>VXBJ01000273.1:331438-431892 GCA_013400055.1 Nycticryphes semicollaris
ATGGTTCCTGTTCTCATAGCTTCTTAATCATTCTCCTCTGCCTTGGCTTCCTGAAAGGAGCCCATCTGCTCTCTTGCACTGTTTTCAGTCTGCGCTGAAACCGCAAAACTCAGATTAGGCTCTTCAAAAGGTTTACCAGGCTTCAGGAACTCCTGAAGCAAATCTGGGCCCGTTTTCATGCAAATCCAAATACCTTTTATGGTTTCGTTTCAACTTGACATTTTGATTTTGAGATTTTGAGTCGCTCAGACCCTACGGCTTTATGTGAAACCTAAAGGGCGTGAACTTACATGAACTGAAATGGAAAAATATTCAGATGAACCCACTGAAGACTGAAACTATGTTCCCACAACCGTACTTAATAAACCACTCTGTTTTTCTCTTAATTGCAGAAGTGGCATGTACTGTTCCACAGCTAGGAACTGCAGCAAGGCAGTTTACAGTTTATGTATACAGGCTATATTAAATAGGGATCCTGGTAAATCATGGATGGTTTATACTTTTCCAACTGGGAAGTCAGTAAATACAGCACCTCCTCCATCCTGGCAGGACCTGAGCAGCGAGAAAATCAATGTTTTCCCCTCCCAGGGTATGATGGTGCAGGGTTGATGCGGTGTTTATCACAGTGGGTCACTTGTTGTCACTTCCAGGAAAAATGTGGCGTGCCCTTTACCTCAGCATGGCTGAGAGCAGCACTGAATCAGATCAACTCCAGTTGTGGTGTGGAAGTTCTGACGCTGCTCTGGCTGAATGTCTCCAGTGTCACTTCTGTTTTTTTTCAGCATGTGGTAGCTGGGTTGTCTGGCCACAGGTGGCCCAGTAGAGGCCACCAACTCTCTGCCAAATCCCCTGCGTGACCAGGTCATGACCTCCAACCCCAACAGCCCTAAAACATGTGTTGCTGAGGGCAAGCGGAGGCACCGAGGCACCAAGACACTTGTGTCCTCTGCCCTTGCTGCTCGCCTTGCCAAGGGCTAAGAGCCCGTGGGGTTTGCTGGATGGGGATAAGAGCAGGAGAAGAAAGGAGGAGGTACTCCTTGATTAAGGTACAGGTAGAGCAGCTGACAAGAGAAAGCAGTGCATGCTCCAGGCAAGCTTTAGGTGATTGAAGGAGACCTGATGCTCATGGTAGTAGCACATTTGACCCAAAATTGGCTACTTTATGCAAAGACCAGCAAAACTTCCTTCTCAGCTATGATGATAGGCTGCACGATGTTTTCGAATCTGTCTGGGTCTTTCCAAGAGGACAAGTTTGTGTTGCTTTCTAGCCTGAGTGGCTGAGCACAATGCTGGGGAACTGCATGAGATGCAGATGGTGGAAGGAAATTCAGCTTGAAGGGCTCTAGTGCCCTGTGCTGTCACGATGTCTCCTTGGAGATCAGAAACAACATCAGGATCTGTGATACATATTGCACATACCATGTTATTGGTCCCACTACTCAAAAAGTGCAAGGTCCTAGTACCACAAAATGTTTTAGATATTACAAATATTTTTATGGAAATCTCATTCCTGAGATTTTCTTTGCAACTCTGAATGACAGCAACTTTTTTTCATCTCACTCTTAATTTAACTTGCTATATCCATTGAGCTCTTGGAACTGGCTCTCCAAGGAAGCCTTCAGACAAGGGGAGCTGGCAGCAGTTGACACCCTGAATCTCTGCTCTGTCCTTTTGCCAGGCCCACTGTGGGACAGGAAAGTCCCCCTTGGGTGCTGCAGTGCACAGCACTCCTTCCCCTCCCACGCTGAAAGGCAGAGGACTTTTGAAGGGTTTCATGTGATGTTGTGATGAACCTCTTTTTCTCATGGCCTCCATGGACCAAAATGTTTTCCCTGCCAGATGGGACAAAGCCAGGTACTCCCACAGGAGAAGTAGGAGCAGAGGCAGACCTGTAGAGAGTGTAAGGTGAGTCCAGGTGGCTGTTCTCACTTCTGGGATTAGTCCTGACCAAGGACTTTGCTCTGCCCCTGTCCCTCAGGTTTAAAGCCCAAGAGGATATGGTAGGCCCCATTAAATAAAACAACTGGTAATGGTGGGCTCTTACTACTTTTTTAAAAAAAAAAACAAGAAAAAAAAAAACAAAACCCAAACCTTATTAGCACAACTGATCTCAAGCTCCAACAGGGAAAGCCCAGAGCCAGTGACACCTCCACGTACAGGCAGATGGTGGTATATGACCTTTTGGCACCATGTCCCCCTTGAGACGTTACTGACTAAAGAGCGTGGAAAAACCTCTGTGGAGGCATGGCTATGAACGACTGTGCTCAACATCTGCTTTTTGCATATTTTTTTTTAAGAAAGTATGTGCGTGGAAGTGAAGGTCTGCCATTTCAAAGGCTGGCTCCGGTTTTGTACGTCGGTGTCTATGGGAGAAGCAAGACAATCCACACCTAGAAAATTGAAGGCTTTTGAAATGAAGCTTTCAAACCCATCAGTTAAGACCTTTAATGTTAATTAAAAGATTAATATAATTGATTTAAAGAGCATGCACATCGCGGCAGACTATTAGGGATGTGCTATCTGCAGTTTACATATGGTTTACTCACTGAAATGCCATATACATAGTGAGAGAAGAAGGTGAGGTTAGTCATGGGTGGAGTGAAGCAAGTTGTCCTCATTTAGTTATCTTGTGGTAAAAAACACAGCTACCTTATCTCCTTTAGGATTTTACTACAAGCTTGCTAAAGCTTGGTAATGATCTTGTTTTTGTGTTCTCTTTCAATCTTCCTCAATCAACAACTTCCGCACTAGAGGCTTTGTTTCTGAGAGTGACCTGACTTCTAAACCATGTTTTCTCCACACTAGGTTATTGTTGGGACTTGCTGCTTCAGAGTCACAACAGCTAGTAATGGACAGAAGGACTAAGTGGCTTTCCTGGGATGACAGGGGAAACCAAACTGGAAATTGAACCAAGGCAGTCACAGTTAAGTTTCTTACTTAGAAGATGAGCTTTTTTTCAATCTTTCCACATCACTCTGAGGCTGTTTTCTCTGGGCCAAGCAGTTAGTTAATCCACCATTCCTTTCTTTGGGCTGTCATCTCTCTAACACCAAAGATTACAGTGTTCCCTAGAAAACACACATTTTTTTAATAAACAGGGGTTAAAGAAATCAGTCTTCCATGGTGTGCAGACAAAACTAATGACCAGTGTCTCTCCATCAGTTTCTTAACTTTACTTTGAACAGACCACTTGCTTTCTAAGAGATTTACAGACTCCTCAAGGATGGAGAAGACAGGGAGGGCTGTGCTTGTTTCACTTTCTGGCAGATGTATAAGAGTGAACTTCCTTAGGAATATTTTCCAGAATTTCACTCCTATTTCCATGCTCAACTCCTATGCTGAAAAGGTTTTGCATCAAGAATTATTTGTCTGTGAGAAAGCATACAGAGAATTTATTGGATGATCATATGCTTTTTTATTGTTCAAGCTTCCTCTGGAGAAGAAGGTCATTAAACTTGGCTACTCCTTCTTTAAAAAATATCAACTTGTTCATCCAAGTTGTGCTGCCTTCTGGAACCTTGGTGAAGTATCAAAGCACCTCTGAACAGTTAGGACCAACGCATAGCAAGTAGCAGAAACTATGAGGATTTTAGATGTGCCTTGTTGTCATTACTAATGCCACAGTCATTATCTTTTGCCATGGCTGGCAACACTTTGGAAGTCACCGGGGTGATTTCTAGCAGAGGAGTATCTGTTGAGGATCAACCTATCCATTGGGTTCAATTTAAGTAGGTCAGCAGAGCAGACAGTTTGATTTTTCTTTTTCTTTAACCAGAACTTACTGTGTTTTCTAAAGGCTCCTCAGTTTGAACATGTTATGGTTTTGCAAGTGGAAAAATGGTGCTTGGCAGTTGTGGCAGTTGCGGGTGAGTCTCACACTTTTCTTTGGGCGGCTGAGCCTTATGAGGTTAAAATTTCTGAAGTTGAAGCCACTAGAAATGTTTCCTGACTTGCTTTATCATCAAAATCACAGAGGTGCTTTTCTGTGTAGTTGTTCAAAAAAATAGCTAAAAATGATTAAAAGTGTTGTGTATGTAAAAAACCATCTGATCATTTTGCATTGGCATGAATGGTTGCAAAAAGTGAAAAACAGTGCAACATTGGCCCATTTGAAGTGTTCTACCTTTTTATGAAGTCTTTTATTAATATTTGGCTGGGCCTTTGTATCTGCTTGGTAATGACAGGTAATTTGTATAATGAGAAGACTGCTGGACATCAGAGTGACAAGTCATGATGGGTTCTGCTGCCAAAAGAACCGAGCGACTCCCAGGAGGGTGGCCAGAGGCAATGGCTGCCTAGGGCTGTTTTAGGATGACATGTAATGAGTTGGGGAATATGGCTTCTGTGTTTCTGGGAATTCAGAAATAATGGTGAATAAGTGTTGAAAAAAAAAGTCCGCGTACTCTTCTTAAAACAGAATACACAATTTATACTCTTGGTTCATCAGAACTTTGTTTTGAGAGCAAGATGTTATCCTTTGGAGGCTTTGGTCATCTCAAAACAATGCTACACCTCTGAGTGATGTTTTATACATAGAAGAGGCCAACTTGTGTACTTCTCAACAGTGGTCAGAAAACTTGAAGGGTGTTTAGATTTGAAATCAGATCTCGCCTGCACACACTGGACTGGTTTCTGTTTGACATTTCATTGTGTAGGGGTAAGAGATGGAAATCTGAAGCCTTCGAAAATGGAAAATGAAAAATTTCAGACAGCAGTGGAAAGCATGTATCAGCTAAAACAGAGAAGAACATTTGGCTTCACATCGAGTTGACAAAAACTGCTTACTTGAGACACCCACTGAGTCTCATTTCTCCCCCGACGTGAGTACTTCAGTTTTCACTAACTGGCTGTTTGCAAAGGAATGGAACTCCCTTAGCTTTACGTATTACATACCCAGGCTTCTTTATCTGCCAAGGTCTGTCCTGTGTTACCAGGGAACCCTATCTTTTATTTCAATGCAAGTGCTAGCACAAGTTTGAAAAACCATATGGATGGTGTGAACTTACATAGCAAATAAGTTTTCAGAAAATTTTTGGAGTTGTTTATTTTTTTTTTTAAGATCCAGCATTGGATGTGATTTCTTTTCCCTGACTTATGCAAGTACCTCTGGCTCAAGTTTCCAGCCATTATTTTTTGAGGGAATGAATGTACAGGAGAAAAATCATACAGTTCTTGGTTTAAGACTGATGGTTGTGCTGCAGTTGCTGAGCATGATGTGGGATAGTCATTAGTCTGAGGTAGGCTCTGATACTCAGTCGTATCCCCTCCATGATCCACACACCCCTCAGAATGCTGGTGGCAGCAATGGCCTGTTCAGAATTAATGTTCTTCAAAGAAAACTGATCTGAAAGGAGCTCCCTTCCCTACAAGGTAGAAGGACCACTCATGGCTTCATACACTGCCCATGGATTCGATGTGCTCAGGAGCATGTTCAGGTTCATCCACTGGCTTGGTTATAATTTTGGCCCTCCCCATAGGTACTTCTGTTCCCAGGTGTGGAGGCAGAAGCTAAGCCATCACTGTGTTGTAGCCCTCAAACCCCTAGTGACAAAAAAGCTCCTGCAGAACGAATCTTTTCCTGCTTTTCATTATGACCCAAACCAACTCCATTGTAACTGCATCCCACTGCCAAAGTCACTCAGATCCATAAAAACTTCTGGGAAATAGCTTCATCTGCTACTCTAAGCACCTCCTAGGAGGTCTTAACCAAGAGCAGCAGACTGGAAGTGTCTGTTTAATAAGTGCTAGGCACTTGCCAGCCTTTACTCTGCTGCTTCTTTGTAACTAGCTCTCCTCTTTTCCTCCATCCCTCTGCCTTTTCTTTGTGCTGAAACAAGTGGGGACCACATGACGTAGATAAAGCTGGGGGGTTTTCTTCTCAAAAGCACCATGGCACCTCTCTTGCCCAAGCATTTGGTCAGCTGGGTTAGGAAAATGAGCCCCCTGCCCATGAAGCAGACCTAGCCTCGGTTGCAGTGGAAACCCAGGCAGTGAGTGCTCTCAGCAATTCCTCTTACTGACCCACTCTGACGTACAGGCACATGCATGTACCTACCTAGAGCTTGCAACCGGGTCATGACATGATTCTCTGTAACCCACTTCCAGAGCAGTTGAAACTGGGTTTCCTACAGCAATGTGTCTTGTGGTTTGCTGCACTCCAGCACAAGATGGAGCAGGTACCCAATGACATGGCTGCCGTGCCAGAGAGAACCATCCTGGAGACCTGCTGCCTGGGCAGGGATGCCTCCATGCTTTTTCCTTCAGCCAGGGGAACCTGTAGGACTCCTCCTGTTGCCAGTTGCTGCCTTAAGAATCTTCTAGGAAATGGCTGTCTTTGAAAGCTTGGTGTTGGCGAAACTGGGCTGTGTTTGGTGATGGGGCAGTAGGAGGGTGGATGGGAATAGACGTGTGAAGGGACCCAGAGGCAGCTCATGGCTGCATAAACCTCATTTCCTTAGAAAATTAAATGAAAAATGCAATAGAAATGTTTTCTGGGTTTTTGGTTTTTGTTTTCTGCTGTGTAAGCCATCTCCATTTATAACAGCATACAATTTTGTCTCTACCAGCACAATCTGAATTTGTAAGCTGCTCACCTGTAATTTCTCAGTGGTGACAGTCTGTCCAGGGGGACACCTTCAGCAAGCAGGTAGCTACCACCTGGGTTTTAGAGAGGGGAGCCGTGTCAGCCTCACGAGCCAGGGCTGGCTCCTCACAGCTGCAGAAAGCTCTTGTGTCAGCATTCTACATACAGCAAGGTTACCTGTGTGCCAGGCAGATAGAGAGGGGCAGAGCCACCAGTGACAAGCTGGATGAAGGTACTGGGCTCAGGCAAAACCGAACTTTGCTCTACTGCTCCATAAAGCACACGGAAACCGATAGATAAGCAAGTCTTGAGAGCCTTCTTTCTGCCCAGCCCTCAGCATGCTTCACTTTGTATAGATAAGAGGTGGTGATCTTTAGCCCTTGAAAGTATTTCAATAGTAAAGCACCTGCTGTTGAAGCATTGGCAAGATGGGACTGAAAAGTTAGTGGGGAGTTAGCCACAGCATCCCCACATGCTGATGTCATGCTGGAATGCCAGTGGTGTCACTGGGAAGGGGCAGGGATGAGAAGAGGCCAGGCTTACAGGGAGAGGTTGTTGCTCCAGGCAGGTTGAGTGTTGCTCACCTGCATGTTCAGCAAGCTGTCTTTCATTCAGATGAATGCCTGGATCTGTGCGTGGCAGCAAGCGTTTATTTCTGTGGCCAGCAAACACTATATTTATTGATAATTACTCATATTTTTCCTTTCAGAATGCCTCAGTCAGAAATTGCAAAAGCAGAAATAATGCTGGCATGAAAAAACTATTTTAATGAAATATAAGCAGTTGAACAAAAGTATTTGCAAAATACTGTAGGGCTAAAAGCTGTTTTCAGACACCTGTGGTGGAAGAAACTGAATGACAAACACATTCTTGGAAATCAGGGCTGTCTCACATATGAACTGCAGACATCTAAATGTTTGCAAAATATTTTCTTTCATTCTTTTCAATAATTAATTTCAAGAGTCTCTAGTGTCCTCCTTCATACAACAGTTGTGAGCCAAGCTCTATTGGCACTTTTAAAGGATTTTTTTTAAGGCTTGGGAGCCTACAATTTTAATTTATCAAAAGAACTAAAAGGTGTATTTCATGTGGCTTGATCACTTAGCATGAGTGCCTAAGGCTTGTGTAACGATGCTTTAACCACCACAGGAGCTCCTACACCAGCTTTTGTTTAACTGTATCAGTAGAGCTACTCTCCTCAGCCAGCAGTTACCTATACCATAGACTTTGCAGCATCATATGAATTTTGCTGCTGGAGGCAGGGAAATAGTTCGGCATAATGCTTTCAGCAAGGAAATAGGTCTTTGCATCTTCATTTCATTGTTTCCAGAAAAATATCCAAAGGGCTATTCTCATTTCTCTGTCTTAGGAGACAGAAGTTTCAAGCAGAATAAAATAATACTTTCTGATAGAAAAAATACTTTCCTCTATGGCCCAAGTTCATTCATCCCCATGAGCCTGTTGTTGAAAGTGACAGTTTACACAATTTAATTCAAAGCTCTCACTGAAAGCTTTTGCTGAATGACTGAGGCCACATACAATGTTAACAAGCTTTTCCTTGCTGTGGAGGCCACTGGAAAGCTTGCTTGAAAGCTTGGAAGGCCATATTTCAGCTACCAAAACACTGGCGGTGTCTAGAGCACTGTCACCAGCTGCGCCTCACCAGTGGTGGGTATGACATGTAAATTTTATTTATTGAGAGCTGTAAGTTATTTCACACCACCTCATCTGATTGCCAACCTTCCTTGCCCCTTTTCCCTCTGGAAAGCAGTTTCCAGGCTGTTGGGCTGGTCGCTTTTTCTAGCTCTCTCTGCTTTAATTAATGGATTTAGGACTGGCATGGGGTGGAGCAGAGGAGGCTGGAATAAGGTCAGTAGCTCACTCTAAATGCAGTTGTTTTTCTTGTAAACTAGGAAAAGGTTGAGGGAGCTGGGATCACTAGTGCTGCCTATCAGATATGATTCCTTTGATGTACATGGAGCAGTGCTAATCTAGCCGAGGATCGGACATGGGGGTCTTTCTTCAGTGGCACAATAATGCCATTAATTCAGGCTGCTGATACCTATGTTGTGGGGTAATCTCACCTGCTGTCAGATAGCCCGTGCTATGAATATTACATCGTGGTTCTTTTCCTCCACCTTGTTACCCTTTAATGGGGGATAATGGCATAGGTTATATACTTTTGTTCAAGATTGCCTGTATGCACCATTAAGCTTGTATAGTGGTTGATTTGGGTTTTTGAGCTTTGTGTAATCCACATCTATTTTATTTTCCTCCTATAAAATCTCAGTTGGCTAGAGAACAGCAAGAAAAAAAAATATTTGGATATTATTACTTAGGAAAATGAATGACATTGCTAAACTCCTGCAGTTATGACTGGAATGAAATATTTTCAGTTTTCATGCTTCTGTTCCCCTTTAGAAAAACTCCAGCAACTACCATTCACATCACTGTAAGTTGTATCAAGGAGAACTGGTGAACATGCCCCTCAGCATAAAATCCGCTAATGCTAACCACATTTTTCCACAGAGAGGAATAAGATCGGGTTTGAGGGAAAGCAATTGGAAAAACCTCCCAGGCTCTCTTTTTCCTTTCTCCTGCTGAGAATCCAGGCCACAAATCAAAAGTACTGTTTGTTCTCAGACTAAATAAAAGTCCCCAGAGGGCAAATAATTGTACACTCATCCTTATCACGTCCTGGTGTAAAGCATGGGTATAAAAGAAATTGATAACTGAAACTGGACAAAGTTTATTGGGTGAGAGCTGCTTTATCAAAAGACGTTACAGTCTGGGTGCCATGATGGGAAGCACAGCCTAGGCAGCACCTCGTCTTTCCCTCCATCTGTCTGTCTGTTTGCCTGAAGGGTGTTTGGGACCCAGGCTGGCTGGATCCTGGCGCTGCTCTTTGTGTCTGACCCCCTGCAGCACGTGCTGCCACTGGTGGCTGAGGCAGCCCTGGAGAACTCGTTCCTTTTTGGGGAAGAGCTCGGTACCCTGGCTACATTTCCACATGAGGCTGAGGGCAGTAGGTGTGCTTCTCCGGTGTTAAAGTCGCAATGCCTCCAGCATCACAGGGAGGAGCACACATGCTGGAAAGGCTGAGCCATGCCTTGTGCTTTCCTCCTCCATAGCAGAGGAGAGATGAAGTGCAAAATAATCAAGATGCTACAGGCTGAATCACACCAGCTTGAAGGAAAGAAAGGGGAAGTGACACTTTATTTTAAACATGTATTTATTTAATATATCCCAGCACATACTGAATTTATCCTTTTTCCTGGGGAAACCCAATAGGAAGGCATGAGAGGAGGTAGCACGGAATTATGTTTCCTCCAGGCATGGTGCCTGTCTGCCTGTCAAGCAGGCATGGCATGGGTGGAGGGCTCACTGCCTGGTCCCTTACATCCACAGGATCCACTTAGGGAGCAGCGGGAAGAGGGATCGTTTCATCCGGAGAACAAATCATATGCTGGAGAACAAATATTATGAAGAGTGATTGAAGGAGCTGGGACTGTTTAGTTTGAGGAAGAGGAGGCTGAGGGGAGACCTCATGGCTCTCTACAACCCCTTTGAAAGGACATTGTAGAGAGGTTGGTGTTGGTCTCTTTTCACAGGTAATTAGCAATAGAATGCGAGGGAATGTCACCAAGCTACAACAGGGTAGGTTTAGGCTGAACATTAGGAAAGAATTTTTCTCAGAAAGAGTGGTCAGACACTGGAATAGGCTGCCCAGGGAGGTGGTTGAGTCACCATCCCTGAATGTATTTAAGAGTCGTTTAGATGTGGTGTTGGGAGATATAGTGTAGGGGAGAACTTCGTAGAGTAGGGCTGATGGTTGGACTCGAAGATCCCAGGGGTCTCTTCCAACCTGAATCTATGGTTCTATGTACAGTGAAGTGAGAAACTGGTCCTGTTTAGCTCTCTGGTGGAGGGATGGTGCATCCTGTTTGTGTCCTTGGGTTTAGTCTCTGTATTTAGAGCTGAACAGGAAATTTGCTACAAGCCAAGTGAGCAGTGCTTTCTTCTTGCCCTTAGCCCATGGGGACAGGGGATGGTCTGCTAACAAGGTCTGGATAGCAGCTCTTAGTGGTAGTCACCTTCTACCATCAGTAGAAAGAAATATGCATTTTTAGGGAGTGACTCATCTGACATATTTTACACATTTATTTTGGGATGAGACAAAGAGTGCCCCAAAACTACATTTCCCTGTTTGTTGCCCGTATTGGGAGATGAGATGGGTAGTTACATGCCAGAAGAATCCTTTTGTCCTGAGGACAGGGTATGGCAAGGAAAAGAAAGGAGTTTTTTTCTCAGAATAGCTGCTCTGATGAGTTTTCTCAGGGAAACAAACATTAGTTTAAGATGGGAGGAATTAAGTTCCTGGAATCATCACTTTCCTTGGTTATTCAAAACTTTCATCAACTCTTACCTCATCAGTCCCTGACTTTGATGGACGTCAGGGAGGGTTTTACCACCAACCTTTATGGAAGGAGAACTGAGTTTACATGAAAGTAGTTTGCTGTGTGTATGTGTGTCTGGATGTGGTTAGCATTGCAAAACAAGACAACAAGGCTCGCAGCTTTCCTGAGATACACTCATTTACATCATGATGTGCTGCCCAATTACTACAGGGTCCCTTTATGCACTTTCCTTTTCAGATTGTGGTAGATCTTACACATGTGAATGTTTATATTTGTGTACGTGACATGCATGTGTAAGCCTTTGCTGTGGTATGGGAAGAGGAAATGTATTTTGTTTGCCCATTTAAAGAGAGGAGTGTTGTTTTCTTGGGTTTTTTTTGTTTTTTTTTGTTTTTTTTTTTTTTTTTTTTTTTTTTTTTTTTTTTTATAGAAAGTAATCTTGCTTTGCAAGCATATTACTTGTAAGTATGTATGCTGGAAATGTTTACACTTCACTTCAAAAAAGTAAGCTACTTAGAATATAATACCCGTTATACAACACCTGCATGACTGCATTGTCATTTGAACTGATGTGGAAATTATTTTAAAAGACATCTTTGTTTTCTGTAGCAATAACTTTCTTTCTGAGATACCTGAGGGATGCAAGACTCTGTTCTGGCATCAGTGAAGTTGAGAGCAACTGGAGTGGAAACAAGGAGATTATTTATATATCAATTACAGCACTGAGAAAGAATTATGTATTAAAGCAACCTGGAAGGCCCCTCAGGTTCTTTCATTGCCTCTTTGTGTTGTTAGTCTCCTATCTCTTCTGGAGTAGCAGTAAGTTGCGATATTAGGAAGCTGGTGGAAAGTGGCCTCAGTCAACCATAACCAATATGTTAGATGAGAACTTGTGACTCAGAGACACAGGCTGGCGTATCACATACTTCTGTTGGGATGCAAGGCCAATAAAGCAGAATAATCTCCTGAGTGTATGGGCAAGTGTGGGGGGTTGTGCTTCTGCACAGCTGTAAAAGTGGTTTTTTGCCAGAAAACATTTTCTTATTTTAGTACATTTGTTTTGTTTTGTGTAATACAGCCTGCCAAGCCTCCCTTTATAAACAATCTGCATCAGTGAATTAACTCCATCCTTAAGTTGCTGGGAAACCAGTCATTTGCCCAGAGAAATTACTCTCTTAGCTTTGCTGAGTGACAGCTCCATCCATGGTGTCTGAACATGTTTGAACTGGTTCATGGGGGGCTCAGCTGGGAAAGGGTGGGTGGAGGGGGAGAAAAGCAAAGTTTCCACCCCAGGTCAAGTGGTACGTCAAAACAAAAACCAACTTTGATTTATAGCCAGAGTTACAGCTGTTGTTCACAGAAGTAGTATATTCAGCCCCTACAATTTGAGATTAGGATAAAAGCCATTCCTTCGGCTGACTTTTGTGTAAAAGTAAGATGGAAAACTGTGCATGTTTCTAAGAAGCAGCTGTTGCATGCTCTTTGGGACAGTATGGCCCTGCCATCCCACCTGGAACACACATCTACAGTTCTTAAGCTATGTGGCCTCTTACCTGTCAGGGAGATGTAGTCTCTTGTGCCAGCTTTCTTTCAGCAACTCTGGGCACTGGTGGCAATGCCACACCTCTCCCAGGCTTCCTGTCTAGGATTTTCCCCCCAAAAAAGTTCACTTGGCTGAAGGAAGTCTGGGCTCCTGTTCAACTCTTCAGCAGCACAGTGGCAGAAATGGGGGAACTCCGGCACAAAACAGCTTCTGGAGAGTTACACAGCTGGGAGACAAGTCCTGAATGTCTACTCAGGTGTTCTTCAGAGATGTGATTTTGCCTGGTGGTCCTCAGCTCCTCAGCGCATCCAGACCTGTGTCGAGGTCCTTCTGCTGGGGTGAGCCTCTCATGTTAGGAAACTGCTCATCTTCAAAAACCTCCTCCTTCTTCTTTGAATTAGGATTCAGGATGAGAAAACATATCCTTCAGAGAGACCTTTACTGAGAATTTGTTCTTTTTGTTACCTCAGTCTGTTTGGTCTCTCTCATAGTTGGCTCAGCTAAGGCAGCCTGTGCTCCATCACTGGCATGCTCAGGTTAAAACACTGTTATCAGAATTATATTGCTTTATGCCTCTACTGGAGTTTTACACTCTGATCTGAAGTTAAACTGCAAAGCAAACAGTACAGTGAAGGTTATAATAACATGGTGGAGGTTTCTGTTTGACACAGACCTATCACTGCTGTTTGTCACAAGATCACCTAATCTTCTAACTTCCACCTATAATCGCATCAAATTGATTTCACTGTTCTGATTGCTTTTGAAACAATACAGCCATTGTGTAAGAATCTGGGTGTGTGTGAACTGACACTTCCTGAGTTCTTGATGCAGGGAGCAGAAAAAGAAGGCTTTTAGAAGAGAAGCCTTCTGTGGTTCAGCCAGCAGAGCTGTGTGTGCAGAACAATGGGATACATTGTGAGAACTGGAAAGCTCAGTAAAATAGTGTTTCACAAAATATTGTCACTGTCACTTCATGCCCTATTATCTCCTGTCCTGCTGGTTCAAGAGGGTATGAAAGCAGAAGGGCTGCTTCTAGTCAGGTTGTTTCTGGGCTGCCATTCACCCAGTGTGGGGTGAGTGGGTACAGGAGACTTGACTGCCACCGTGTCCCACTAAGAGTCTGCTCCTGAGGCTTGGATGAGGGGGTGCTGCAGGAGATGGGACCCCAGTGTCGCCTCTCATGCACCTGTAAGCCCTGCACAGGTGGCATTTACACTGCATCAGCCAGCATGCCCATGTGCCTACACAGTTCTGGGCTGCCCTTGTGGTGGCATCTCTCAGCCCTGCGGCCAGTGGGCTGGAGGGTAAGTGAGCAGCCACGCTCTGCTGCCACCAAGGAGACTCCAGCACTCTTCTGGTGGAGCTGATCTGACCAGGTTGTGACTTGTTGCCTCTATTTCAGTTAATTACAATGCCTATAAAACTTGCAGCCTTCTTCTTTGTTTCCCACTGTTAACAGGTGAAGCAAGTTTCTATTTATAACTGTTTTCATGGACTTCCTTGCCAAAGGCTTTCTATGTTTGTTGCAAACACAGACCAGACAGTGGGGATGAAAGTTACACTTCTTTTGCTGTGTTTTTAGCCTTAGCTTCTCATGTTTCTTCCTATTGAGCCATTGCACAATGCAATTTTTGGACTAAAGTACACATGGGGTGAGGAATTAATCAGCCCAGCCTTTTGCCTCTGTTATTGTACGTGCCAAATAAATAGACCTATAAGCTAATCTAGTTTGGTCAGAAAGATCTGCTTTAAAAACAAATCCAAGTGTAACAGAAATCGATCTGGACTGTTTTGGCAGCAGTGGGTTAGGAGCCAGCTCCATAGGCTGTTGTGTTGGCAGGGCGAAAGGGAGAAGCTCTGCTCTTGGCTCAGCCATGGTTGGAGCAGCACATCTCACAGAATCACAGAATGATATGGGGTTGGAAGGGACCTCTGGAGATCATCTAGTCCAAGCCCCCCTGCCAAAGAAGGTCCACCTAGTGCAAGTTGCACAGGACCGTGTCCAGGTAGGTTTTGAATGTCTCCAGAAACGGAGACTCCACCACCTCTCTGGGCAGCCTGTTCCAGGTCTCTGCCACCCTCAAAGAGAAGAAGTTCCTCCTCTTGTTTAGATGGAACTTCTTATTACAAGTTTATACCCATTTCCTCTTGTCCTCTCATTGGGCACTGCTGAAAAAAGACTGACCCCATCCTCTTGACACCCACCCTTTAAGTATTGATAGGTGTTAATCAGATCCCTCCTCAGTCTTCTCCAGACTAAAAAGACCCAAGTCACTCAGGCTTTCCTTATGAGGGAGTTGCTCCAGTCCCCTAATCATCTTTCTGGCCCTCTGCTGTACCCTGTCCAGCAGTTCCCTGTCCTTCTTGAACTGGGGACCCCAGAACTGGACACAGTACTCCAGATGGGACCTTACCAGGGCAGAGTAGAGGGGCAGGATAGCCTCCCTCAACCTGCTGGTCACACTCTTCCTGATGCACCCCTGGATGTCATTGGCCTTCTTGGCCACAAGGGCACATTGCTGGTTTATGGTCATCCTGTAGTCCACCAGGAATCCCAGGTCTTTTTCCTCAGAGCTGCTCTCCAGCAGGTCAGCCCTCAACCTGTACTAGCGCATGGGGTTATTCCTCCTTAGATGCAGCACTCTACACATTGCCCTTGTTGAATTTCATCTGGTTCCTCTCTGGCCAACACTCCAGCCTGTCCAAGCAGGAGAGTCTCCGCTCATTCTGTTAGCCCTGACAGCTGGCTAACCTTGCTGCATGACATATGCTGATATAAGAGATAAGAAGAGGTTGGATCAAAGCTGTGCTGGAATGGTCTCATAGGCTCTAAGGACATCTAGTCACCTGGCAAGCCACCTTTATACTCCTCGGGTGTGCTTCAGAGGGAAAAGGATAGTTCTGCTTTGTTGGAGGCATGTTCACTGGTAAGCCTGCCAGCTGTGGGAAAGGTGGTGAGAAGAGAGAATGTGCTTCATTAGGGAAAACCTGCCTGATGATGGGTCATAGGCTCCTTGAAGCACCCTGCTCCAAGTTACTCTGCCTTTGGCAGAGAGATTAGGCCCACAGTTTCCAAATTCCCACATGCCCTACCTCCTCAATGTGGCGCCTCTGCCAGTGCTCCCATGTCACTATTGCATGAGCCTTCCCCTCAAAACTTACTACAACTGGGGCTAACACCACTGGAGGCTCCTGTGAGAGGGTGAAAAAGGCCATGTGCTGACAGTCAACAACCCTGGTGCAATCTGGAAACCCTGCTGCCTTAGAGATGTGTAACTCCAGGCTTTGCCCCCCCCAGACCCTTCAGCTTGCAGGTATGTAATTTTCCTAATGGAGCTACAGATCTTTACTTGAACAAGTGATGGTGACTGAAATACCTAAACTTGAGCAGTCTGGGGTGGTGGGTATTTTCCAGATGAACATATCACTTCTGCCTGAGCCTGGCCTCAACTGGTCAGGCACACCGATGAGATGGGAGAGCTGGAGGCAGGTTGTCACACAGGCCCCCAGAGATCAGTGTTGGCCCTGCAGGTTTCAGTGTCTCTGCAAAACTGCATCAGCTTCCAAGTCTGAGGCCAAGCTTCAGCTCTGGAAACAGCACCATATGCTTGGACTTATGCAGGCTCCCTACAGACTCCTGGTTTGAGATAGATGCTGATGATCATGACAGAGCCCAGATTCCCTACTGACTACTAAATGGGACCTCCTATTCCAGTTTGGGGGTTAGAGGTGCTGTTATAATAGACAGGATCATTTTGTCTAGGTTGGTTTTTTTATACTTGCTTTTGCAAAGCTGTAGTTTCCCCTTTGCAATAGTTGGGTGGATAGCATTTATGGTTTCGACCAACAAAAAAAAAAAAACCAAAAACTTTACTGCACTCAATGCACTCAAGCACAAATAACGAAGAGCTTACCCAGGGCGTGATCAGACTTGTGACTGTGAATAATGTAAGTTAGAATGTTATATATATAGGTTAGAGTGATAAACAATGCAAACCAAAGACAACCAAAGTATCTGATGAACTAAAGAAACAGAAGGTCTCAACCAGAGTCCAGATAGGATTGCTGAGTCCCAAACAGAGCTTTTAGTCCCAGACCCTTATCTCTTTTCTCCTTTTGCTGCCAGTGTGGTGTGACCTAGTTCTGGGGGGAGAGGGAAGGAAGGAAGACCTGTGTCCACTCCCTTCACAGTCTTTTTACTGCTTTGAGCCAGAGGAGGATGACTGCTTCCATCTCCCACCACCTGTGGGGAATGGAGGCAGGAGAAGGGTGATGACGATTTGGGGCAGGCCAGGGTTGTATCACCTGGTGCCCAGGCTGGCTCTCAGAGGGCTGAAGGCAAGGGGGGAGCCAAGACCTGCTGCTTTCCCCCTTGCTGAGTTCCTCCTGAGTTTTGTGGAGAGCGTGGTGTGGCAGGGAGGCTGGGGTGTCTCCCTGTGTGACCGTCCCCTTGCAAGCACAGATGTGCACTGATACCATGTGGAGAAGTGCACATCTCTAGAATGGCCATGTTCACATCTGCATGTCACAAACCCAGCCAGCCCCAGACTTGCTGGGATGCCTCATACACAGCCACCACTAGCATCCTGATCCCAGTGTCCCTTACTGGTTGCTTTTTCCCTTTAACTCTTCTCCTCTGTCCTGTGGTAAGTGCATAATCATCTTGCACATCAGCTTCTCCTGGTAACTTTGAGATTTTGTGCAATTTAGCCCATCTCCAAAGGATTTTGAAAGGCTGTGGGTGTGCAAGGACCTTCTGTTTTCCCTCAGGTACAGCTTCCCTGGGCATTAACCATGTGCTGGGTGCAGCTGCTGTCTTTAAAAAAATAAACTGGCTACCTGTGGATGAACATTCATGTTCAGGTGCAGAAGAATCATAGAATCATAAAATCATTCAGGTTGGAAGAGACCCTTGGGATCATCAAGTCCAACCATCTGCCGTAATCTACAAAGTCTTCCCCTACACCGTATCTCCCAACACCACATCTAAACAACTCTTAGAGTTATCAGTGAGATATCAGTGAGATCCTCACACACAGCAGGGTCCTCTGCTTTGCCCTTTTGTACAGATATTTCCTTGTTTGTGCATATTTGGGTAACTGTCCTGGACCAGTGTGGTGCCTTGCAGCGTATTTATAAACACCTACTATTCATATGAGTGGCATTCAATCAGGAAACAGAAGCCATACTGGGCAATTTAGATAATCGGGTCACAATGTGAATTGTCTGTATGCCATTAAAAACATTCATAAACAGCCCAGACTGTAAGTATTTTTCACAGGAATTATTATTGCTTTGTATTTCTGAGTAAAGATTATGCAGCAAGAATTAATCAATAAAACCAGGATAAGGAAAACGGAGTAGCATGCAAAATTTTCTAATGACAGATGATAAAAATGTGTCTCAATCTGTAATGTGGTGATAAGTGAGGGCATAGACAGTAGACATAAGAATCACAGAATCACAGAATATCAGTGATTGGAAGGGACCTTGAAAGAAGGTGAACTGTGGTATGACCATAATATATTGACAAATCCAGGACAAACCCAGGATAATACACACTATCCACATCTGAGCAGGGAGGCCATGGAACAGGAAGGAGGGATTAAAGGGAATAGTAATCATTAAAACTTAACCCAAGTTTAATTTGGCTTTAGATGAAAGCGCTGGTGTCAACAGTGTGCAAGGTGGTCTAGATTTTTATTTTTGCTTTCACAAAGTTTAGTTACGCCTTCAGTTTTGAAGAAAGTGGTAGGTTGTCAGCATACTGCTCCACCTGCAGTAAGGACCACAGTTCAGTCATCCCTACCATGAAATAAGCAAAGGTTTAAAATTTGTCTGTGTGACTGGTTGATCTCAAAAAAAAAAAAAAAGAAAGAAAAAAAACCCCTGAAATCAGCATCATTTCAGTGCAGATTCCTTTAGAAATAAAGAGGAATGGGATTGGGTCACAAGGACTCTTCTTGTTTTCTGATAATTTGCCACATTTACCACAAGATAGCATTTTCTATTTGAGTTTCTATTGGTGCTTATTGCTACCAGGAACGGCAAGTAATATACTCCCATTTGTTTAATCCCCTTTACAAAGCCATCCAGACCACAATGAAGTCATACTGGTAACATGACACAGGTGTTTATAAACAAGCTGTTGTTGTGCTGGTCTCTGTAACTATCTCCTGACACTGATTTAGAACTTATTAAAATGTCAGAAAATACTTATTAACTTGCTGTGAACGTATAGGCTGGAATCACGAGTACAGTGTTTGGCTTAGAATATTGATTCTTTCAATTTACCAAAACAATGTGAAGTTACAGCAAGAATGATGTCCTTAACAGTGCATTTCCCAGCCTCTCAATGTGTAGATTTTATCCATGATGTGAAGGAAACACAGTGTCTTACACAGTGACTGCAAGAGGTGTTTATTCATTTTGGGTTGAGGGGGTGGGGGTGGAAAAAAGTGTCTGAGTCATAAAATCCCAAGCTTTCTCAAAATTTGGGTGTGTTCAGAAGCAGAGTTTTCATCCCTGTGACTGTATGATAGACCACTAACATGTTTTCCTCATTTACTCTGGAGAGAAGCTTGAAAAACATCAATATTTTGAAGCCAGTTTCTCACAGGGCAAGATGATAAAATCTTTTTTTCATAAGCTGTTGCTTACTAGCACGATCTGTCTCCTTGGGCATTGTGCCTTTTATTACTAAGACACACGGAGAAAATAATTGTCCCACACCTCTCATGCTCTTAGCCTGGGATTGCCCGTGTGGAATGTGACAGGCTGGGTCATTAAGCCTGCTGATCACTGTTGAAGTTCACTTGCAGCTGGTGTTGCATAAAACCCATCCAAGTGCTCTTCCTGAGTGAGCCAACTGTGGCTGGGGGTGGTCTCAGACACCCCTGAGGAGTCTCATCCAAAACCCAGCTCTGACTGACGCCGCAGTTCCGACCTGGCAGTAGTCCCTGTGGATGGAGAAGCTCTCAGTGGTGTTAAGGGCCAGGGCCATGGCCTGCATACGCTCCTGGTTCCTTGGTTGCACAAGAAGGATGACTTCCCTGCGTCAGGCCGGGTGCCGGAGGGATTTGGGCTTAGCAGGCTGGAGGTGCGGGTGCCCACAGCTGGAAACGGGGCTGGACGCCTGACGCCGCTTCCCATCTGCACTTGGCCAGGGACTCACCAAATATATCATTATTCCGGAAGAGACTGAGCTAGAGGCTTGGAAAACACCCTCCCATTTTGGCATGGCTTTGTCCCTGTGCTGAGATTTCTCAGCACTGGGGGGGAATGAAACGAAAACAAACTCTGAAACTTGGTCATTGCCATCCAAAATAAACAGGGATGCAGGGGTGGCAATTCCGCTGGTTTTTTTTTCTGCACTCTCCAGTCATGGCTGGGAGGGATGAATTAACCCTGCTCCTGCTGAACTGCCCGGCCAACCCTGCCAGGCAGGAGAAGGGTGCTTTGCTGCTGGCGTCCCTGCCAGCCATGGGTGCGAGGAAGGGAGATCTTCCCCAGGGCTGGGTTCCCGGCTTGCTGTGCGAGGTCATGTCAGCTGGTGCTGCGGCTGACTGCACCCTGCGGGGCTGAGCTCTGCACACTGTCCCCAACAGCACAAGTGCTTTAGACCCCAGGAAAAGCAGGCTAAATCTCACTCTGATCCTACCAAGGATGTGTGTGGTCTTCTTCTCCCCCTACTTTGTGCTACCCGCAGGGGCTGCTACCTCTGCATGCCCTGTCTCTCGTTCAACCCACTCGAGGGACCCCAGCATAATGCCATATGGGACATGAGGTCAGTGCTAAGAGTTTATGACAAGATCATTGTAAGAAGGCCCAGCAGTCTTCTCACACCAGTAGCTGTGTGTTATTTCCACAGTGTGTCTTTGCTGCATTCTCCTTAAGGAGCGATGTCTGACTTTGCTCCAAGTGAACTAGGTGGCAGATCCAAACTGCTACCCTAAAATACTTCATCTGTGATCCCCATCTACAACAAGAACAGGGCATATTGCTGTTGACTCCTCAAAATGTGTTAAATTTGTGCATTTGCCATGGGTTTCCTGACATCTGGCTGCTTTGCCAGAGCCTCTGGGTGTCTCAAAATCCCAGAGGTGCCCACCTTGGCTGCACAGAGTGGCTCAAACTGAGACATCCTGGCTGACCAGCACCATTGATGATGCTTTCTCACAGCTGAGATCTCCCAGGCAGAAATATAACTGTTTGAATTTTGCATCTCCAACTCTTTTTTTTTTTTTNGGTTACTGTTCTAAAGATAATGGGTTTACGGTTTCTATTACCTGTTGTTCTGCTTTATCTGGGTTATTCCATTTCCTCTGGTCCAGATAAACAAAAGCTGCTGATGGCAGCAGTGCCGTGCATTGACATGAAAGACAAAGCTCAAAGGTGCTTGGGAGCCTAGAAGATTATATATAAAACCAGATAATCTGCACTACCCCAAATAATAAAATTTAAGTTTAGGAAGATGTCTACTGAAGTCATGGTTCACTGGTAAGTGCTTAAGATTGTGATGCAAATGAGGGTGCAACTGGGTATAATGAAATACTTGAAGGAAAAATTAGAGTAGGAGGCATCTTCAGGCAGCCTAGAGAGCAAAATCCCAGGGGAGGAGCTCCCTTTCCTCTGGATTTTCACAGAAGACTAGACAAATGATTAGAGAAAGTATTAACAGTGCCAATTTTTCATTGCATTTTGGTTGACTGATTCTTCTTGAAAGCTTATTTTTAAAAAATAAATTAAATAATGTAAACAAATATCTGAGAGCCATACAACAACTGTTAAATAAGCAGTGTTCTCCTTCTCTGAGCTGGCTTCCAGGACAGTGGACAAGATGATCCAAGAGGGAGTTTCCACTTCTGTGCTTTCAATGATTGTGTCAATATTTGAGCTGAACTGAAGAAATTCATACTGGAAGCAAAATCAAAGTGTCCTTGGCTTTTTGTCAACCACAGCTGTGCGTGTCTGCTTCCCTGTTCCCAGACCTTCCCTAGGATTCAGGGTTTCACTGGCCAGGCTGTGTGAGGAGAGGTGTGCCACGAGCTTGGTGGTGAGGAGCTGATGTGGGGACAGGGGTGTGCCGTGGAGAGCCTGCTTGTGTGGCATACAGGGCACATCACGCAGCTGGCTGGCAGAGGCCAGGGAGCCTTTGGCTTTCACTTTGGCTTTCACACCGCCAGTGACTGATGGCGCTGATAGAAAAGGGGCAGTGTGGGCAGGCATCCTGCTCCAGCTGACTGCATGGCTGAAGTTTAGAAAAGTGAATGGATCTTATGTGACAAGGAGTACTGGAAAATGCTTGCACACAATGTTTTATTCCAGTTAATATCAGAGCTTTTTAGTATTGATGCAAGCATGAGCACTTAGTAGCATCGAACCTAAGATTAAAGACTGGAATTAGCTGTCCTGTGCTAGGGCTTTTTCTTCTGCGCATGTGCTGATTAATAGCAGTTTTCATACTGGCTGACTCACAGCTCCTGAACAACCAGTATATTGTGGGCTTGGTTATTTTTTCTTGTATTCCTCCACCCACACCTATGATGTCCAAGCAGCAGTGTGGGAGCAAATCTGGCTTCTCAGTATGATGCTTCTCGTGGCAGTTTTCTTGCAACTGGATGATTCTTATGAGCTAGAAAAACAAACTCCATATTTGTAATGATTTTAGGCCTTGGTGTTTGGCAGGGCTATATGCCCTTTCTCATTCACGTCCTTGTTTAGTTCTGGACTTTGTCAGTCATGAATGTGTATTCCACAATGCTACCATAATCTAATTGTTCTAACACCAACCCCTCCCCCACCTCAGATTAGCAACTGAGCTTCCAAAACTTTGAGACTGATTTGAACATATATGTTTTTACACACTCAGGTTTCACTTGTCTTTGATTTTGATTCTTACAAGATACCTTCTTTGAAGCAGTCCTGAGCTCTGGGAACTTAATTTCATTTTAATGAGAGTCCAGATTGTCTTAATTGCATGATACTTGGCAGTGGTAAGAAAAGCAGTAAAAATCATGAGACCTTTGATACTTGCAAGAGGTGTACCTGAACCTGTGGCTAACTTTTTATGTCTTATTCTCCAGCCCAGTTTTCAGGTGTGGCTGACTATTAATTCTTTCCAGTTAGTGGACATGAGTTTTAGTCATGTGTAACTTTGTTTTCTACATCTGATATGACACACAGTGCCTGAAAGCTCTGTTTATTTTTTAAGGAAGATAAGAAAAACTGCTTTGTCATAGCTGATTGTCTTGGTATTTATCATTATAATGCTAAGCCTTGTCATCTCATTTAATGTGTGTGCAGAAGCACATGTACTTTTGGGTACCCATCACTGCTATCAGTTTTCTCTTTCCCAAGCCACACTAATTACTCTGATCATTAATTCAAAGCCTCAGAGATGGGAGAAGGCAGAAATGATAGTTAATCATGGACTGGAGAGTTTGACAGTGTATGAAACAGGCCAATTTTTGGTTTTACTCCCTTGGAGCTGGACTCCCCTGGAGTCAATGACCTTGGTTTTGTTGACTCCAGCAAAAAAGGGTACAGCTTGTGGAAGCTGATCCACCTCTAGTTCAGGTAAAATGGCACCATCTTTAATGGCACAAGATTTTTCTGGGAAGCTGAGCATTTCCAGGCTCTCTTTTCCATTATTCCACTCTTTTTTTCCATTTGCTAGTAAGTCACCAGTAAACTTTGCTGCTTCTTTAAATGAAGTAGGGTGAACGATGACAAGTGGACCAGCTGGGCTTCACTGGGGCCGGAGGGAGGGAAGCAGTGGGGTTAAGGAGGCTGGAAGAGGCTGTGGGTATTTGTATGAGTGTGCTGCAGAAGGGAGAATCACCTGTGAAGAAGAGCTAACTGGACACTGAGGTACATCTTTTGGGGTATAAAAGGCCTGGAAATGCTTTGCCTTATCTTTGCTTTCTTGTCTTGATGGGCAAAACAGAGATAGAAAGCTGGGATGGAGACCTGCCCCCTATGGCTGTGGTTAAGGTGGTTCTCGTACACTGTTTCTCTCATTGGCTCTGAGAGGAGATGATGACAAAAGCAACAAAATCCAAATGTATGGTAATTCCTCATTTCTGTAAGTGTCCTCCAGGAAGCAAGTGCCTTTTCTTCTGCTAATGCAAGCAATAATTCAGTGAGGTTTTGTTTAATTTTTTTCTGAGTTTTTTTGAATTATTAGAGTCAACTTAACTGCAGTTTCTTTAATGACCTTGCTTATTCTAAGCCATCCATGAAGAGGTGAATTAATTTATATTGGTACAGCTTTTAAAGGAATATTTGCTAATTACCTCTACTGTTTGCCTGTATCCTTCAAACTGGTAGTAGCTATGAACAGAGAGAACTGCTGTCACTGGGCAATTATGGTTTTATTTCCTTCTGTCAAAAAGTCCTCATTTAAGAGGTGTTTGGAGCATGGGCCTTATTTTTGTTACAAATGTGACTTAGTTAAAACTTGGTAGGAGCCTTGGGAATACAAAGTATTTTTGTAGCTGTGATTCAAGATAGTGAGTTGAGCTAGTCAGCCTGTTAACTTATGGACAGGAGTGTGAATGAGACTGACCCCCAAAATCACTTTGATTTGCAGGCTTGTTAGGTCTGTGGATCTGCAAATAAATCTTTAAGGTTAGGCGACTGAATATCTGAGTAAGATAAACCTATTTGAGTGCTGCTTGGCTACAGTTATGAGGAAGTTCTGTACCTCTTGTGAACAGAAGAGTTTTGATTTTTGCTTTCTCTCCTCAAACACGTGTAACCATGGTATGGAAGACTTGCCATAGCTTAAGAGAACAATTCTTGATGCCTGTGCTTACAAAGGTGACTCTTCTTTCCCCTCTCCAGATGCTCTTCCCTTCTTCTCCAGTGTAAACTCTCCTGCTGCTGTTTGCTTGCCTGAGGCTTTCTACATTATCCTATGAATATGATTTCAGCCTAAAA
Source organism: Nycticryphes semicollaris (assembly GCA_013400055.1). NCBI lineage: Eukaryota > Metazoa > Chordata > Aves > Charadriiformes > Rostratulidae > Nycticryphes > Nycticryphes semicollaris. The sequence goes on from VXBJ01000273.1 coordinate 355,926, forward strand.
TCCAAACCAAGACATAAACACAACAGAAAGCAGCAGATCTGTTGGTTGTTTTTTNGTCTCTTTCTGGAGAAATCACCCTTGTGTTTAGCATTTTGTTAAATTGCTGAGGTGTTTCCATGTCTTTGAAGGGTTACTCTGCACTTGCCTGTGGTATGCTGCTCCTAATCACCTCCATTTATTGCTGACACATACTTGGCTCATTTTACCTGTCTGAGACAGGAGATGGGGGCAGGACAAAGAAGCATCTTGCTTTCTTAACTTGGCAGTGCAGAGCCCTGGCCATCTCAGGCAGTGACCTGCCAGGGTGGGATAACCCTGTAAAATAGGGAAAGGGGAGGGTTACTAACAACAACTCTCCTGTTAAAGCCCCTCGTGGGATTAACAGCACGCTGGCTGAAGGTTCTGACTATGCCTGTGTGCTGCAGCAGTAGAGGCAGGATGTTTTAGTGCACAGTGTGTTGGTGTCCCATGCCAGCACTGGAAGGGAGGTTTCCTCTGTGCCAGGATCCTGACAGTCCTACCAGTGTGTGCACAGTGGCACAGAAGTCCCTTGGTCCCTTCTGGTTCCTGTCCTCCCTCCTTCCTCTCCTCTTTTGAAGCCCAAACTGGAAGCTGGTTGCACCACCCCTGACCGATACTCGCAAAAGAGTTGCCATGGTGCATACAGTAGCTGTTTGGGAGCGAGGGCAAGCCTGGGGCACTGAAATGAGCATGCTCGATGTTGCAATACCTTCTGTGTGGCTGTGGTGGTTTCAGTTCTTGCACTCCTCCTCTCCTTGCTGATGAATGCTGTAGGAATGTGCCAAGCCAAAGTGTCTGGGTTTCTGTTTAAATTTTTCCCTTTTCTTGCTTTGTTGAATAGAAGAAGTTAAGAAGAGATGTGAAATATTCTGGGGTCCAAAATAAGGTGATGCTGTGCTGCTGGAGCATTTTCAAAGCTAACCCATGGACTTCTAGCTTTTCCTGAGAGTCCAGTTAGAGGAACCTCTGTCAGAGAGCAAGTATTTGGCTCCTACAACTTGTGTCCCTCTAAGACAAATTCAGGAAAGGAGTGAAATCATTAGCTGCTCCCAAAAGCTTGGGTTAAGAATTTAAGATGTGATGTCCAAAAGGATAGAAAAATTGAAAAGACAACTATATTACGGCTCACGATGGGATCTGCTAGGCAAAGCAGAAGTAGAAACAACATATGGAAGTGGAAGCTCTCTTGAAAAAACAAGTGCAATTTGCATGCTGTGCTCATCTTTCTGGTGTTATCTTCCAAAATGATGTCAATGTTATCCTGATTTGTTACTAAGTTTTCAAAGTGATAATATGAAATGCTACTGTGGGTTTTCTTTCTGGCCTACAACTGGCCAATCAGAGATTTAAAGTCAAGTGAAGGGTGGGATTTCAAAATCTGAATGGTATTTTTTGTGCTTGAGAAGGTTTTCAGCCATCCCTTGTAACTTAAATACTTGTTTTCTACAAGTTGGCTGTAATGTTTTCTTGCCTCAGTCAACACCGTCATGGAAGTAATGATGTTAAATTAGTCATGACACTATAACTTGCAGCAGGTTTTGCTCCCAAATGGGATGCTGTGTCAGCACAGCATGTTGTGTGTTGTAGATTTCAGGGTTGGAGTCTTCGTACTCACTTTCTTTTCATTTTGTTAAAATAAATAACACAAGTTGAGATGCTTTCTAAAGCTAACAAAAAGAGGAAAAGCAAATGTGATTTTTTTTTTAGGGTTCCATCTCAACGGGGTGAAGGTCAAAAACCTGCAATTGAGAAAAGTTATTAATTAACAACTAGTTACTGGATTCTTACCAATTTACGACTTCACGTAACATAACTCTTTCGATAAAACATCGTTGCTGGTTATAAACAAGCCCACTGATTAATCATACAGTATGTACAGCCAAAAAAAAAAAAAAAAAGCTGACAACTTGACAACTCAGTAGCTACAAATTAATAGAGCCTGTTCCTGACTGGAGCCGGTCAGAAAAGTTATACAGCAAAAGAGTTTGTTGAAGAAAAAACTTCTCAGCTGTTTTAATAAAATATTGAGGAAACTTACTTTGTTCTGGAGAGGAGCCAGCTCTGCTGGTGTGCGCTCCCCATGCTGGGAGCAGGGGATGAGGGCAGCCCTGCAGTTGGATCTGAAATTCTTAGGGACACTTTTGGCTCCCCCTGAAATGCTGTGCCCTCTATGACTGAGCTCCAGGTTAGGGTGAGAGCTGCAGTGCCATAACTGTGCCGAACTATGAAATACTCTGGAGGACCAAGGAGCTGCTGGGCAAGGTCAGCATCCTCATGGCAAACCCCCAGGAGACTTTCAGTGATGGCCGCTTCTCTGTGCTGTTTTTGAAACAGTGCTGTGCAATTTGAACAGAAGATTAAAACTGAAAACAGCTTGAAGAGCACCTGCTTCCCTACTAGTCTTTAAACTTTAATGTTTATCCACCCTTTATAATCAGGACATTATGGATGTTTATATTTCTTCTAGCAGATCAGGGAATGGAGAGGGAGAGAAGCAGGTATGAAAAGTCAGTGTGTAGTTGGGAAGGTGAAGATCAAGGAGCTGGACAAGGCCTTCTCTCCCCAGCAGCTGGAGAACTATTTTTATGTAGGGAAGAACCCATAGTCCATCTTATTCTGATTTAATCATATTTCAATAACAAACACAATAACAATTCAATCGTTCAATAAATATTGTTCAATAACAAACACAATATCAGTATGAGAGGCTGAAACAACACCAGATATCAGCGCTAATTAGGCAGTGCCCATTTTACTTATGGGAGGTTTAAGCTCAGCCAGAATCCTCAAGGGGTCAGGATCCTGCAGGAGGTGGATCTCCCTGATCCCCTCTCCTCCTCTCATCATGGCTGTTTACAGTCACTAACTGATAACTAACTAATAAACTCATAACTTGCCCCTAAGGCATTGTCTTCACTTTATGGATTAGCAGCTGAAGTACAGCACAGACTAAATGACTTGCCCAAGGTCATGCAGGAAATCAGTATCTGAGCCAAGAACTTCAAAACCAGTGTTTCTGAGTCATGACTTTGACACCTCCGTACTAACTTTGATATGGTTAAGGCTGGGTCCCTGGACAGAAGGAAAGAGTTAAAAAAACCTGAAACAACCCCAACCAACCCAAACCCCAAACCTATGCTGACATTCTCTAGTGAGAAACTGTGTCCAGTTCAAGTGTTTCTCCCCTGTTCTGACATTTTCTATCTCCCCAGCTGTCAATTACTCTAAAAAGCCTTTCCCAGTGTGTTTGTCATATTCCTCATGAATGAACCTTTACAGTCACAAAGCCTTCTTGCTTGCTGCCTCATTTTTTTTTCTTTTTCTTTTTCCTTTTGGTGGTGGGTTTTTTGTTTGTTTTTGAGGTTTTTGTTGTTGTTGTTGTTGTTGGAGAACAGGCGAAGGGAGGAACCTCAGAGGCAAGAAGCCAAGGGTGTGAGCAGTGCAGGGTTAAGTAATGGCTTTGCTGACATAGATTCCCGTAACTGCTGCCTACTTCTGCCCTGCCAGGAACAGCCCATCAGGCGGCAAGTTTTGAAAGTCAAAACAGTCCAGGCCAGTAATCTATTGAACTGTACAGGGCTGCAGGAGAAAGCCTGGGCATATGTGTGCCTTTTCTGAGGGAACTTATTAATTAAATGTAATAGTATTTAATTATCTAAGTAATAAGTTGCTGGGAGCTACAGGAGCCTGATGAAGCTACATACAAGAGGCTGAGGAGGCTAGTGTTCTCAGAGTGCAGGAGGGAGAGAGGACCCTACAGAGTGAGCCTTGGGGGGCACTAAGGGGGCTGCTGCCAGGGCTGCCTGGACCTGGGGGCAGAATGCTGATGATACCTGATAAGCACTGCCTCGCTCCTGACATATCTGGCTCAATAAAGGTCATGATTACACCCTGCCTTTTTTGATTTCATATCCTTTTATTTATTCCAGATCCAGCAGAGATGGACTACAGGTGTGCAGTTATGGATTTCTCGTAATGTCCAAGCAAATCCTCTGTATTGGTTGGAGCTCTACAGCAATCTGAACAAGCTGAATAGGCTTTCTGATGTCTACAGGAACAGAAATTTTCTCTGATTTTCTGTTACAGCCTTAAAAAAAAAGAACAAAAAAAACAGTAGCTCTAAATTTGTTTAATGAACCCTTGCTCCTCCCCCCACCCAAGTCTATCTTGTTAACTGACCAATGAACAAAACCCTGAGACTTGATTTCTCCACTGATTCTTTCCTGCCCACTTTGCGTTCATGCATCCATGCTGTCTCCTTGTCACAATGTCAGAGAAGCCGTTCAAAGCCTAGTGCTCTGCAGGTAGCTGTTCAAAGTAACACCTTGATGTACATACTGATGTTTAAATATATTTTGAAGTCTTCTACCAAAAAAACGCATGAAGCTCTCAAGAATGTCCCCAGTGTCAGAGGAAACATTGCTTTATCTCAAGTGTATTATCGTGGTGTGCTGCTTCATCTTGTTTAAAAGGAGCTGTTGTCCTGGAGATCTGTTAACAAGAGGTGATAGAGGTATGAAATGTCAGCAGAGGGGTTGAGGCATGATGTGAGAGGGAAGTGTAAGTTATCCAGAATCACAACAGAGTAAAGGTCTGTCTGACGTGTGAGATTGTGTCTTCTGCAACTAGGCAGTCAAACCCTAACTTTTATCAGCTCTTCAGAAGGTAAAGAGTATTTAACCTCTTCCCTTAGGCAAAGCTTAAAGTTGTCTTGACTCTACTTCTGATTGGAATCCAAATACTCTCCTGCCCCCATTTCTCATTAAGCAGACTATGACTTATTTATTCATGTTGTTTAACTCTCTTTTGACATAAGATGCTGTACAGGTATAGTACAATTGATTTTTTTCCCTGTTGTTGCTATGGGAACTGTACCCTAAATGTGCTCTTTCCTTAACAGCATATTTTTAAAAATAAAATGAACGCCCATCTGTCTCCTCTTTAATTATTTCTCAAAAGACCTGGATGCCAACTTATCATTATGGAAAGGTTTTGGAGAAAAGTAAAAACTTGTTCATGAACTTATTTTTGAATTATCAGATATGTTCTAGTTTGTAGCATTTTTATTTGTGATAGCTGCAGTACTGTTTTCTCTGACTGGAGTTCTTTCAGAGGTTTGAACATTCCACAAGTACATGTGCATTTTTGCATGCTGCTGTTTGGCTTTAGGAAGCTGGTGCACTCAGCTTTTGGGCTGTGAAACGTGGCTGCTTTCATAGGGCTGATGTGAAGAGTGATTTGCTTCTGAAGTGCCCTAGATCCACGCTTTGCTAGGGTATGGGCCTTTGCACAAAATATGGACTAGGGCTGAGAGGAAGAGGGCACAGAGCCTCTTGTCTGAGCACCTAGGGGAGGATTTCGGAGCTCCTTCCCTCCACTGGGGCAGAAATGAACTGCTATGTCACTAATGAAGAGAAGGGTTCATCTGGGCCTTCAGTGTTTCAGCTAGTCATGCTGTTGACATAAGGTAAGGTTGACATGCTGTTGGCATAAGGAAAAGGAGCTTGCATAACTGCCATATTTGAGGTAACACTTCACCTTGTGGGGTATGTCTCTGAAATGACACCATGGTTTTAAACATCTGTTTTGCCCTTGGGCTGCTTGCATACGCCCGTTGTCCATTTCTCCTTGATGTGAAAGACTGGAGGCTCGACAGAATCCAGCCTGGTAGAGATACCAGACACGGTTGCTATGTAGCACTTGCAGAGAGTATCACAAGTCTTCATTTTTGCAGGCTGATGTCAACCAACTCATACCAATGAACAGCAATCAATTCTTGCTGTTTTCTTGAGAACTGTTTTTTACTTAATTCATTTTAAAAAGCTAAATTCTTCTGTAATGAAGATTTTGATATTTGTCAGGTCAGATAACAGAAAGAGGAGGGGCAAAATAAATATTTGGCACAAAAGAGGAATGAATTGTTCTCTTGGTTAAAACACCAGCTTTGGAGCTTGCTTTGGCTTTAGTTATGTAGAAAGAGCTCCACTCACTGGTAGAGCAAATTGCTAGACTGCTATTTGTGATGACTTGGTCCTTGGTCAAAATGGTGTCAACTGGAGCAGCTATTCCAAAAGATAATGTGACTGCCCTACTGGAAAATTATGTATTCAGTGCGGGAACACTTGTTTCCTTAATAAGTAAACCCAAAAATATGATTTTCTAATTTCATTATTGCAGATAGTGTATATATTGGGTTAGAGAAAGTGTATTTTTATGACTGTGAGCAGAGTAGGTCTAGAAGGCCTTCAGAAGAGTTTAATGTCTGGCTCACTACACATAGGTGGCTGATACGGCTGACACATAGCATGATTTCTTCCCATAGATTTAAAAAAAATTTCCAGGTTTGACCAAGCAGTTACTAACATCTCTTTTCTTTTTTCTAAGTTAGCACTTTTGCTTCCTCCTTGCTGTCCACAAGAAGCAGGCCTCTCAGCAGAAGTTCTAGAATCATAGAATGGTTTGAATTGGAAGGGACCTTAAAGATCTAGTTCCAATCCTCCTGCCATGGGCAGGGACACCCCCCACTAGACCAGTTTGCTCAAAACCCCATCCAACCTGGCCTTGAACCCCTTCAGGGATAGGGCATCCACAGCTTCTCTGGGCAACCTGTTCCAGTGTCTCACGACACTCACAGAGAAGATTTTCTTCCTAGTATCTAATCTAAATCTACCCTCTTCTAGCTTAAACTTGTTATTACCCCTTGTCTTATCGCTAGACTTCCTGACTGAGTTGCTCCTCATCTTTCCTTTAGACTCCCTTTATGTACCAGAAGGCTGCAATAAGGTCTCCCCAGAGACTCTCCAGACTGAACAACCCCAGCTCTCTAAGCCAAGGGAGGTCCTACTTGAGCAGGTCTATTTCTGCCTTATGCTGGGGGGGGCTCACAGAACCAAAGGCAGTACTCCAGATGGGGTCTCATGAAAGCGGAGTAGAGGGGCAGAATCACCGCCCCCCCGACTTGCTGGCCACACTGCTTTTGGTGCAGCCCAGGGTGTGGTTGGCTTTATAGGCTGCAAGTGCACATTTCTGGCTTGTGTCCAGTTTTTCACCCACCTGGTGGTGTGCTGCTTAGGAGTTTGCTGTTTCAATAGGCACACCCATAAACTTCTAACAAAAGCTCTCATCAATTATGGTTTGGAGACCCTTCTGACAGTTAAATATTGTAGGCTTAGCCATGACCACATCCTTCAGAGGGAGATAGTAGTTCATGAATTGATGTCATACATATAATGCAGGATAAGGCTTGCCTAGTTGTAGGCATGATGGGGCCATGGTGCAGAGATGTTTTGGCTGGCTTTGCATGAGTTGGTGCTGGTCCTGGAGGCACTGTCATGTCCATTAACAAGGCACTTCTGGGGTGCGGGTCTACACACATGAGGCTGGATGGCTTTCAGATTCCAGTCAGGTGTGAGCCTGGGACTGTCTTGGCTCAGTGATGTCTCCATGCTGCTCCTAACCAAGTAGTGACACGGCTGTTTCTAGAAACAAGAAATGCTTTGTGCCCACATAAAATGGTTACAGCTTCATGTGTCATTCTTGCTACATCACTGAGGCTACGCTAATGCCATAGACTATGAACAAAGTCTTCCTTGATTGTCTCAGTCTCTGAGGCCAGCCAGCTTGCTTGCTGCCTGGCTAGTGGGTAGGAGGGTGTATAAGCAAGTGATGTGCGTATATGATATTATATGGCTCCAGGGTACATTTCTCTTTTTGGGGCACTTGGGTCAGCAACTCTGGCTACGTGACCATTGCAGCCAGCACAGCCACGAAATGGTGGAGATACATCTTCTAAATGATAGAAACAAATTCTCTCGGTGTCTGGAATAACTGGGTCGTGTTTCAGGGTTTTCAAGTCATGATTTGAAACTGATTTGATTTGCTGCCAGTCACAAGCATTGACTGTGGCCGAAATAATCAATAATTCCTCTTAATTGTCTTGAACAGTGTCAATACATTCATGCCCGAACAGACACATTCTCTGTATTAATACATTAACGTGCAAAATACTTCAGTGCTCGATGAAGATGCTGAGGGACCTAAAAAGACAAATCAATGTGTGCTTGCTCAACCATGTTTAGAATATTATCTGACTCTAGTTCTGGAGAGAAAAACACCTTTCTCAGTGGCAGATGAACTTGTTGGTCCAGGTAGTTCCAGGCAGAGCAGGAGATGTGCTGTGTGCATGGTTGTGCTATTTACCACATGGTGGGGAGTAAGGGGGTAAATTGTAGCGGTACATTGTGGCCTAGATATATCTGGGAGAGATGGAGCCCTTTTAAATGTGAAGCCCCACGTAACAGTACTCATATCTGTTTAAACTTGTTCTGTCCATGTGTTGTATGCAAGTTGGTCATAGGGAGCTCACTTGAAAGTCAGAATAGAAAACTCTTCCAGACAAGTATCTCCATGAATGCCACGGTAAACATACCTGAAGAGCTGTACTGGTTTGTCTGGACGCTGTTCTATATCCAAGATTGGACATATAAAGGGGCATCCTGGTGGAAGGAACAGTGAGGCAAGTGTGCGTGTTACTGTTCCCCAGTATTCTTGTAAGGGTTTGTCCACAATAACCTGACTTCCTGAAATTCATCCAGGAATTCCTGTTGTGCAGTTATTAAGGGTTTTTTATGAACTTATGGTCATGTGGTTTTACTGTGTTCTTTGCATTCACAGGGAACTCCCCATGAGTCAAGGCTTTAAACAGCAAATAAGCTCTATGAACAATCCTGTGTTTTCCATTTCCCCTCTCTCTCAACTTTGTGATCCCCAAACCATGGAGCTGGGCTGGCTGTGAGAGAGGAGGATTAGCTCCTGGTTTTTGTATGGGGAGGGCCACCAGCTGCACAAGGGGCCCAAAGAAAGCCCACAGTTGCTTTGCAGACAGTGCACAGTGCCTCCCAGATGGTCTTTCGGCAGGATGAAGTGGAAACTTCTGTTCTTAGACTTGCTACTGCTCTGCACTGTACTGTGGATCTGGGACCTCACTGTGCACAGTGATGTACAAACAAAACACGTTCTCAGCTCCTGGCACCCTGTAAACTAAATGAATGCTGATATGAACTCACACAGGAATCCAAACAGTCATATCTACATTCTTCTGCCCTTACTAGCAAAGATTTGTCAAGTTGCTTATGAAAGCAAAGGAGTTTCCAGAGACTCTGCAAAGCTGCTTTAGCAGATGATATTTTAACAGGCCTCTTTGCCAGGAAACTGAAGCAATACCATGTTATAACAAGGGACACTTAGCTCTCCTCCAGTGCCTACATAGCCACATTTTATGAACAAAAAACCAGCTGACACATAGCTATATGAAAACATACACATTTAATAAACACTTGTGCGATGACAGATACTTATTATAAACTTAAGCATAATAATATGTAGTTATCTGGACCAGAATAATTGTTAGAAAAACATTTCAATTTCATTTCAAGTGTTCTCCATTTCAATGCTGTTGAAAGCCATAGTGTAGCCAAGATATGAATATTTGAAGTAATTAAGTTTTATAGATGAGAAAAAGTGAGTTGTAAACCAATACTTTCGTTATTTTTCCCAGTCTCCCCTTGAAGTAAGAGTTGAACCCCTTAGTACTGAAAATCAGCATTTGTTGAACTTGTGGAGTTTTATCAAGTGTCCAGTGAAGACTGGAAATTTTGCATTTAGCTCCGTTTTCAAGGACCAGATTAGTGAGTTAAAAAAAAGTCAACGAGAGGTGCAGAGCTCTATCTGCTTAAACAGTTGAAGTTAGTAAGTGTGACGAACCAAAAAATTACCTGAGATTTCTTGCACTACTTACTTTGCATTTCTGGGATTTCTAGAATAACCAAAGATTCATATCATAAGGCGTAACAATTTCAGTTCCTACAAAGAATGGGAGTGTTATGACTTTGTGTTGTGACTTTTAATCAAATTTACTTTTTTCCCCTGACAAAAGCATACAACTTCTCATTGACATTCCCATTAAGATAGTCTCTCTGCTCTCTTCTTCACTGCCTGAATAAAAGGCAGATGCTGACACCTGTGTATTTTGGTCTATGTACTGATGCAACTTCTGATGCAAAACCCCTTTCTTTCCTGACATAAATGGCAACTTCCTTTATATGGTAGTCAGTGCTAGACAATGAGTTCCAAGTGATTGTAATACTCTTCAGACACTTCAATTATGCCCCTTTTACAGGTTTCTTATGTGGAACAGGAATATCTAGCCTATTTGAACACCCATGCTCTGACAACATTTAAAAAGTTTTCCTACAAGCTGAAGTTATTTCAAACACTGTAAATCTCGATCCAGGAATGTCTGGGCAAATCACATAGTAGACATGCTGTTTTTGAAGCAAACAAAGTTGTGATGGATCCTTCTATTGTGAACAAATTGGTCTTCCCATCATCTTCTGGAAGAGGGAAGTGCCCTGATTTCACAGCATACACCTGTGGCTGGAGCAGAAGGTATTTAGTATGTTAAAGTTGAGTGTTAGTTGTGTTTTTAACTTAAAAAAAAGTATGAGGAACAGCTGATTGGTGTACTCTGGTATGAAGGAATGATAAGCAGCAGCCAAGGAATGCAGAGATATTTTGGCTTTGCCTGGTTTTTATGGCATAATTGTATATCAGGACTCTCCAGGAGACGTAGGATCTGCCTCCAGGGCAGATGCAGTTCATCTATAAGAAAGCATGCTTGCCTATTGCAGCACTGAAAATGAGGCATGCTAGCTTGTTTATTTTGAAAGATGGCAGGGCTGAAGGGAAATGATGAGGCTTCCTAAAACACTAGGTAAAGCTGAAGCCAACTGTCTGTCTGGTACTTTGGCACTCAGGGCCTCCAAGGACTGTGATTCAGTCCCTGCTGCAAGCTGGTGCCTGTGGAGTGATGGTCAGGAGAGGACATCGCTATTCTCATCAGTCTGGTTCACACAGGTAGGAGCAGCTATGCTGCCATACCCCACCAGTGTCCGTGGGATGGCTAGGGAAGGACACTGGTGATAAGTGGTATCCAGGCTTGGCCCCTTCCTGCCTCAAGTGACTTAACCCAGCACTTACAACTTGTGGTATGCTCAACTTGTGGAATAGACTCTGCCCAAAGAGCTCTGACATCTGTAAAGGTCCTATCTGAATTCGTATTGATGCTGCTGTCCTCATATGAGTTTATCCCACTGTGTAGAAAGAACAGCTTAAATAAAGAAATTGAAAATAATGGAGTGTTTGCATTTTCTAAGGTGTAGCAAACACAGGTTGTGGTATTATAGCAATCAGTGTTGCAGCTGGTTATTACTGATGGCAACACTGAATCAGAACCAGCTGGGTTAGGATCTGTCTCTTCCAAGGCAGTTGCCTTTTGCACTTGCGTGATGAGCTAACAGATTGGAAGTGCTGGAAACTGCTGTTGGCCAGTTCTCTCTAGCATCTTCCTCTTTCAAACAGCCTCTTCAATTATAGCACGGGGGCATGTACTGAGGAAATGAAACAGAGGTAAATATATCTCATGTAGCTGTATGATTACCCTACTCTTGCGGTGATAGGAATTTGAATGCATGTTTGAAATCAACATTGACACAATTCTCTAGAGTTTGGGGCCACAGAGTTGTGATGAACTGTGGGGTTTGAGAGCAGCATGGCTGTGAGCAATTGAAAATATTTCGCTTGGTATGAGGAGAGATGAGTACCAGGGTTGTGTAACAGGTCCAACTGAATAAGGACTCCGGTTGATCTCTGAAGACTTTCAGAGGGAAATATTTCTTCTTGAGCAAGATGACTGGCACTTGATATGCCAGATTTCAATGTTGTATATTTATCCTCAAAAAACATGTGACATTTGAAATGTTGCTGCTCTTTGATTACTGACTTGCTAGTGTTTCTTTCTGGGAGGAGGAGGTGTAGATGGCACAGACGAGAGTAGTTTTCACTGGGTAAAAAACTGGCTGGATGGCTGTGCCCAGATAGTTGTGATTAATGGTGTGAAATCTTGTTGGCAGCCAGTCACCAGTGGTGTCCCTCAGGGTTCAGTTCTGAGGCCAGTCTTGTTTAATATTTTTATCAATGATCTGGATGACGGGATTGGGTGCACCCTCACTAAGTTTGCAGATGACACCAAACTAGGTAGGAGTGTTGATCTGCTTGATGACAGGAAGGCTCTGCAGAGGAACCTGGACAGGTTGGATCACTGGGACAAGGCCAATTGTATGAGGTTCAATAAGGCCAAGTGCCAGGCCCTGCATTTTGGTCACAACAGCCTCAAGCAATGCCACAGGCTTGGGGAAGAGTAGCTGGAGAGCTGCCTATCAGAAAAGGACCTGGGGATGTTGGTGGACAGCTGGCTTAACATGAGCCATCAGTGTGCCCAGGTAGCCAAGAAGGCCAACAGAATCCTGGCTTGTCAGGAATAGCAAGGCCAGCAGGAGTAGGGAAGTGATCATGCCTCTGTACTCAGAACTGGTGAGGCCTCACCTTGAGTACTGTGTTCAATTCTGGGCTCCTCACTACGAGAAGAACATTGAAGAGCTGGAGCATGTCCAGAAGAAAGCTACCAAGCTGATGAAGGGTCTAGAGAACAAATCATGTGAGGAGAGACTGGGGGAACTGGGCATGTTTAATTTGGAGAAGAGGAGGCTGAGGGGAGTCCTCATTGCCTTCTACAACTACCTGAAAGGAGGTTGAAGAGAAGTGGGTGTTGGCCTCTTCTCCCAAGTGAACAATGATAGAACCAGGGGAAATGGTCTGAAGTTGTGGCAGGGGAGGTTTAGAGTGGATATTAGGAAGAATTATTTTACTGAAAGAGTGGTACTGCAACAGCCTGTCCAGGGAGGTGGTTGAGTCACCAACCCTGCAGGTATTTAAGAAACCTGTAGATATGGCACTTCACGGCATGCTCTAGTGGCCAAGATTGTAGGGGGTTTTTGTGTGTGTATGGTTGGACTTGATGATCTCAGAGATCCTTTCCAACCATGAAGATTCTGTGATTCTGGATGTACTGCTCTGTTTCAGTGTGCAACGGTGAGAAGTGAAAGCAAAGCAATGCCCTGTTAGGGAGTGAGGGAGATGACTATGGTTCTGACTGGAGATCAAGGGACTGCTCAAACCCTGGATAGGGCAAGCTGGTCTGCCAATCAATGAGTACCTCAAATGCACTTACAAAAATGTAAGATAGAACTCTTCGATCTAGAAATTGTATGTATAAAAGTGTAAGTATATGCACGTACAAATAAAATGCTGTGGGGGAAGAAATCTTTAAAGGCTGGGTATCACTGTGAAAGACAGGTAAGTGTTTGGTCTTTTATTAAAAAAAAACAAAAAGAAGACCACCTAAAGTCCACCGATCATAAGTATAACAGTGCCTCCTGAATTCTTCAGGTCATGGTCTCAGAGCAGGGAGAGCAACTTGTTGGTGCTGAAAGACTAAGCTTTGCTAGAGACTGAGGCTGCCATGGCTCAGTCAGTGGACTAGTGAAGCAGAACACCAGGCTGGCTGTTACACAGGCAGCCCACCGATTCCTGAAAAAAAAAAAATCATATTGTGTATGCAGTTGCATCTGCTGAGTTGTGAACTAAAAACCTGCAGATCATATTTTCCACCTGCTTTTCTAAAAGGTTTGAGCATGGCTGGAGCTTTTCCTGATATTCCTCCGTCACTCCTTCTCTCTTGCTCTTTCTGAAGGTTTTCAGCCCTGAAGGGAAAACTGTGGAAGCGTGTGTACAACTCTCAGATGAATGTAAGATCTCATGCAAGGGAGTAAGAATATATTTTGAATGTTATTGCAAAGATAGTTTTGAAGTGAGAAATACAGTGGTGGGGAGAGACTCTATATTTTGGGGGAATAAACATTTTTATTGTCTTTCTTTCCAGATCAAAATTTGTAATGGCCTGCAGTAACATACTGGGTATTCAATCAGACTTTATGTTAAAAGCAAACTTGATCAGTGAGGTGGCAATCCCACCACTCTGGAATTTCCTTGTATGTAAAAGCAGAAAGTTTGAGTCAGTGCTTGTTATGCTAAGCAGAAAGGAGAAACAAGCTGTGCAGTAGGTGGGAGTTGCATATGGCTAAGCATAAGCTTGCTGGGAGGAACTCTGTAGTACTTGAAATGTAAAAAGGTGGGCTGCATACTCTTCATGGAATGGACTGAGTAGGCTGTAAAAAAGCTGGATGAAAAGGTTGCAGCAAAATGAGAAGTGATAGGGTGGATGTGTGCACACTAAAGAAAATAAAATTAAAAACAAACCAAAACTAATTGTAATGAAAAAAGAAACTAATCACACACACTTTGATTGGGACTGGAACCTTCTCTCATTTCTCAAGCAATGCTGGCATCATGTGGCCACTTTATTTAGCTTTCCTTGTACTACAATATTTCTGAAAAAATCTTTGCTCTTTCTCAGCATCTTTCTGATTGGAATGCCCCAAAATGCTCATGTCAGGTGCTTCACTTGCCTGGATCCCCTGGGACACTATCTCCATTTTATAGAAGACATAAGGATCTTAATTGGTGGTTTTGACCAAACAATCACTGGTCCTGTTTCTCAAATGATCAGACTTCCTCTTCAAACATGCATAAGAGTTTTTTTTTTAGCTGTGCTTTGCTTTTGAATCTAAATGAGAGGAGGAAATTGCCACCTGCATGGCAGGTTGTGGTGGGAGTATTTTCCCATTGTGGGGATGCTCCTTTAAGGAGGGGGAGCAATGTTGGCAGGGAGGGAAAAGAAACTCTAAGGCAGCAATTCTGCCTAGAGAGGAAAAGTGTGGGCTGCAAGGAGAGAGGAGGAGATAATTTTGGAAAGATTTGGAGAGGGAGAGATCTTGCACTGGCAGGAGATACTCACACAAGGAACAGGAGTGGGAACAAGGAGGGAGGAGGAAAGGGAGCTGTAGCAGTGCTTTTCATGCATAACCTGCAAAGGAACAACGCCCTGCAGAAGGTATTAGTAAAACTGACTTTTTCTTCTCCATAGCCAAGTGACTGCTTGGCTATGGAGAATAAAACTGCCTATCCCATTCTGTATTTAGCTCATTAGTTTAATAAACCAGGCTATAGAAAATAAGGGTGAATTTAAAGCAACACTGCTGGTATTGTGGGAGAAGGGAAATCTGGGCAGAGATGGTATCTAATACTAGTTGAAGTGGGATTCTGTTATACAGATTTAAAGAATTTTGCAGAAATGCCCCCGAAGGTCAAGCACATAAAGCCTAGGTGGTGTAGCTTTAATCAATGATACTAATAGCTTGTTAACCTCCATCCGAGACAACCTGCCAAAACCAGAATCTGTTCAGAGTTCCTCTTGGAAGTTCTGTACAGCCGGACAAAACTGAAAACTTGGCAAGAAACATAAAACAGTCAAAAAAGAGTGTATTCCTCCCAGCTATGTTTCAGATTGTGAAAGAGATGATAACAGCATTCTTAAATACTAAGACAGAGCTTGTGTATAATTGCACACTTGCACAATTGTAGAGAGGAGCTGTGCATACTTTTGCATACATTTATGTATGTATAAACACTTGTGTATATGCACAGATGCATGTTTTTCTGCAAAGACTATGTTTTTAGAAAATATCTCATATAGGTCCAAAAGGGTTGAAAGTGTAAACTGTAAAATGAATGATAGACCCGTTAATCTTTCTTCAGACCTTGAAAAGCGAAATAAGTCTGAGGTCTCTGGATATTTGATATCAGCAACTGGGAAGTTAGTTATTAAGAAACACATGCGTCATTCTAAAGCATGCACTGCTAGCTGGATAAATGCAGGCATGTTCTTAAGTAAATATTGATAATTATGGCTCTGATTTTATAGCTTTTAGGAGCTTTTTATTTTGTGTTTAGGTGACAGGGAACCTTTAATCCAACTCAGTGTCTTGTTCAGATTGGTAGCTCTTGATTAAAATGTCTAGTTTGGATCACGTCAAAGTTTTGGCAGGGGATAAGGTACAAAATACCATAATAATAAAGAAATACTTGAGTGTCTGCATTACATAGTAGAAAATATATATTTAAATGTTTTTTGTATCTAGGTGAAAATCTGAAGTTGATCACTAAATTCCTTCTCTGGTATCACTAGATTCCAAGTGCAGTTTCCCAGGAAAGCTTTCTACCTCTAGAGCAGACCTGTCAAAATCAGTCTGATTGAAGTTAGTATTGCAGACGTATGAAAGCAGGCCCTTTGCCTTTCTTTGGTAGAATCTTTCTGACAGCTTCTATCCAAAAAGGAGATACTCTTATTTCTTTGGCTATGTATGATTAAATATAACAATATATCTTTAAAGATATATATATAAAGATTAATATATGCCCATACCTANCTTAAAGATGCATTGCCAAAAAAGAAGAAGAGTACTGTGTGCACTTTATGTGTTCTTCCAGTGTAGTTTTAAACAGGAGACTGCCTGCATCATTAAAAGTTGTTGGGCTGGATACACACTGAACTTGCATCGCCATTACCTAGAGAGTTCCATATTGGAATAGGACTTGATAAAAGATATTAAATAGACACTTCTTTTCCTGAGTGTGTTGGAAGGAAATGAATGGTTGGAAAAGGAAAATAAAAGACTAGATAATGTGACTGAGGAGAAGAGAACAGATTCTTCTGTTTAAAAATGGAGCTAGGGATAAGGTGACACTTTTGGTACGTTACTCTTTCTCTAATTGTACCTCTGCCTTTTCATTTCTCCTGGCTGGAAGAATGAGAAGTTCTTCCTTTAATACATGACTTTAGAGACTTTTGCGTAGATTCATGGATGAAGGATGGGACCTGTCATTAGTGATGGCCTTAATAGTTTTGGTCCATGATGGCAGATAATTTTCCTGAAGCTTAAGTACCTTTACCAGAGCCACAGAGAACAAGCATTAACAGACAGAAGTGAAGTGCATCTTTCCAAGGCAAACAGGGCCTACATCTCTTGCTGCCACTGAACAAAACTTACTTTGGGTGTGAAAGAAAAGTAATGAGCTTGTGAGCATTTTTATTTTTTTTTAATAGTTACTTCACCCTTTTATTCTGTTTTTTAAGTGGAATCAGTTATAGCAAGTAACAGCTAGTTACCACTAGTCATGCAATCAAAGCATACTTTATGCTCTCTGGAATATTGTCTATGAATCTGATGCATTGGAGGAAGGACTGGGATATCAAATGTAAGATAAGAGACATTTAAAATGTGAGGAAATATGCATATGCTGGAAATTGAAGATACTGCAAATGTTTATTGTAGTCAAGCTCAGACCTAAATCTAGTCTTAGGGAAAGAAGAAAACGTATTCAATTTTATTTTTTCAGTGGGGAGGAAGGAGAAGAGGAGGCCTTAGGCAATTCAGATCCTGGTTTTCTACCTAGCTTATTAAAGTTTAAAAGCTTTAGAGTATGTATCTCCAAGTATCTTTGGTGTCAGAACTCATATATAAGGAAGTTTCAGCCCTGATTTACGGGGTGATAAAGGGAAGTAGAGTACAAACTGAGTAATCAACTCAAATGCCACAGGGGAAACTTGTGACTTCACTGGAAATGACATCAAATTCCCCTGTTAACTAACCTGGTCTTTCCTTAAACTTTTAAAAAGGTTGGCACTCTGGTAATGGCAGGAGTGTGAAGTTGCTCTTTCTACCCCCCCAAAAAAAAAAAAAAAAAAAAAAAAAAAATCAGGACTAGCAAGACTGTGTTGCTGCAGGAATTGATGAGGTTTACTTTTTGGGGAAGAATGGCTAAAGCATTAGATGATGCTAGTGTAGACTTCGTGATCAAAGCGCTCTTTAAAGATACCTTTACAGCTATTAAATTCAAGCTGAATATCCCTAATTTACTGGGTTGTACCAGCTACAACCCAGTTCTAGAATAGACAGGGAGGAATGCAGTGCTCAGTTAAGTGTGATGAGAATATAACAGCCCTGACCTGATAGTTGGGAGGATCAACAGGAAGGAAGGAAGAGGATTGCATTTGACTTAGTTGGCCCTATGTTGGCAGAATGGTATCTCCTGCAAAGGAGACAGAATGCAGGGGGATACTACCTCAGCTCTTGAAGGTGGGGAATGAAAGAAGCATTGAGGAAACCCTGATCTTCAACAGCCATTTAGACACGCTCTAGGTTTTACATCTTTTATGGAAGGTAGAGACTGGCGGAGCCATGGTGGGTACTGAGCAGGAGAGTAAGCAGATGTTGGTGCTTGGGCTGAGTGCTTTCTGGTAGTCCTTCTGGTTGCTTTGCTACAGGCACAACTCTGAGCTTACCGGGTAGATCTTGTCTGTGGGACTGGAGACTAAAGGAAAAGCTTGTGGAGCCACCCTGTAGAATGTAAAATATGTATGTACCTGAGGGCAAGAGTGGGAGCTATGCCTTAGTGGTAAGGCTTGAGAATAAGTGAAAACAGGTAATACCACAAAGGATAACAGTGTCTTATGGATCCCGGCAATGACCTGACTTAGTGTTGTTGGAAAGCAGTTGGAGGAAGAGTTTAGTACAAAAAAACCCCACTCCAAACTGGTTTGGTGGTGGAAGCACACCGGATTCTATCTGCTTAAGGCAGCCTTCCTGCTCTTTTTCCAGATACTAACTATGGCTGTAAAATATTACTACTTGGTAATACCTTTTTTTACTTTTCTTTTGTGTCCTTGCCATGTTAGATGAGAGACCATTTTCAAGGCAGGTGCTCTTTTGAGAAAGTCACTGTGAGCTTTGTAGGCAGTGTTCCTTGTTCCCATGACAATTGCTTTGCTGTAATTTGGTTTGTGAAACTGAATTTGAGTTTGCTGCTGTTGTTCCCTTCTCCCAAATATATATCATAAGGTATATCAAGGCTGTCACAGGCTTTTTAAACTTATGAGGTGGAGTGGGGAATCATATTAAATGAAGGCACAAAACATGGAACTCTTCCAGCATCAGTAAAAGAAATCTGGAAATTTCGCATCTCTAACATTTTCCTTGGTGTGCTTGAATTCTCTGTAATTTATGGATTAATCAATTCATTTATTCCAACATTTTAAGTGAGAAAACTACCCATAATCTAGAGCAATAGCTTCAATATAGTATATTTTACCCTGGTAATAAAAACATGCTACAAGATTTTAATCTAGTATTATGGAATACTCTTGGGTATTTTTTTAAATTAACATAAGGGCTGACTGCTGGAAGATGCTCCATGAAAACAAATTATATTATTAATCAAACCAAAGTGCAGAGTTCTCCACATAGTGGTTTTAAAATGCCCAAGATAGTCTTTAATTGAAATGTTACAGAAAATAACAGAATGAGAAACTGTGTACTTGGTGCTTAATTAACTTTACAATGTATGTTCAGCAGTTTATATAAGATGGTGGGACCAAAATGCAACTATGTGATGTAAGATGTTGCCAACGCATGAGTCCATTTATCTATTGTCTAATAATAAATTTCAACTTAGATTAATAAGCAGCTTCTTAATTAAACACTGTCATTCCTTGTTGAAAGCTGAAATGGCTGATGCTAAATACCATTTCCATGCATTGTCTTCCATTAATTCAGCACTTGCCTTTTCTTATGAGGATTATCTATCACGCAAATAAACCAGGTCTTGAAAATGCTTTTCCTCTCGGTGCTTGTCATATAGTTGATTGTTGTAGCTGGGTTTTGTTTTTTTTTTTTCATTCTTTTATCCAAATCCAGGCTGTGTTTTAGCTTTTTGTGGTTGTGGGAAGGATGCAAGAGATCTAAAGATGTTTATATTTTGTACAGAAGAACTAGGCTGGTGGTCCTTCACGTGGTTTCTGTTTGCTCCATGGGCCAGGCATAGAGATCCTTGGAGGCAGGCACCAGCATGGGCCTTGTGCGCCTTGTGTTTTCACTCTGGGTTTTGTTCAAAATGGCTAAAGGAGGATGTCTAGGCTTCAATGAAGGATCCTGCTAGTCTTGCAGTAGTGATGGATAGTTGATGACTGAGTAGGAGTACAAGGACAGGACAAACATATGACAATTAATTCCTGTTATACTCTGCCCAAGCCACATTGTTGTGACTTCATTCAAGCTGTAGGTCTTCAGGCTACCAAAAGCTGCTTCCATAACTGGTCAGTTCTTGGGCCCTCAGGATATTCCCCCTGTGCCCACTGTCCTCTTGGGTCAGTAGGTGAACTCTCCTCTTCTACCAGCACAGCAACTCCAACCCTGTAGAGCCCCAGCTCTCCCTTGACACTGCTGTCTTTGGTCTTGTTCTCACCACCTTGGCACTGGCTGGTGAAGCCCTTGGCTATGGCTGGTGAGGTGCTGCAACAGGATCTGTCAAATATAAGTAGTTTCCCTGCACCTCACAAGAGACTTATCACCAGGTTGGGTGTCAGAGGATGTAATTTCAAAATCTCCAGCCCATCTTACTTGGTTTACAGCAGGATCTACTGCTTTCCACAAGAGAACTGCAGAAACAAAACTGCTGATTCTGAGTGTGTTTGGTATAAAAGCAACCCCTAGGCCAAGACAGCCTGTGTACCCTGAAGGGTGTTCACCCCTGAAGTACAGGCTTAAGTGACAAGCTATAACAATCAGCTTATCCATGTATCTTCTATCTTTCATTTTAATCCCAAGCAGTATAAGCATCTTGGGGGTAAGGTGGAGCAAGTGGCATTTTTGTCTTGCTTTTAGTTTCTGGGGGATGCATATAATAATGGTTCTCATCTTCCACAACATCCTTCTTCACATCTGCGCTTGGCTGCAACTCTGAGGTGCTTATATACATTGATATCAGTGAAGAAAGCTGTTACTAGTGCTCGCTAAGTGCAAAACATTCTTTACAATAAGAAACTTTCATAATTCTGTGCTTCTGATCTGTGGTGACGCCTCACAAACACGAGTAAACTGTAAAATATTGCTGGTGGAGAGTGTGCCTTCTGTGGCCATCCATTGTGGCCCTGACTCAGATGTTATTTCCCTCTGAGGCATCTGGCCATGCTTCAGCAGTGACTCAACTCTTTATGCTGCTGAACACCACAAATGACAACTCGGCTTACTGAGAAACGCTGAAACTGGCACTGATTATATATTAATATACTGCAGCTAAGCAGCTACTTTGTGAGCATCTGAGTCACTCCTGCAGCTGGCCCAGAAAAGTCTGAGGTAATGGGGAATAAGGCCTGCTGCACCTCCATGCTCTTCCTTTCTCCATCCAGAGCCCTGTGTTGTTTCAGTAGCTCACCAGCTAGGGAGAACCTTCCTTACCCTGGAAGAAAGAGAAACCTGGGAAACAAAACATAACTGTCCTTCTGTCCCTGCCTAGTGTCTGCCATGTGTGACCATGCTCAATAAATAACATATGCCAGCGAGAGCATTGCAAGGATCAGTTAGGGTCCATTTGGGTTTTCAGAAATATATAATGGACACTCCATAACACTTGGTCCTTCTAAAAATTGCCTCTTGAGTATCTGTCTCCCAAGGCTGTTCTTCCTTGCTGTTTAAGGGTGCAGGAGAGAGAGAGTTCAACAGCTGTTTTCTCTTTAGACTGAAGCACCCTCATCCTTGCTTTAAAAGTTGTGCTAGGATGAGTGCTGCAAAAAAGGGAGAACTTTCTGGGGTTTTGCCTGCACAGTACAATAGAAACTATTTTAATGTAAAAATATGCAGACTGTTATTTTTGTTTGTAATGGGACTGGGAAACGGTGATGTCTCAGATACCTTTGAGAAGCTAAATTGTATTTACTGAAATTACTAAATTGTATTCTAGCCACAAAAATATTTCCCAGCTGGTTCCTAGAGAGCTTAGGATGTTGCCCTGAAAAAAGCAGGTTGCCTTCATATGTAGAAAAAGCAACAGCTTTGGGGGAAAGAAAGTATTCAAATGGCAGACTGAAAAGTGATAGTAACTGGCAAACAGGGAAAACTGCCTCCCTGTCTGGGCTTCTTGATGGAACTGTTTTTCCTAGTGAAGAGAAAAAAAATGTTCTCACTGCCTTTTGTGTGCAGGTGGATGCTCAGGAGAGACAGGATAGAATCGGCTTTGCTGGTGTATGTGCATGATAGTGCCTGTCAGTCTGGGGCTAGGAAAAGGATCTGTGCAAGGGAAAGGATAGGGAAATAGGATATGATATGAAAGCAGACCCTTGTCTGAGCAGTGTTTTCTAACATATCTATTCTTCACAGGCATAAACTCAATATCCAATTTATTTTCCAGCAAGAAACTAGTACCTTTGAAGTCCTTTAACTGAACAAAGATTTGTTACATTTGCCTTTTCTCTTCTAGCTCAGATTTTTTTTTTTGTTTGTTCTCATCTGGTATTCTGATTTCTGTATTAGTTGATGCTTCAGGGAGAGGCAACGAAACAAAATGAACACCTTAAAATGTAGTACATCTGTATAAAGTGTGGAGAGCTATGCATGATAAATGCTTCCTTGTACAAGGGTGATCTGCCTGTGCAGTGAAGTATGAAATTTGATTATTATCTTATTGCAACCTTTAGTGTAGCTTGTGGAGCTGAAAACATTATTAACATAAATAGAATGATTCAACCTTTCCCAGGTAACGTAGTCCTCCTTTAATTTTCAGAGGCAGTGAAACCCACAGGCCAGTTCTGCGTGGTTCAAGCTGGCGATTGCTCTTTGCCCTACAGTGTGCTTTCATTGTGGTAAGTGGGATGAGGGGTTCACAGAAATCCTTTGCTCTCTGACCCAATGCAATGTGAAACTGAACGCTTTGCAAGGACTCAGATTTGTGTTGTGTGCTGGTGTTTTTTAAAATGATGAAATCCCTTGCGTGTCAGGTCAGAAGTATCCCTGTTACCAAGGCAGGTCAGGAGCACACGGTGCGACTCCCGGCATATTTTGGCACATGTCTCACGTTCAAGCAAGCATTTATCCTGCTGGGAGCGGAGAGGAATGAGTCAAATCGGAGAGCCGCAGCCGAGCCAGGCCCTGCAGATGGCAGCAGAACAGCACAGAAAGCAGAGCTCGGTCCTCCTGGCACAGCAGCATCCTCAGCTCTGCCCTAGCTGGAAAGCTTCCTAAAGTCTTCCACTGAATCCCTTTGGCAGGCCTTTGCTTTGGGGGAGGGCAGTGAATTTGGATTATTCAAACCGTGTGTGAAGGTCCTGTGTTGGAGTTCAGCACTTTGTGTTCAGGCACAGCAACAAATAATGCTTTGGAAGAACGAGAACTGTAAAGCAGAAAACAAAGACATGTCTCAAACACAGAGTACATACTAACAATGTATTATGAAATGATGTCCTCTCAGTGTGTACTGTTATCACCCTACTGTGTAAATACTGGTGAAGGGACTCAAACTGGGGTGCTGTTTCCCATGAGGGGAATCTTAACTACGGTTATGATGAATGCTCTTGCTCTTGGCCTGATCTGAGGGATGCTTTCTGCAAAACGAAACAGATTCAGTGATATGGACTGGGAGAAACCTACTCCCAAAGTATCTCTCACCCCACAGTTAGTATTTTCTGCCTCGAGACGTAAGTTCAGAAGCCCTCAGACAGGAAAAGGAGCAGAAGTATCATCAGGAGTGGTCCTTTGACTGTTGAGTAGTGGGGGCTGTTGCTGCTGGGGGTAAAGAATGAATTGCAAGAGCTGGAGGGCTCTCGGTGTACCTCGTCCTGATCACTGTCCTCCCACACATGGTATAAGGTGGGAGGTAGGCATCAGCGCTGAATTTCCATAACTTCCAGAGTACTTGGTGTATTCTGGGAAAAGCTTTAGCCAGCTGCTGAAACTAGTTATGTGCCTGTTTTGCACAGTTGTATGTGCAGGGATCTAGCTCTGGGTGTCTGTTATGATTATTTATTATTGTGGGTGAATGTAATCATTATAGCAGGCTGAAGAGGCCATTTACTCTGTATAATAACTGCTGATTTTATTTGTTGGTATATTTTATTGTTAGTACCCCTCCCCCCCAGCAATGGATCTGGTGTTCTGATATCAATCAAAAGAAGACTGCTATGAGAAAAGGCTATCGCCCATGCAAAACAACTCCTCTTCAGCAGCATTTTTATTATGTATTTTTAATACGTGTGCAGGTGGTAGTACATAACCTCTGGAAGATGTGCAATTAAACAGTGTGCTTGCACTCTTTTCAGAAATCATGCCAGTAAACCACTTTTATGTCTGCAGTCATGTTTCTGTTAGTGGTGTCTCACAATCGCTGTTAAAATTAAACAAAAGGCAGTGTTCTATATAATGTGGTTTATTAGGCATATTAAGCTGTAATACACAGATCAATGAAGCTGTGTGTAGCCAAATACCTCTAAGTCATGACTGTAGTATTTGCTGGCTTGAACATGAGCTCAAAATTGAGTTTGCTTTTAACAGAAGGGTCAGCAGGATGAGAGCTTTGCTTTATACTTACCAGCCTTCCCTGCTGGCCTGTAGAGCTCTAGATGTGTGGGAGTTGTTTCCCCCCATTTATTTGCTTTAAATAACAAAAAAAAAGAGCTTCACATGGCTCCTCGAATTTTGCAATACTGCCAAGTCAAAACAGTCAAGTACCTTTAGCAAATGAGAAATGGTGAGTCTCAGAAGTGACATTGTGTTATCAATTTCCTGAACCAAGTTGGTTTGATACTTATGGCTGCCACAGCATGGGGGTGTAGGAGTAAAGGGAGTGGATCACAGTCCAAAAATTCAGCTGCGATATGACAAATGTAGAGTTTAGACATCTAGGTTTGATTTGGGCAGAGACTGGAGGAAAAAGACTGTCTCAGAAGAGTACCTGTTGGTTAAAGGATATTGCAATATGTTGCCCACAGACTTGTATGGTTCGTCTTGATTTGTTTTGCTTAAAATACTTACGTATGAATGAGTGTCTTCAGTGGTGATAGCACTTCTTGGTACAAGAAACACATGGATTTGAATCTTACTTCCAATAAAAGATTCAAGAAGATTTGTACTTGAAGAAATGGGCCAGCAGAAAAGACAGAAAGCAGGTCCTGCTTAGCACCGTGCATTCCTGGAATGCTGTCAGAAGTGTAGTTACCTTTCATATTGGAGCTTTGTGCTCATGGACACTGCTTGAGTTCTGCCTGTGTGGGCAGATATCTGCCTGTGCTGCTCTTGTGCTGCATTAGCTTGAGCCACACATAGTACACGCATAACATACAGATGAAATACCTGTAACCTGGCACACGGTGAGAGAATCCTGGCTTATGTGGCTTTGTTTGTGCAGTACTCTGTCATATGCATTTGTAAGTTCAGGCACTGGCAACTGGAAAGATCAATGCTGATGATATCTAACGAAGCATGGGTCACTGGGAGAGGTTGGCAGTGGGTCAAGGAGCAATGAAAAGGAGCACTGGTGTAATTGCCATTAAAGTTTTTAAGACAATGGGACTTCCCTGAGTATGCGCCATTTCCAGAAGACCTCAGGATAAATCCCTTGAATCTCTCTCCTCTCCCTGAATGGCATTTATATATAGGACTGTCATAGAACTGTAAGCTATGCAGGGTAGAGAAGGACTTCAAGAGATCATGTATGTCTTCTGTGAGTCAAGACAATCTACTCCTTGAACGAGAGAAGTGTGCTAGATGAAGACAGCAATACATTGGGTACCGAGATAGACAGAAATGGGATTCAGAATATTTGTCAGTACTTTGTCACCAAAATAGGAGGGCTTCTGGAGAGTGTGTTCTGGAGCCTGTACTGCTAAGAAGATAGAGAAGATGGCTGTTAAATCCACTGCTGCTGGATGTTAAATTTCCTGAGCTCAAAAGATGTGGAGGTAGGTTAGAAAAGAAAAATAGCTTGAGAAATCAAGAAAATCATGTATGTAATAGAGAGAAATAGCATATGATGAAAGGAAACTTCACCTGAGTAGGAACAGTGAATTGCACAGATTTGGGATAGGGTAGTAACTCAATGGGTGTAACTCCGGGATGGGAGTAACTCCAGTCTCTTCTATGAAAGAGGATGTAGGGGATGGTATTGTGTCACAAGCAAGGTACACGTCACTAGTGCCATGCCACTAGAAAAAGAGGCAAATACGCTACTAGAGCGTGTAGTAGAAGGGATTGCAGCTCATCATACTTGTGAAGCAGTATGTCTGCTCAGCTTTGTTGTGTCCTGGCACTGACAGGGTGCTGTGGGCTGTTCCGCATGGAGCATTCCTGGAAAGACGCGTTCTCCAGGGGAGAGCTCAGCAGAGAGTACCAAAGAAAGCTCAGACATCTGGAAAACACAGCCTGTGACAGGACAGAGAGAACTGACAGTGTTTAGCTCAGAAAAGAACATTCCTCTATTGGGGCATGTCTTTAAATCTGCAAGAGGCTGCTGTAGATGAGGAAAATGATCTGTTCTCTGTCTCTGTGGCAGGTAACATGAGACCTGATGGACCTGAATTGCTGCAGCAGAGATTTAGGTAAGGCGTTAGGAGAAACCTGCAGTGATTAAGATGGAAAGGATGGGAAGAGGGACGTTGTTCACTCTCTGAGGAATTGCACTCTGTGCAATTGGAGATCTTCAATAGACTAAACACCTGTCGAGAGTGACACCAGAAAACTATCATCCTCCTGTTACAGTGTTTCTGTGGGCTGCCTCCATCATTTTTTATTTGAGTGCTATCTCCATCCTTTCCCGTTTTTAAACCTTGTGAATTTTCTCTCTCTCTTACACACACCCCCCACACACACACCCAAGTACACCTTCGCACTACTGCAATCCATCCTGGCTTGCCAGAGTTTCCCACACAGCTGCCTGATGCTACTTGCTGAAAGTCCTCAGCCCGTGAACGCTTCTGTCGGGGACTCCTTAGTTGCTCTGGTAATGGAGGTGACTTGCAGCCCTCCTGCCCCCACGCTCTTAACCCCATGGCGAATAATCATGCAGGCGTCTAGACCTCGCAGCGGCTAAACCACACCAGAGGGTTCCGGCGCGGCGGGAAAAAAGGGAAGGCGGCGGCGGGGCGGAATGCCCGCCAGGGGGCGCTGCCCGACAAGGCAGGCGGCAGCGCCAGCCCAGGGTGAGAGGGGCGGCGGTGACCCCGGTCGACCTCGGAATCGTAGAACTGTCTCGGTCGGAGAGGGCCTTTAAGATCATCGAGACCAACCATCAATCTAACGCTGACAAAGCCCATCACTAAGCTATGCCCCTGAGCATCACCTCTACCCGTCTTTTAAATACCTCTAGGGATGGTGACTCAACTGCTTCCCTGGGCAGCCTGTTCCATTGCTCCATAACCTTTCAGTAAAGAAATTTTTCATAATATCCATCCTAAATCTTTTCTGGCACAACTTGAGGCCATTTCCTCCTGTTCGATCACTTGTTACTTGGGAGAAGAGACAGACCCCCATATTGCTACAACCTCATTTCAGGTAGTTGTAGAGAGCGAGAAGGTCCCCCCTCAGCCTTCTTTTCTCCAGGCTAAACAACCCCAGTTCCCTCAGCTGCTCCGCATAAAACATGTGCTCTAGACCCCCTCACCAGCTTTTTTTGTCAGAGCCTGCTTGGGCAGTTGGGGGAGATTGGGTTCTAGGGGGCACTGAAAAGAGGTGGCTGGAGCAGCAGCCTTACAGCTGCGTGTTGGCTGGAACTAAGCTGGTGGGTGGCGAGGCCCATGGCTGTGCCTGGGGGCTGCCTCCACCTTCAGAACGGCCATGCTCCCACCTCTCTGTGGCCAGTCAAGGGGTAGCTGTCATCTTGCCCGCTGTTTGATATTAAAGCAGGCAGACAGAGCAAGACAGGGCAGTTCAGTTTGGAGAAGAGATAGCCGGGCTGAAGGAAGATAAGTTCATAAGAGGCCTCTTGAAAAGAAGGGAGTAGTCTGCTGTGGTGGTCAGGTAAGAAGAAGTTGCTTAAATTGCAGCAGAGGGTGTGTGGGTCATGTGTGGGGAAATAGTTTTTGTGCCCAAGAAGTGTGAAGCACTAGAAGTTTCCCAAGGCAGGTAGCATGGACACGGTATCAACAAGCCTATTCAGTGAGAGAAGAGTAGCTAATTTCCATCAGGATGTCCGCAATTACCATTCACTTTCCAAATCTTGGAAAGGGTGTGTATTAAATGATCTCCAGGTGGCTCCTTCTAGTCTTACTATTTTTTTCCGTCTTTTGAACATACCAGGTTCCTTATGAATGCTTGTCCCATTTTTCTAATTGGCTGTCCAGGCTTCTGGGGAGCTTATTACGCTGCTGTTATGCTAGGTACTTCAGCACCTTTCCATGCCCTTAGGGTTTTAGATACATTCTGTCCTCTTTGGAATGAGGTTTAGAGCATCCCTTGGGTGAATTGGAAAACTTGACAGGTAAACCTGCCCTGTTTACTCATCATGTCTGTTCCCAATTCTTAATACTGGGCCTTGGAGTAGCTTAGCGTGTGACCATCTCAAAGGCAATGTGATGTGACTAACTCTGTTGTACAATATTAAAAGAAGACGTAATCTTTTCTTCTATGAGCCCTTCCATGTATTGTCACCTACTCAGGGGCTGGAAGCAAAGCCTCAAAGTTTTTATTGTTTTGCTTTGTTACGTTGTTTTGTCTTGGGAAACACATTTGGGGTGTATTGCGTGTCTCTTAAAGCAGGATTCTTCAGGGCTGGAAGACCTTTAGATTTGTCTGCAAACTGGTCCCAAACTGCAAATTTATCTGCAAACAGTATCTTGCCTCATGTTCGCTGAAAATGAAAGGAAGCATTTTGCTATTAATACATTTTCAACTATACTTAATATGAATAATAACGATCTCATTAAGGGCTGACAAACCTGTCCTTTTTAGAAACTTTATTCTAACATGGGATGATTTGAATTTCCATACATAAATTAAGTGCTAGCCTTGAGTAAGTACAAATTTGTAGATAATTAAAATCAGGATTAGTGAGAGAAGAGGTGAAGAATAGGGGTCAGATGCAAACCACCATGAGTCAGGCATCATCAGTTCTGCTCTTGCATTTTCTTGCTGTTCAGAACAAAGTTTTTTATTCTTCTGGTTAGAACAAGGTTTCTAAAAGTTTGGTGAACCAAGCCACTTGGTCTTAACCACAGCCTTATCTCAGTGACAGTGATAAATTCTCTCACTTAACTAAAAAGTTTAAATATACACTTACTGTCCTCCTAACTTTATGGGAATATTCTACAGCCACCTAAAATAGGTTCAAGAGGTTAAACTTAATTTAGAACATTTATTCTTCGTGTTTCATCATAAGGGGATATATATATTCTACATTTATTTGGGATTTCATTTGAGGTAGTGATTTAAACATTATTTTTATGTTTGTTCCTTCTTTCCTGCTCATTACCTCTCTAATCTTCTGGCACTCCTTTTGTATGGGTGATAAAATAGGGGATTCAGCTAAATGTGGTTTGAAATGGAACTGTTATTCTTGGAATAAAGTAAAATGCTTGGGGAAACATGCAAAATTCATGCAGCTTCATTGTTCAAGGAATGAGATGATCATTTATGAGAAGTCCAGGACTTAAAAGTTGTTTCAACCTCTGGCAGACTGCAGTGGTCCCCATCTTGAGACCTTTCTGTGATAAAGTCAAGGGTAAATGCAAGAAAATGTAAGCTCGCACACTTCTGGTTCGGGCAATAAAGAGTTTTACTTCTCTCTGCTGACATGGAACACTGTTCATGGAAATTTATTCCTTTTTAATGTGCCAGTATAGTGCCACTGCCAGCCTGATAGTTTTAGAATTCTGATCTGACCTAATCCTTCTTACAGATATTTTTTCTGGTTAAATCAAAAACTATGCAACTTGTGTTTCAACAGGATTTATTTAGTACTGTACAGAAGTGGTAGGTTTTGCGCACTGAGGTTTGGTGTAGGGACTCTCATGAGGTTTAAGCAAGGGACTTTGGGACTAGAGGTCAGAACTTAGAAGAAACTATACCTTGTGCTTTGGGTAAAATAATTTCTAAGCATTTCGGGAATTGTGCCTAATGTATCACTCCTAGCTGCTGGATCAACAACAATGTAACCTGTCAAGTAATGAAGAAGTCTAGGGCCAGATATCAAGGTTTCTTGGAAGGTGAAATAGAGAATCTGATGACTAGCAGTTTAGTAGTCTTGTGCTACAGAAGATCTCAGGTACGGTGCTGGAATCTAGCTACTGTATGAGGTTTCTTTGTTCATTTTTAGAAATAGGACATTCATCCGCAAGGTACCAAGGCTTTACTCTGCAGCTTGAATGGAGGAGAGGGCATGTTAGACTCTAGCAGGCTTCATAAACCCCCGTGGGAGTGAAAAAATAAAACTACTATCTTTTTTTTTGTTTCTGATATTTACAGTTCCATCAGTGAAAAGTTCATTTCAGTTCTGTTTGAAGGAGCTGAACCTTTCCTTTAATTAACAGTTAAAAAAAAAAAAAAAAAGGAACATGTTTTGCCACTGTGATAACTTACAGTAAGTTGAAGATAATTGGGGTGGGGAGGAAAAAAGCCAGCAGAGCTTCTTCCCAACTAATTTAAATTCCTTGAATTTTGTAGTACAAAATGAAAAGTCTCTCAGACAAAATATACAGGAGGTAAGCAACAGTCAGTGCTCCACTGAACATTTCCTAGATGTCACTGAACTGGTTCCCATCTCCTGCATTACTTCAAGGCCTCATGGTGGGGACCTTCTCTGAATCTCCTTCAGTTCCCAGTCCATCAGGATAACATCCACTTTAGTTGCCAGATTTCTGCCCTGATCTGTTATTGTTATTTGGCTGTTGAGAAGGGAAGGACTCTTGAGTATCACTGGGTGGTGGTTGTGCAGGCATAAGAATTTCCCTCCTTCTTCAAAAGTCAGGAGCAGAAGCTAGCAAGTAGTGACCATATACTGAGGGACATGGGGCTTGCGAGAAGCCCTTGTGGGAGGTGTCTTGTCAGGTTAGAGCAAGACAAGCATTTGAAAGTGGGCAGTTGCACTTATCATAGTGCTGTGTTTGTGAGCATAACCAGTTTCCACGTTTTACCTCCTTGAGAATGAGAACATTGCAGGGGTGTCAGGAAAAAGTGGAAGAACTGCTCTTATGGGAATGGTGCTTAAAAGAGGACAGGGTTTTTAGGAGATACACCAATTCCCTGTGCTCTGGTAGGTTTTTAAGACTGCCTTCCACTCAGGTTTGTAGAGGTATTCTGCAGAAGCTGGATCCCTTCTGGATTATCTGTGCATTTATGCCCTTATGATGACTTCCATTTTTATATCTTTGGTGGAAAATAACTAATTATTATTATCTGCTTTATGTATTTGGAATTATTTGACATCATATGTGGATATTGGACTTTTAAGTTGTAGCTGAAATGGAGGCAGAGCTTAAAACCAGTAAAGTAACACACTTTTCATAGCTTGTCTGGAGTTTCCATGTACTGTGCTGTTTACAGCAGTATGTGCTTACGACTTATGAGAAAAATGAAAGATAAAAACTAAAAATATTTCTCTCTGCTGATATAGTTTGCAATAATTCTAGCACAGCCAAAATTACCTGCAAATAAAGAAGAGGTTGAGTCCCATGAATTTGCTTCTTTTATTTTAAAATTGCTACTGTAGTTGTTGTAAGTGCTTGGAAAGCAAGATTAGAACATTATTAGAAATTTGTCCCTTGGGGCATTTTTTTTTTTTTATTTATATTACCAGTGGGAAAGAGGGGGTTGGGGAAGGAAGTGTTTATACTGAAACAGCAAGATCAGAAATAAAAAAAAAGTAATATGCTACTGAATGTATGACCTGGTATCCCTTCACTGTACCAGGAAATAAATGGCAGTCTGCATAGTGAAAGATTTCTTTAAGTGTCCTCTCACCTCCTTTATTTGTGTACTGGCAGTATTTTTTTGCCTTTAATAATTCTTAAGGCATTAGGCGTAGTAGAGTCTCCAGCTGAACCTATTCAAACGTGGCAAATATTTATGGATGTTCTGATCAACTGGGATGTATTTTTTGGCTTTTCAGCATTCTTTCCCCTGGCAGTTTATTGTTGCACAGCACCTACAGGGAACTGACACTGACAGTCCATACAAAACAAATTTTTTTTGGTTTTAGCTGCCATAAAGAGAGTTCCCAGTGGCACTCCAGCTGTGAAAGTCGCTAATAGGCTGTAGGATTGAAGAGAAAAGCAGGGAAAGACTAGGCTGGGGGGAGGGAAGGACAAAGAAGGTGGTGAGACCTGTCTTGTGGTCTCCGTGGTTCTTTCTTAACTGAGTTTGGTCTTTTAACTGTTGACACGATGCTAAAGCTACCCAAAAGGAAACTATAGTCCTGGAAGAATGTGGGAATGGGAATCTGCCTTCTGGCCTCAAGCAGGTTCTGTTAGATGCCTAAGTAAAACCCTTTAAGAGTTATATGCTGGCTCCTGATGGATAGTGTGATCCTCATTCCTTGTTTTCCAATTAAGCAATGCTTTCCAAGATGAAAACCTTTCCTGCCACACTGTTTTAGTTTAAATCTCTTTTGACTTATTCTCTATAGTTTTATTTCACGAGCGCTGCAAATTCTATTTAAAAGAATGTTTGATTACTTTGCTTATTTAGTTTACTGCTTCTGCAGCCCTGGTCTAGGTGCTGTACAGAAAGAGCTATGCTCTCATCAGGTTCTTTCAAATCTTCAGTCTACAAGGAATTGTTTTGCATGCCCTTTCCTTTGAAAAGGTGACTTTCCTGATACTGAGATGGTAGAACAGGCCAGCACCCCAGTATTCTCAAAATATACATAGAGTGGCTGGAATAGCTCTGGGTTTTATTTTTTCCTCCCTCTCCTCAGTGAAAATGTTTGCCAGTTTTAATTATGAGCTCTGGATGTGCATCTTGAGATTTGCAGCATCTGGAGCACGGTGCAATGATTTCTGTTCTGTGAGAGGCATGCAAATAACTAGCAGCTTGAACTTGTTCCCTATTCCTAATGGTATCCGTGTCTCTTCTGCATGTACACTGCCTCATCAGCCCATAAAAATATGTGCCTCCTTGTCTCAACGTGACAGACACTTTTTCAGACTCCCTTTGCTTTGCAGAGGGATGTATTCTCTTAGGGGCAAACTTTACATGGCTTCAGTGGTTGACTTCTTGAATTAAATCAATATGTACTCCCAAAGGAGTCCAGCAGCTACACACAACAGGGGAGAGAAGATTGAAGCTAAAATGGTTTGCTTATTGCTAATATCCATGGATGATGTTCTTCATAGGACAAAGTTTTCACTCCCACTTCTGTGTCCTGTCCATCACTTCATACATTGCTGAGGATAGCTCTCTAAATGGAGCAGCTGTGCCATCTGCCTCCAATATTATTTCAGTCCTCACTGTTTTGGGATGAATTTCATAAAGTGTATTGCACATACAAACATTTAATTGAACAAATGGGAAGCCTCTCCAGTTAAGAAAGCTTTGCAAATGACAAGTAGTGTCCAATTTCCATTCTAATGGTTACTCCGGGGCTTTAAAATATGTGTGAATTCATCTAGCAGGGGTCGATGGTATATTTGAGGCAGATGGCTTGGTTCTGCAAAGAAGAAATGTAAGTGGCTTTTACTATAAATCTTATTTTTTTGGGCAAAGGGCTGACATAATAAAGATGTGAATATTACTGAGAGTGCTCTTTAATAATTACACTACCTTATGTTTTCCCTGAAGAATATGGTTAACTGACTAGAAAAATCTATTCTGAATTTTTATGTGTAACTATAACAAACAGTTTAGAAACGCCCCTTTCTCACTCTAGTAAAAAGACTGAAGAGTGGGCAGGTTATTAAGCAAAAAGGCAAACACCAGTCCTTAGAGAAATATTGCAACTTCTGGAAGGGTGTTGGACCTTTTGAGAAACACAGCTCAACCACACACAATGTCCTTGCCTATCGGAGGACCTTAAGACTAAGTGCAGACTGAACTCCTCCTTTAGAGTCTCTAATTTTTAAGGCAATTAGGAACTAAGCAATTGGAAGGTATTTAAAATGTTTCTCTTAAAGCTGTGCTGGTGACTTTTGCTCAAAGCTTCAATGCCTTGTACATCTTAATAATCATGAAAGTGCAGCTGTGAAGCACAGTATTTCTCAGCCATTTGATTGAGAGCCATAAACACAAGCAATGGGCAAAGAGGCCAGTGTTACTGAATGCACCAGAGATGACCATGCCTATGGGACAAGTAAGATGGGAAATTCTTAAGAATTTCAATAGTGCTCATCTGAATTTGCATTCAACCAGTGGATGGAAGTAGGATGTCTAATGTAGGCTTTATCTGTTGTCTATAGCTTTGAGACAGTTATGTTCTCTTAGTAGTGGAATAAAACATGAGTAAGCATTAATTTGTCAGCATGCTTTATCTGCACAAGGAGGACAAATCTTGCTGGCAGGAGCAGTAAGGATGGACAGGCTAGATCTACAAATTGGGAATGTCTGCCTCTTTGCCACAAATTTGGTCAAAGCTGCATGCTCATCATTCCTTTCTTAAGGTTTAATAAGCTATACTCCTTCCCTAGTGCTCTCTCTCCACAAATATAATTTTGTTTCTTCCTACCTCAGGATTTGGATGTATGGATGAATTTTTGTAGATTCTGGTGTTCTTAGGTCTGTAAAGATATTACCTTGCTAGGTAATACCTTGCTATTACCTTATCTAGGAGAAAAGAAAAAGAAATTGTAAACAACTGAGCTCTGTAGCTCAGTTTTTAGTTTCATAAAAATGAAGTTAAATGGGAACAGTGGACTAAATGTACTGCCTGTCTTGGGGACTAGCTCTTGACATTAAATACGGAGACTTGAATTAAGTCCTAAAGTTGCAGTAACTATTAAGAACTTCAACACAAAAAAAAAAAAAAGAAAAGAAAAAGAAATTAGAATAATTGAATATAAAGTCTGGGCCTATCCACTTGAATTTATATATTTCTGAATACTTGCATATGTCTTACACTTTAAAATATACTTGTCAAAACTCATTTTATAAGAACAGACTTAATTATTGATTATTCAAATGGCATTTTTCGGTTGTTGCTTGGAACAAGCTTTACTGGAAAAGAGACATACATGATGGAAACCTTGACAGACTCCTTAACTATGGTAGTGTTGGCAGGCACAAACCTAGTGTTCATATCCCTTCTCAGTAATTCTTACTCTAACTGTAATAAGCAAGTATTGACTTCTGTTGTATTCAGCACTAAGATTCATTGGCCTGAGAGGTAAATATTGGTAAGAGCAAAGCCGGGGTCAATATAACCCTCAAGGGACTGTTAATCTTCTGTAGACTCAAAAAGAAGTCAAAGTCGGTACTATTACATTATTCCAGTGTAAAAATTTCTATTATAGGCTCACACCAAGGAAAAGAGAAAAAAGTTACCAAAAATGTAATGTAGTTATATTGTTGGGCCTTGTGTGTAGCATTTAAGTCATAAAAGTTGATTGTTTTTTTAAAATAAAAAATATCCTGAAAGTAATTTTCTTGTGACACAGTTTGGGTTTGAACCAAAAGCAAAGGAAGGCCGTGAGGTCTGGTGAGAGGGAATGAGCACTGAGTATTGTTTTTTCCACCTGGTGGCCATAACCCTGTCAAATGCTAAATGTTGTCTTAATGCAGCAGACTGTCAGAGTTGCTGTCGTTGCTCACATCAGAATAACTTAACACTTGTTTCTTCTCAGGCTCAAGGACTGCAGAGCTCACAGCAAGGCACCTTAAATGGAGCTGGTAAACTGGTCTGTGCAGTATCTCCTGGTCAGTCTTCCTGAACAGTTACCTGAGTTTTAACCGAGTTCCAGTTTAGAACAGTGCCTCTTCTTTGTGTCACCTTGTCCCCTGCTTGTCCCCCCTGAGGCCTCTACTCAGTTCTTCTACTTTGATTGCTCTCTCTCTCAGTTTGGGTAGAAATCTTACGAAAAACTTTATGAATATTGCATAGTTCTAAATACAATGCATTTTGAACATGGTGCTGAACATTTTGAGAATGTAATGCAATTACTTTGGATGGGTTCTTCAGATTTTTGATTTGTGCAGTAAAGCAGTAATATGACATAAAAGAACCATGGGGTCACAATGATGCCAAATAACTGCTTAATGAATGTATGCAAAGTGCACAGCACCATTGCCATAGAGAGGTTGGTGGTCTGGAAGGTGCTTCTGGGCTTTAGAAATGAAAGGAAAGCCATTCTGAGAGCCACTTGTAGCATTGTACCAGCTGCATGTGTCTGAAATGGGATTCACTTTTTGATAAAGTACACTGCTAGCCTCGCTGCTGTGGTTAGTGAGTTTGGTCACACTCCTTGATGTGCTTTCTGAGGGAATATTGTCAGCTCCTAAACAGCTAGGCAAAGATCGCCTTTCAGTAGGAAACAAAATTGGCTCTTCACGATTCATGATTTGTTATTCTTCTTGTATGGATATAACAGCTTAAAGTTTCACTCATTCACTTAGGGAGTAGAAATAATGTTGTGAGACTTGGGAGCTGGTTCAAACACATTGGATGATAGGTAGGGAACAGTAAAAGCAAACAAGCTTGCAGACAAACCCTAAGGGTGAATTTTCTTCATATAAATTATTCAGTGAATAATTTGCAAACAGCAAATACATTAGGAAAGAAGGGGTTTGCTTCGTGAATGACTCACAAAGAAAAAATAGATTTGAAATCACCAGACCATTTACTCACAAAAAGTAATTGGACTGACTCTTGTTCTCCCTTAGGATAATCGGTAAGTCTAAAAATTCATGCACTTTTAGAGGTACATAAACGTCAATTTTTAACAGTTGGTAACATCTACTTATCTACCCATCAGTCTACACATACACACACACACTCTGCATGATTGCTATTTGCATAATAATTTTTAATTCAACTCTTAAAATAAGAATATAACACTTAAAGATGTGGATATCGATATTGTGCAGGTCCTGGTATTTGTTAATGTGTATGCATACAAGACAAAATATCAATGTCTTTGTATAAAAGACATTTTAAGGGTATCTGTTAGTAGTAAAACAGGAAAGAATCTCTTTTCCACTATTAATGGTCTTGCAGTTCATTTTTAAATAGACTTGTATAGGCATGACATCCTAGAAACAAATGCTTTGTAAAGT
Source organism: Nycticryphes semicollaris (assembly GCA_013400055.1). Lineage (NCBI taxonomy): Eukaryota > Metazoa > Chordata > Aves > Charadriiformes > Rostratulidae > Nycticryphes > Nycticryphes semicollaris. The sequence continues at coordinate 392,816 of VXBJ01000273.1, forward strand.
CAAATTTAATTCAAGTTTGGATCTTATTTGGTAACATTTCAGGTTTATCATGGTATTGGAATGGAATTAGATAAATATAAAAATAGTTTAATATGGTGGTGCTGTGGTTCTACTCATTGTAAGCTTTGGCAGCTCCTCCTGTCCTTTTTATCGCACCCCATTCTGTGTCTCTAGCTATCTGATTTTTCAAGAGATAAATTTTACCTAGGAAAACTTGTTTTGTTTGCTCTTTAAATGTTAAACCAATAGTTTTGTGCAATACCTTGCAAATGTTCTATGCTATGTTACATTCCACAAAATATGAATCAGACTACCGCAGTTTATTATGGTTGTCTGCAAATTAAATACCATATATGAAAGTTCAGCTCTGGACTTCAAGGTAGTTTTCCTGTATGGGAGATTATTTTCAACCCAGCCTTCTTATCAAAAGTTAGTTACAGCTCAGAAAAACAAACAGGCTGTTTTGCCACTTCAGTGCAACCCAGAGAGCTTTCTGGAATGAATCGTTGTATTTGGTGCTGGGGATTGCAAAGAGGGTGCTATTATTTATCTAGATGTATGTTAGTAGAAACAACTATAGATGGTTAGAAAGCAAGAAACACTTGAATGTTTTATGTTCAGAATTACTAGAGCTGAAAAAAAGAAACTACATAATTGTGACTAGCTTTATTAAACCTTGAGTTTCAACAAGTCAGCGTTGATACTTCTGTAAAATACTCTGATGTTGAATGCTTTCATCTAGCTCTCTCAAGGATTCTTCTGACACTATGAGATAGTCATGAGACTGTGTCCTAAGATGCAAAAAAGGTGGTTATGCATTGTTTTTTACTATTGAGGCAGGGTTTCTACTGTCTGACATCCCTATTTAGCAGTAATAACAATGAAGTCTGTTACAATTTTTATAGGTTTGGGGCAATTGCTTTTTTCCGAATTAAAAATTATTTGTATTTAAGGCAAAGAAAACTTGAGCATAATCGTGATCTGCTGAAACATCCACTTTTAGATCAATCCTAGATTAAGGAGGTAGACATATTGGTGACAAGAAAATATTTTAAAAGGCTTTTCTACAAAAACTCTACCCCAAGTGTTTATTGCTAAGTATGCATTTGCATGTGTCTTTCAGTGCTATAAATTGTGAAATGTATGCCCGTTATTCTGTCATGAGAATATCAGTTTGTCAAAAATTGATCAGCAGCCCATTACAGATTCATGCATTTTCCTTTCACTGTGGAATGGTAACACAGTTTTGTTTGAAAGATCATTGCACAATCCAGGTTTCTTTCTTCTTAAATACAAATGAGACTGAGATACGAATAACCTGGTAAAAGGGAAGAAGTGCTTTTTCTAAGAGCCCAATATTTCAGTGCAAAAGCATTCATTTGTCCCAGGAGCTTCTTGCTGGAAATGTTGTTGCAGTTAGCACTAAATGGATGTTCAATTTCCAGGCTCACAGCAATGGAGCTAAAGAATGTTGCACCAGTATGACAGTGTGAGTCAGACATGCGGCACTGGACTAACAAATTAATGTGCTGAGCTTAATCAACTTCTGCCCTGTGGATTCCTCAAATTTGCTTTTAAAGTACACACTATCCTTTTTGTGTAAAGAGAAGACGTGCATTTCCAACATAGGCTGTAATCAGAAAAGTCCAGAAGATAGTAGAGTAAACATTGCCTATATTTTATAAGGATTTGCAGCGTATTGATAGCACATATGACGACTCTTTCCACTTTTCTGTCTGTTGATTTGGAATGCCCCATCTCTTCTCTTGCACATTACAGTGAGCAATCTGTAGCAGTTTCTCTTTGCTTCCATTTAACAGAGACCCTGTTCCTTCCAGTTTTCACCTTCTCATGTTCTTTTGTGACACTAATTCAAAAGTTGCAGATATCACCGCGCCCATCTCATGTCCCTTGTTTTAACTTTTGAAACAATATAAGATATTTTTCTTTGCTTGTGTGAAATCCAGAAACAGCTTTATTCTTTTAAGGTTGCTTGGAAAGATGGACTTTCCTCATTATTGAGTTTGCTTTAAGGACTGAGGGTAGGTGGAGGGGTATCATCAGTGTCATAAAAGCCCTGTTGTGTGAATTCACTTTACCTATATTTTGGTGACAGTGGTCAGTACCAAAGTTGGTAAGACATGTTGCCCACATGGTTGGCTGTGTTTATAGTGTGTCTTAAATCTAGGTTTGGATCCTTTGGCCACATAAAGCCTTCTGTTCTGCCTACAGAAGGTGCAACCTAAGGCCAAAATGTTATTCAAGTCTTTGTATTTTTAGGTTACACACAGGCTGTCTTTGTGGCTTCCTCCTGTGCACTATCTGTCCTGGACATGGAGAAAAGCAGTGTAAGTTTGTATGTGTCTTGAAAAAAACATTCACCAGGGTACCCCTTCCTTCTCCTGATCCAAGATCTTGGAATTGTTCCAATATCTTGAATAAGGCTTAAAAAGTCCTCATTATGACCTTGGCCTTGGAGAAGGTTTTCATCACAGAACTCCCTCATTGTTCAATAAAATGAAGTGGCCAGAGGTCAGAAAAAGCTTAATTAAGGTTGAAAAGTAATCGTTATTTCTGTAGCATTTTGATCATACCTTTTATCTGTTCTTCACAGATACTGAGCACTCCAAATACTGTTGGCAAATGATGTAACTTCTAATGCTGTCTGACTAGAAAGCTTCTGAATAATAAGCCAGTAACACATGGAAATAGTGAGTGAAAGAACGATTTCCACAGCCTCACATGTGGGCATTACCAAATGATGGGGCTAAATGGAAATCACTGGCAGCTAAATGCAGAGCTGTTTCCTCATCATAAACATATGGACAGCTTTCTCATGGAAGAGTAGAATTTGACAGAGCTCAAGATCACCTTGCTGACTTCCACTTGGAATTGAATCTGGTTGGGCTTCTCCCCCCTCTTCTGCTTTGTTCCCGTTTGCCTCAGTGTGTTAAACTGAGGGGACCGGAAAATTGGAGTACCATGACTCACTCTCTTGGTGTGAGTGTTGGAGGTAAAGGAGATAAGAACCCATGCAAAGCTGCTTGTGTAATGTCTGTGCACTACTGTTCATGCTCCGTGTGCTTCTGCACACAACTCTTGCAAGCAGCTAACTAGTTGTGACAGGCTGAAGAACAATTAGAAGAATAGCTCCTGGGAGACGCTCATAACTAAACTCCCACCCCTGGAGCTTCTGTTCATACAAGGCTGGAAAGGGAAGAGTGAGGGGAGGAACATGTTTTCCATGTTTTCCATGTTTTCCCTCCTGTCCATTAGTGGGGTATTGCTATTACATGTCTATCAATTTTCACCTCTTTTTTTGTAAATACCCTTTTATCATAGGACATTTCTTCTTGTCTCATCTTATGGATGTGTGTTGGGAACTAATTGGCCTTTTATTCTCTGTAGATGGAAGAAATATGACACCAATATGTTTCTCTGGTTTGTTACCAAAATTAATATATTTTCTTCTCTGTGTCTTTTCCAGAGTGCTAGTGGAGTGATGGGAATGATTTGCCTTGGGTCTTTAAATCTGCAGCAGGAGGCATCAGGGAGAAGTATATAACTAGATGTTCTGCAGTGGCACAAAGCTGAGAGAAAAGCTTCAAGGGTAATGTTCTGTCTTTAATCTAATAACGTTCCTTGTTCAGTATTAGTAGAAAATGACTCTTTCTGCATTCCTTCATATTGCTATATAATAAACAACAGCATAATACTGAAAATATGAAGTAATTTAATAAGTTCAGGCTTTGTTACGGATAATGGATAACTATGCACAGGAGTATAGTAAATCTTGAATGACGGCTTTATTTGATTACCAAGCCTGAACACAATGCTCTACAGCACTGCGTTACAGTAACGCTATGTCATGCTGCAGGAAGTCTGATTGCTCTCAGGTCCAATTGAACAATTCTCCTTCTGTGGTATCCTGTCTCATCAAATCTGACAGACCGTGCTTGGTCAGTGCCTGGGTAGAAGATCCCTGGAGAAGATTTACATTTGGTAGGAAGAAGACCTGATGACTCAAACCCATCATTTCCCACCTAGTCCAAACTGAACTGAAGTGTCTGAGGTAGTGCTAAGTATGTTAAGGCTTGATGGAGTTTCCTCTGTCAGATATTATGTGACTCTGCCGAGACGCTGGTCAAATACTGAGTCTTTAAAATAGATTCTGTTGTTTCACTTAATTTTGGGTTTTTTGCTAAAATAAGGTTTTCATCGAGTATTATGACAATCAGTGAAATGTTTTCTAATGGAGTATAAAGATAACAAAGAGTTTTGCCTTATTACACGTATTATATATTTCTGTTAGAAAATCATAATGACTAAAGGAAATAGGAGATCAGTTTTTATCAGACACTTCCAGGCATACGGAATATGGTTCTTCCTTCCCCCGTGCCCATTTTTCCATTCAGCCACTTACCACCATGCTACTTTGGCAGGGTGACTGAGCAAAACAAGACAAGAAATTTGCCAGCTTTCTAATGCAGCGCTGACACTGTCCTTTAATACTGCCCTGAGAGAAGTCTTGGTATTTTGCTCTTGCTTGATAGGAGGCAGCCAAATGTTGTGACATTTTGTGATGTGCAGGAGCTGGAAATGAGGTTTTGTCCTTAGGCACTGAATTAGTTAACTGTTAGATTTGTTTCGTGCCCAGTAAAATTCACTCCTGGCTTACTGGACCCCCAAACCTCATGCTTCTAGTTTGTTTTATTCCTTACAGGTGCGCCCTATGGATGCGGAAGGGATTGCCCTTCAGGCAGTTTGCAGGTTTTTTTGTGACAAATGTGGATGTTACAATTTTAACAAAGATTGTGTTGTCCTTTCTTACTTTGGGTTTGTGCATAATTTGGTAGTTTAAATTTTACAGGCTTTGGTAAAGTGTTTTTTTTTTTATTCCTGTATTTCTGCATAGCTTTGAGTATAACATTAAGTGGGGTTTGAACAATGTTTTTTTCCTTGTCATACGTCTTTGACAGAGATCCCAAGACAGGAGGAACAGAAGCTAATTCTCAATTAAAAGATAAATTACTGGGATGTATTAAGGTAAAGACTGGGTGGAGATCTAGCTATATATTGCTCCTGTGCTGGGACACCGAAAGGACAAAGAGCTTGCTCTTTACTAGAGATAGATCTGAAGTTGTAGAGCTCCCTTGGACAGGCTTCTAATACCACTCAATTTGTAAGACTGCAATAAGCAGTGTTGCATCAGCATCAAGACTTTCAAAGTGTGCTGTAAGCAGTCAAAATAGGAGCTTCTCTATATTCCAACCAGTGGTAATAATTTATTTTGATTTTCAAAAGGATTTTGTTATTCACATTCATAAAAGACGACTAAGTATTCTTGGCTAAAGAGTGAAAGGAGGAGCCCTTTGAGAGAGGGAACAAAGGCTGATAATAAATAGCTAATTCTCAGAATGGAGAGAGGTTAATAGTGGGGCAGGCCAGTGAAGAACTTGAAAGGAATGCTGGTAGAGTGAGGGAGATCAGAGAAGCTGTTCTAAAGAGTCCATCACCTACTCTTTAACATCTTATTCACCACTGAAGCTAACTTAAACATCTAAGGAAACTTCTTTTGTCTCCCTAATTAAGACTGAATGTTAAAAGCAGCTAAAACTTCTGCAGCTAGACTGAGGTGACTTAGATGAGCACTGAGGTGTCAGGATCCTACAAAAGCATTATGGAGATACATTGTGAAGAGGGCACTTGTATGACAGGGCTCCCTCCTTCCATTAATGATTGCGAAGAGAATGCAAGTTGTCAGGATTTCATTTCATATTTTATAATCCCCAGTAAAGCACTTAAATAGGGCAAAATCAGACAAACCTTTAGTTTCTCTTTGAAGTAGATATTTCTGTATTACTGGGCCTAATGACATCTCTTGATAGCGACCAACTGAACTTCAGATAGCCACTGAAGTACATGTTGTTTTACTGGCTAGTTTATTTTTATTACATCAGTGCATGGAGCAGCCAGTAATGGGACCAGTAGTATGCAGCCTGTGGATACAGAACTCAAATGTGATTGTTGCTCTACAGAGCTGTAAGCCAACCTGAAAAAAGGATGAGTGTCACCTTTTCTGTCTACTTCTGTGGATTTCTAATGTGGCTCTTTTTATACATAATGAGGTTCACTTGGGCTGAATGGCATAATATTTAGATTATGTGTGTTGCGTGTATGGGGAAAGGAGATAAGGGCTGGAATGAAGTAAGGAATAGAACCTGATTTACTTCTAGTCCCATTGGATTTGAATGATACTTCCTTATTAAGTATTTGGCCTAAATTTACTTGGCAGAATGAATCCTTTATGCTGAGGCTCCGGGATTGTATATACCTCAATGTCCTTATTTCCAACCAGCTATTATAGTACTAAATCTGAGTAAATAGTGCACAATCAATGGTTTATTCTGCAAAAAGCATCTTGTTTTTCTGCTTGTGGAAACTCCACAAGTAACTATTGATTTATAGAATTGTGGAATGGTTAGAGTTGGAAGGGACTTTAAAGATCATTGAGTTCCAACCCCTGTGCCATGGGCGGGGACACTTCCCACTAGACCACTTTGTTCAAAGCTCCATCCAGCGTGGTCTTGAACACTTCCAGGGATGGGGCATCCACAACTTTTCCTGGCAACCAGTTCCAGTGTCTCACCACCCTTGCAGTCAAGAATTTCTTCCTAATATCTAATCTAAATCTCCCCTCTTTCAATTTAAAACCATTACCCCTCATCCTATCACTACACTTGTTGATAAAGAATCCCTCCCAATCTCTCCTGTAGATCCCCTTCAGGTAATGAAAGGCTCTTATGAGGTCTCCTCAGAGCCCTCTCTTCTCCAGGCTGAACAACCCCAACTCTCTCAGCCTGTCTTCATAGGAGAGATCACCCTCACCCACCCCTCTGATCATTTTCATGGCCCTCTGCTGGACCCATTCTAACAGGTCTATGTCCTTCCTGTGTTGAGGACTCCAGAGCTGGATGCAGTACTGCAGGTGGGGTATCACCAGAGCAGAGTAGAGGGGCTGAATCACCTTCCTCGACCTGCTGGCCACGCTTCTTTTCATGCAGCTCAGGATGTGGCTGGCTTTCTGGGCTGCCAGTGCACATTGCTGGCTCATGTCAAGCTTCTCATCCACCATCACTCCCCAGTCCTTCTCCTCAAGGCTGCTTTCTAGTTGTTCTCCACCCAACCTGTATTTGTGCCTGGGATTGCCATGTCCCAGGTATAGGACCCTGCACTTGGCCTTGTTGAATTTCATGAGGTTTGCATGGGCTCACCTCTCAAGCCTGTCTAGGTCCCTCTGGATGGCATCCCTTCCCCTCCAGCATGTTGACCACACCACACAGCTTGGTGTACTTAGCAAACTTGCTGAGGGTGCATTCTATCCCACTGTGCATGTTACCAACAAAGATGTTGAAGACCACTGGTCACAGTATCATCCCCTGAGAAATACCACTTACCCAGGTAGATGATGTCTGTTGCTCTGCCCTCACCTACCAATGCAGCAGCAATATCATAAAAGGCCACCAAATCTGTCAGGCATGACTTGCCCTTCATGAAACCATGCTGGCTGTCACCAATCACCTCCTTATTCCAGGAGGATCTGCTCCAGAACCTTGCTAGGCACAGAGGTGAGACTGACTGGCCAGTAGTTTCCCAGATCTTCCTTTTTTCCCTTTTTGAAAATGTGAGCTATGTTTTCCCTTTTCAAATCAGTGGGAACTTCTGTGACTTCTCAAATACAATGGAAGGCAGCTTAGCAACTTTGTCTGCCAGGTCCCTCAGGACCTGTGGATGGATTTCACTAGGTGCCATGGACTTATGGTTCCTTAGATGGTCTTGAACATGATCTTCTCCTACAGTGGGTGGTTCCTCATTCTCATAGCCCCTGTTTTTGCCTTCTGTGACTTGGGTGGTGCAGTTACAGCCCTTGCCAGTGAAGACAGTGGTAAAAAAAATCATTCAATACCTCAGCCTTTTCCATAACCTGGGTGACCAGGTCTCCTGTTTCCTTCCAGAGAGGGACCACGTCTTCCCTAGTCCTGCCTTTATCCCTGACATATCTATAGTTTTCTTGTTATCCTTGATGTCCCTGGCCAGATTTACTTCTCTCTGGGCTTTAGCCTGCCTAATCTGGTTCTTGGTCACTTGTTCAGTTTCTCTGTGTTCCACTCAGTTTACCCATCCTTGCTTCCATCCTCCGTAGGCCTCCTTTTTGTTTTTGAGCTTACCCAGGAGCTCCTTGTTTATCTAGGCCTCCTAGATAAACTCCTAGTCAGGCTTTTTTGCCTGACTTCTTTTTGGGGACGCACCTTTCCTGAGCTTGGAGGAGGTGATCCTTGCATACTAACCAGCTTTCTTGGGTGACTTTCCCCTCCAGTACATTTTCCCAAGCACGTAAGCACAGCTTCTCTCCTCATTGACTGCTCTAATATTTGAAGAAGAAAGTTGTTATCGACACATTCCAAGAACTCCCTGGATTTCTTGTGCCTTGCTGTGTTGTCTCTCCAACAGATATTGGGGTGGTTGAAGTCCCCCATGAGGACCAGGATTTGTGAGGGGGATGCTGCTCCTATCTGTCTGTAGAGGGCCTCATCCTCCCTGTCACTTTGATCTGGTGGTCTGTAGCAGACCCCTACTGTAATATCACCTGCCCCTGTGTTCCCTTTAATCTTGGCCCATAAGCTCCCTGTTGGGTCTTTATCCCTCCCCAGGTGGAACTCCATGTGCTCCAGCTGGTTATTGACATAGAGGGCAACACCCCCTCCTTGTGTCCCCAGCCTGTCCTTCCTGAAGAGGCTGTATCCCACCATTCCAAGGCTCCATAAAAGCCATCCCACCACATCTCTGTTATGCCAGTAAGATCATAGCCCTGGAGGCATATGCACATCTCTAACGTCTCTTGCCTGTACCCCATGCTACGTGTGTTTATGTAAAGGCATTATTCAGTCAGCTCTTAATTCATCTTTCCTTTACTCAAGGGAGTTTCAGAAGTTATTGCATGTTTGCAAGGTGCTGCCTCAATTAAAGTATGTTTTGGAATGGCATATTTTTATCTACTGCATATATTTTGGGTCAGAAAACTGTGTCCAGAATATAGTCAATTAGAGACTACCTTGATGATGTAATGGTTTGCCTGTAAAGTGCCATTGGTTGCCTGGGGAGAAAGTGGGTGGAGGTGACAGAGCACTGCAGCTACTTTTCCTCGCATACATTTCATCACAGCTTTTAATCAACTCTCTCTCTTCCTTTCCTCACTGCATCAAACTGGTTTTGGAAAGAGGTGTTAAACCAGCAAGACATACCCATTCTTCATTCTTGAGAGGGTGGCAGTGAGCACAGACATCATAACCTCATGTACAAGTGCAGGTAGAATTTCTCTAACAGAGCCAGATTTGTCTATAAATAGTCAGTCATGTGAGGGGGTAGGTCATGGCTAAATCTTGCTCATTTCACTAAAAGGGATTCAATTTTATTCACTGAAATAAACTGCACAGCTTTCCCAAAGGAGGCAGGATATGGCCCTGAGTGATGGAAGAGCCGTGTTATTTCAGGTGCATACGTCAGCCGGAGAGCCACTAAAGCTATAAGCGTTGATTTTTGCAGCTAGATCCAAAGAGTTAAGTCTTGTCTCTGGGAGCTGTGTAACAAACTTCTTTTAATCCTTTGTATTGGCTGTATAAGGTGGATGTGTAACACACACAAATAGTAGCTAGCACTTGCACAGGAGTAAAACTGGTAGAATTTTATTCAGTTAAAGTCCATCCTTTTGCATGTGGATGACATTCCATAGAGAGAAAGCTCATGAGATATTCTGCACGTACAGTAAAGCAACAGGCTGAGTTTTAGCTTCATTTATAAATTTCCTTATGACTGTAGTTTCAAGTCACCTCTCCTATTATTTTCCCTTATTTTTCTAGTTTGGCCTATGTAGATACAGTATCACGCTAGAATGGCTGAGATGAGACTGCTAAAACCAACTGATCTGTATTATTGGGAGCCGACATGCATCAGAATACTAAGTTGCATCTTTGGTGCCAGTAATCTACACAACCAAAAAGCCTGTGACTGCATTAAATTGCTATGATTTTTGACAGAGGAGACCTTGTTTGCATAAATCCCTTGAATACCAATGGGAGTGTGATTACAGCTTTAACAAAGGGAGAGGTTGAATACAAATTTGGGAGGGCCAGAAAGTGTTTAGTATCTCTTATTGTTTTCATCAGAATTCTAAATCTTATTCATGCAGATGACTCTGATCTTTATATCAATGCACAAAAAGAAAAGAATAGAGGAGCAAAAAGACTCTTCTATTTTGACTGAAACACTGATTTTGTGATCGTGTTACCAATGAGGGTCCATTTGGGATATTATTCAAACACAGAGATCAGTGCTGGCCTTTTGTAAGAGCCCTTAAATGTTTGGAATACATTTGCCCTTGAGGGAGATAATCTACTGCAAAACAGTTAGATTCTGAGCAGGAGATAGAGACGGGGGGATTGTGCTTAGCACATTGATGCTTGTTGGCAGAGCAGTTCTGCCTTAAGCTTAATACTACCTGCATTCTTTTGTAACCCTCTATACTTAATAGCTGGATTCTCTTTTCTGTGTCAGGTTTTGTTCATGAAACAAATTGGCAATTAGCCACTGGCTGAGGGAACAAAGAGTTTTTGTTTGGAATAAATGCAGTGATCAGGATGTGTCTTGCTATTTGGTTTCTTTTGAGATCAAAACCACCAGGTATGTGTTTTTTGAACCAAGTAAGTTAAATAGGCTGCTTATTATACTTAGAATAGGCATTCAGTTTGATTTTCTATACCCCATATTGCCTCTTTTTGCTTCAAGGGTGGTAGTTTCATGCTATGAGTGGATGGGTAAATTGAATTTTGCATGGACTCATGGGGCAGAGAGAAATTATGAGCTCTTTTCTTATCTTGTGCCCCATGTAACTTGGCCAGCCTTCCACTTGGAAGCACAGTTGCTCTCCCCTACTAGTATCCTGGATACCTCCTTTCAGAAAGGATGCCTGGGCTGAAACACCCATCAACATCCCTGAAGCTGGGGGATCTCATCAATGTATACAAACATCTGAAGGGACAGCACAAAGAGGACAGATCCAGCTAATTTCAGTGATACCCAGTGAGGGCATAAGAAGGAATAACTACAAGCCGAAATAGAGGAGGTTCCCTTTGAACATCAGGAAATATTTTTTTTTTAATACTGTGAGGGTGATAGAGATTGGGAATGAATCAAAGGTGGAATGAGTAGAGCAATCCTGACTGAATACAGAACCATCAGATTCAGGCCTGCAATGATACAACCACTGCTTTGACACTACTCTGAATATATCAATTCATTGTAATTGGGAATATCAGACCAGTTCAGGATCACCTTTTTTTTAAGTTAGGTGTAAATGGGTCTCCTGCTAAACCTGAATGTAACTGAGAGAAAGGTGGTGTGCTGAACCTCACATTGGGAGATATCCACGTGGAACCTGAGCTTTGGTCTAGGTTATACTTGTATATGGCAAATTAAGTGAAATTGTGTATTTGTTCTGGCTGAGGATTTAAAAACTAGGCCAAGATGCTCTGCCAAGGGTCCTGGCTCACTGCAGTATTCTGTCTCTGCTGCCCAGTGCTTGGAAGACTATAATCTAGCATCCTGTGCAAATTTACCTTTCTAGAAATGTCAGCTCCCACTGAAATTTGGAAGAGCTGGGAATGTTTTAGGCTTTTTAGAAAACAGTAACCTGAAGTCTTGTCTTCTTATGGAATGTTAATGGTGGAACTGCTCTGATGTAGTGCTGACATAGCTATACTAATACAGTTTTTCCCATATAGATATATATGGACACCCTCTTCTAGTTCTCATCATTGTTTGTGTAAAGTTGTTTAGGAACTACCATCATTCCTAGAAGTGGTCTGAATCCAAAATTACTCTCCATATAGTCAACATAATGCTATACTTAATCATATATTGTACTGCTGCGGGCTTTTCCCATGCACTTCTACAAATGGATAAGGTCTGTTTTTTGTTTGTTCCCCTGCATATCTTCCTTCCTCACCTTTCCAAGCTACAAGAGCTGCCAAAAATGGACCTTTCTCTTTCCAGGAATCAAATCAGAATAATTCAAACAACCTTTTTAAACATTAACATGGGTCATTAAATAGCATTGTAGAGAGAATCCGCTCTAAATTGTTTTATCAGTTTATGCTTTTATCAATACGTAATGCTTCGGAAATGAGCATATTAGGTCATCAGTTTTGACAATCTGAAAGAAACTGTTGTTAAATGAATGTTCCTCATCAATAATGTAAAGTTTCTAGGAATACCTATTAATTAGTTTTTTGTGGACGGACCACCATAAGTATCAGCAAGAGCAACTAATATACTGCAAAGGAGATACAAGTATTGTCTATCTTGTCCAGTTCCTCTGGTGAACATGCTCCTCTGTACCATCATATTTTCTCTGGTATTGTTATTCCAGTCAATGCTACCAGGGGATCACATGTTTTGCATGACTGAAATTATTTGATCTCGAGGCTTATTGTTTCCCATACACCTTGTTGATCCAGTAGCACCCATCCTGCTCTGATATTAGTTAAACCTTAGGTCTGCTGATGCCCAAGTAGTACAGCCTCATGCCTACGTACTCAAGGGTAGAATTTAGCTCTTAATTAGCTCACTTTGGCTTTTTTCAGCTCCTTACCCAGCAGAACAAATTCAGAGTAAATGAAGCATCTAAAAATTCCAAAGTTCTGCTCTCAGCAGCCAAAAGTAGTCAAATGATGAGCGTCGATATTTAGCTTGCCAGAGGAGACTGAAACTGTCTGTAGGCAGAATGTAATCAGTGATTAATGTATTTTTCCTGTGCAGAGAGATTGGGACTGCTTGAGCATATGGAGGTTAATCATGGGAGATGTTCAAATCTGGGCCAGACAAAGTATAATGTACAATCATCAGCTCTGTTTCAGAGAATCGATGGGACAAATAATGTGGTGGATTCTTTCAAATTCAGAATGTTTGATTATTAAATTTAATGACATACATGTTTCGCATGTTAACTAGGTTTTATGGAACAATACTTTTAATTAGGGAATACGTATATAGCAGAGGTGCTACATCCTGAATTTCTCTGGGTTTGTTTTGAAATGTTGCTTGTATAAGCCCCTCTTGGTAGGCATCAAGGCAGGTATTTGCCGTGTGTGGTGTTTTAGGTTTTTTTGAAATGTTTGCTGTAATTGATGGACCTGAGGAATGTGCTTCAGGCTGAAACTTGACCACTGCATCCTAAGTCAAGCAACAAACATAAGTATGGCTTGAAAATTCTTAGTGGATTGAAAACATGGCAGAGGTTTGCCTGCAGGGGTCTTTACTACATGAATCTTGGAGATACACTATTGCTTTTGCAATTGATTTACTCTTCATGTTATCTTTGAGAGCTTTCACAGGGGCCCATCTTACCAGCCTACGTCTTGTATGGGCTTTTGCAGAGAGCCTCTGTGGATTGCAGATCTGCATCTGGCTTAGGGTTAGCTAATGGGAAACTAGGCACTGGTGTGGGTCTCAGCCCTGGTAATTCAGAGCTTCAGTGTCTGTCTGAGAGGGGTGAACCCAGGACTTACCTTCCCAGTTCTGATTCTCTCTGTGGTTAGGATCCCACAAAAGCAATTATGTTGTCTGCATCTGCTTTGGATTGCTCTCAGCTTGCACTGAATTGCAATGAGACCAGCGAGGAGAGTGGGATAGCTGTGAAAACCTACTTACGGTGGAGCTCTGTGAAGGAAATACTGTCCTTTTTTCACAAGTGTCTTTTGCAGAAAACAAGGCTTTGGGAAAGGCCTTTTAAAGGTTGACTTTGTCTTCTGTTTTTTTTTGGAGTAGCAAAAGGAAAGGACGGAAGCTGTCTGTTGCTTGGACTTGTAGGGGAAGTGCAGCTCATAAACAGTGAAACACTGAGCACCCAGGTGAGGTGTTACAACACCTCTTGCTGCCTATCTTGCACGCAAATGGCATTGTGTGTTTGTGTCTTTAGTCCTAAGGAAGAAAGAGGGGAAAAAACCCCAGCAGTGCAAACACAATAGTGGCAGCTTTTACAATTTGCAGCAAGTAGTTATGGCTGCAGGCATTTTAGATTACGAAAAGGCTGTGTCATTGCTTGCTGGCATGTGGCACAGCTGTCAGTTCCCTGCTCGGATAGGGCTCTCTCATCAATCTCAGTGCCTGGGCTGCTTGTCCAGGCTGAAAGAAAGGTACTGTAATAATAACAATAATAATAACAATCATAATAAAAGGCCTGTTGGAGAGTATGATGAAGCCTCCTGTTAAGAATGCATTGTAAGCACATTGACAAATGGAAATGTACTTCAGTCCATTTAGTGCTTTGTTTCCTTGAAGACATTTTGATCATATAGGGCTGTCTTTTTTTTTGTTTTTGTGTGGGGTGGACAGTTGCTTCATGTTCTGTTCCATATTGTATGCTGTAATTACGAAGTGGGAATGGAATTTCGAGTTGTTTCTCACCTGGGATGTGAATTTCCCACTCAGTGCAGCTGAGTGCACATGTGCTTGTTTTCACAGCACCAAGAAACTACTACATTAAAAAACTGTTAAGGCTGTGAAATAAGTGTGGAGAGCCAGAGATGAGGAGTCAATCTCCAGTCTGGTGATGTGGGGCTCAGAGGAGTAGCACACTACTGAACCACACTCTCTTCCTCTACTCAGTGGAAGTTAAATACTTGGGTGTATGTTTCTGTGCTCATTTCACTACTTGAATGGTATTTTCCCTGTTACTAAAAGTCCTGTGTCAGCTGGTGGTTCTCTGGAATCCTATACTTTCTTGTTCATTGAAATAACAGAAAGCAATACACTTATTAAATGGAAAGTGTGTATGAGCAGTGGCTGCCATACACAAAAAGTTATCCATATAAATATTTACTTGATGTGTATTTATATTTACATGACTGTGTAATTATATGCCACTAACCAACTTAGGTAATTATCTGTTTACAACTATTTTATTTTAAGTTAGGAAATGTACACTCTTTCCTGACCAGAGTTTGGTTGTTCTTTTTCAATGAAGTATATTGTGCAAGGAATCTGCAGATGCAGGACTTGGCCTTCACAATACCTCAGCTGCTTGAAAATATGGTGATTCTTGGTGAAGGAGTTTAAACTTAAAATAATTGTACCTGTCTAGTTAGTGCAGCTCTTAGAATTCTGTCCAGAGTTGGTGCTGTTCATGGCACAAATGGTATTGTGTGTGCAACTCTATCGGTGTTCGGGAGACTCCGGTTTATGAAACTGGAGTAACTGTACGCCTTCTCTTGTGAAATTACTAGTGAAAATTGCTGTATTTCTGTCATATGGAAGTATTTTAAACCTAGTTTTACAAATAAATCAGGTGTGTTTCTACAACTGCCTTTGAGTTTACATAATTAATTTTGAGGCAAGGGCTCAAAAAATTAATTTTGAGGAAGGGCTTTGTATTTTATAAATGTAACCTTTTCACGTATTATGCCTGTTGAAAGCACAATTACTCCTAGAAGTTAATGGGGTTTAAACAGGAACAAATATAGAAAGATTTTTTTTTTTCATTTTTCAAATCCTATTCCTAGATAAAAGAAAGTATATAAAAAAAATCAGGGTATTTGTTCATAATATATTTAGGCTATCTGAGCCTCAAATTTCAAGGTATCCATAATGAAGTATAAGTTTTGTGGATTATTTAAAAAAAATCAGATTTCTTTATCTTATTTATTTCATCTCTAAGCACCCAAAATTTGCTTTCCTTTTGTATTAATGTCCTTTCTTTTTGTGTCTGAACTCTTATCTCTTCCATGGAGCTGAAGTGTTTAATAACTGGTGCCTGAAAAAAACAATGGAATAAGTGGGTGCTGCTAGTTCCAGCAGATAATGTTTGATCCCCTTTTTATTACTGTAAAGACAAATCAGTTTTGTAATGAGTCTTTCAACTGTTGAAAATTTGATGCTGTTATTTGCACAGAAATTTTAAATAAAGTATGTTAAATGCTTCTGTAATGCTTCTGAGTTAGTCTCAGATTTCAGGAGCAGATATGAAAACTGTAGGGAGAGAATCCTGCTTAAGCCTCTCCTTTTCTTAAAGAAAACCTGGTCCCAACAGAACATGGCATTCTTGGTGTAGTACTTATTGCTAAAGTCTGAGCTTTATTGCACTAAATTTTGCCTTGAATTCAAAAAGTATCTCCCACTGGTTTACATTGTATGTTCCTGTTTCCCGCTTACTTGATGCCAACTTTTATTTTACTTTAATTGCAGTTTCATGTTCAGTCCCTTCAAAATAGAGTTTTCCTATGATCAAATGTGCTCTGATTTTCCACTTTGGTATCTTCTGTTGTGCTTAACTTCTCTGCTGCTTTGATACTTGCACTAGAGATATATTTACACAAGTAATAAGGAGTGACTAAGCCTTACACCAGTAGTAACATAAGACTAAGCATTGCATGTTTGTCGGAGTTCATCTGATTACAAATTCTACATTGATCATTTGAGTATTTGTATGAACATCGTACTGATTGTGATAGCTAATTTAGGAGACTGTAGTTCTCAAAGCAGATTGTGAAAGGTTGTATGAATGTAAGGACATTTGTTTCTGTACAGATGCCATATACGTAATATGAATAAATTCCCAAATCCTATAAGGAATGTATGGATCAAAGTCACTTTTGGCCATTGACCCAAGACTCTGTTTATTGATTTATTTTTTTTCCACCAGCACTAAGATTACTGTTTGAAACAACCTAAGAATCCCAAGGAAAATTTTGTCTCTCTTTCAGTTTGCCTTTTAAATATATTATTACTTCAAATCACTACACGTTGTTTTGTCTACATTTTTATTTTACTCTGTTTTATTTTACTACCTAGATTTGGCATCCCTTCCCTCCAGCCTGTCAGCTGCACCACACAGCTTGGTGTAGTTGGCAAACTTGCAGAGGGTGCACTCAATCCCAATCCTATTTTCCATGTCAACAACAAAGGTATTAAATAGCACTCGTCCCAGTAAAGATCCCTGAGGTCAGTCACAATAAGATGCAGAGTCTTGAATGCCCTGGCCCTGAGGGTACCACCAGCCCTGACTGCCCCTGCCCAGGTCCTGTTTCAGCCTCCCAGGGTCGTTGATGCCTGCCCCAGTGAGGCTGCAGCACGCCTGTCCCCCATCCTGCTTCTGGCCTCTCTGCCAGCTGGACTCCAGGCCTGTGTGCATGGCAGCCCCTCTCCTGATGGATCCCTCAGATGCTGTCTGTGGCTTGTCTCCACCCCTGCTGGCACCCCTTTTCCCTGGATGGACTCTGTGTCAATCAGCCCTGGATCTGGTTCCTTGCTTCCTTTGTCAATTATTGAATGCTTTTTTATAAACCTGAAATGTGCTGGTGGTATGGTAAATCTTACTACAAATCTTAGTGCAATATAATTCATTGGGGTACCAGCCAGGGTACTCAAAACAGTTCCACATGTAGAAACCCATGAAGTATATGTAATGCTTTTCTTTGCAACAGGAGCAGAGAAGGTGGTAGTGCAAAAGCTTGGCTGTAGAGTCAGTGGAACCAGTGGTTTGGCGCAGGTCATCGTGTTGCAGGACTGTTTCAGAGGTGCTGGAAGAAGGCTGGGAATAGGTTGGAATTGCTGAGCAATATGAAAGAACAAAGAAATGATCTTGCAAAATGTTTCAGCTGGTGAAAAGCTTTTTAGTTTTCTTTTTTTCATGGCATTTTTAGAATTAGGGAGGAATTGTAGGCAATAATTTTACTCATGTTGCTCATGTTAACACAACACCTCAGACTTCAGTGAAATCTCCTGTGTGCATCTCCTAAATGGAGAATTGAAGGAATGGGTACATGAAATGTGTTGCAGAAAAAAGGGAAGCTAGATTGATGGAAATCAACTGCTATAATCTTTTGTACGGTAGGGAAGCATACAAACCGTGTAAGTTCTGTGATGACCTCAATTAGATTCCTAGCTGGATGTTTTTTAGAGCTTGTGGATTCTTTTTCTTTTGTCTTGTCTTGTGAAGAAGGAAGATGCCTGTTCCGATGGGAGCATGGATTAAAAAGTCAGTCAGCAGTTTCTAGTACTGCTGTCTTATATTAGAGCAGGCTGGTCTTGGCTGCACCCTTAAACGAGACTGAGCTTCTCTGCTCTGAATTATGTGAGGTCTTACTCATGCATTTACCCAGTGCAGAAGTTCATGCTTCTGTCTGAGATATGGTATAATTTTGACACTAAAACCCAGAGGATTGGAGAGTTGCAGTGTTCAGGAGAAAGGGGTGTGAGCAGAGGACTTAAAATTGAGATTTTTGGGTATATGGATAGTAGTTATCTGAGCTGAGCCTGGATTTTTTAGGACAGTAGAGGAACTTGTGGTAGTTGGTGCTTAAAAAAAAGAAAAAGGAATATATTGGTTTAGATATTTAAGTCAAGTCAGTCATAGCCAGCACTGAAAGTTATGGGAATGCAATTGAGTGGCTGTAGTTGACAGTGATTACCAAAAAAGGTATAGATGTTGTGCATCGTGAATTTAGAAGAATTCTGAATTTCTGTGACTGAGAAAGGTGACCATGTGGCTTTCACTTAAGTTGAAAAGAGCTATTTGTTGGCAGGATGTGTATTCTGACTTCTATTTATCAGGCAGAGTTTTTTGAAGCACTCTCAACCTGTTTGTAAAGTCTGAATTTTCCAAAGGAGAGTCTTAGGGTGCAAACCACACTAAATATGGAAAAGATTGAGAAATGTGTGTTTTGAGAAAAGTTATCATGATACTGTTTAACTGCCTATACCCCACTTCCCTCCTGCTCTTCACTTTGTCAGAGTATTGAATTATGTTGCCAGCTTCTCTGTAGCAGTGGTGCTTGTAGAGATGATTTTTTTTGGTCCCTCTCGAGCTTATTCCCAACATCCATCCTTTTGTTCCAATCTGTGCAAGACTGGCATATAGGCACATCCAACCTACTGTGTTGTTCCTACCTAACGCTTAAGGGGCCTTAGGCTGGATCTAAGCTGAGAGAATTTTTCTCTCAGATGAGTAACTTAAAGGTGAGGGTGATGAAATACTGGGTAAATATAAGGAACTCTAATCTCATAGAGTCACTAAGTCTGCTTCATCAACTAGGAGGTCATAAATACATATATGCATAAAAATAGACTGAAGCCTCACCTGAATCTCTGCCTACATTTTCCCTAGCATAAATATTTGGGCACAAAACTTAAGTGGCCTGAAGCGCTATGTTGGTTAGTAGGCTTTTTTCTTTAGGGGCTGCAGAAATTGTGTGGCCTAATTATTATACCTATAGGTGTATTTTAGCTCCAGTAATTCTTAATAAATTTATCATGTAACTTGAGTCAATAAATGGACTGACATGAAACTGTTATTGAAAGGTAGGTCTGTCTGCACCATTAATTACATGGTGTTTCATATACTTGGAAAAAACATCGTTACTGTAAAAGAATCTGCCCACAAGGTCGTCTCCCCTTGCTGAGTTATGGTTCATAAATCAGATCTAGGTATTTATGCTGATAGTCAGTTTTGCTCTTCTCTTGCGCGTAGGTCATAGTTTTTTTTCCTGATTAACACTGTTTTGGAACCTTGTCTAAGCCCAGTATGATCAGTTGAGGTATTTACTAGCTGAGGATTCTTGTCTGGTAGTAATTAATGTAGATTTTTTAAATAAAGTGATGAAATTATTTAATTTATTGTGTTTCTACTGCATAGAAGCAACAGGTTTGTAAGTAGAAATAAGTGGATTCTGGGAGTAACTACTTCCAAACATTTATATACATACCCATGTGTATTGATCTGAGTTAATGTGATTATCTCCAGGCAGTGCCTAAGTACTGCAAATCCCTTCTGTGAAATCTCTAGGCTTTTCCTAACTGTGTGAGCAGATGAGACTGTTCTTGTTCTTACGCTCAAGTGTCTTGTTCTGCAGATGGGGTCTTCATCATTTTCTGCAGGCTTGCTGGGTGCATTCATGATCTGCTTGTATTCCTCTAGGATTCTAGTAGCTTGGTTTTAGCTGGCAGTGCCATGCTAGGAGTACAGTGTTGCCTCTTTCTTTGTTGACTTGCTGTTGCTGCCTTTTGCACTGATTGTCTGTGCCATTTGCCAATCTTTCATTGCTTTAGCTGTTGTGGCTCCTTCCTCATTCAATACTGAGAACGTTGTCTCACCGTAACCAGCAACGTGTCCTGGTTAAATCTCCAAAAAGTATCTTCATGCATTTGCTTGCTCTCATGTCAAGGAAGAAGTCCTAGCAAATGTCACTAATATCTACCTCCCTATTCATCTCCATGCTAATTTTCCCTGACTTAAGACCTGCACAGATCTTGGCTGGAGTACTCGTGGTCTAAGATATTTCCACTCCCAGAAGAAATGCATCAGCATTACAGGGAAGAGCATGGGAAGGCTGGAAGCAAGGGGTTGGGGATCAAATGAAATTGGCTTATTTCCCCTGCTGTCTGAGGAGCCACAGCCGACGACCACAACAACTCATGCTTCCTACTGGGGTCTCATTATTTTGACGGCTGTCCTGTCTATACCTCTATGTTCTTTTCTACTGCAAATATAATTACAAAGTCTTTGGCACAGATGCTATCATCTTGGTGTTTATGCAGTCTCTGGCACCAATATAGCATCATTACAATAGAAACAGTATATAAAAATGGATTTTTTTAATAGAGAGCTTTAGCTAGAGCTCTCTAACTAGAGCTTTAGCTGAAAGAAAATAGAACTACAAAGCTGAAAGAAATGGAAAGGTTGGTATTTATTTCAGGAAAAAATGAATATAAGCATTTTTAAAAATCTTTTGCATAATGTTGCGTATCCCTCTCATATATTATTTTTATCCCCACTTACAGTGTTTGGTATTAAATTAGACAGTAGACTCCCCAAAGCACAATTTTTTTTCCCAAATGTACTTACATTGCAAGTAGCATGGCACCATCTAGAGAGAGGAGCAGAGGAGCTTCTTGCATATGACAATAAAAAGCAATAGTAATTTCTCTTATTTGTAAGTAAAGCTGAAAATGAATTGGACTGTATGGGGAAAGTGTTTTGTTGCGTGAAGTGTAAAACCACTAGGCCTTGTTTATGATTTTCCTTCGTGTGCACTAGCTTAAGCTGCAAGTATAGCTATAGTCTGTGGACTACAAGATCACACCCTGATGCATTTGTTCAGAGACTGATTATAATGATTGATGATTAGAGTCGTACTTTATTTTAGCAGAAGTTTTCATCTACTTACTTTGGATCCCCTTTGTTTATTATTGGTAATGTTGATGGCACAAGCTTACACCTATCTTGACATCAGAAGAGTGATCCTGTAACTCTTATGTGAGTGTCCCCAAGGCTGTACACGGCTCCTGTTGAGGGAAGAATAATAGATTTTTATGTATAAAAAGATTTATTACACAAAGCTAAAATTTTATTTCAGAGAGCTTTTATGTATGTCTAATGCATTTCTAAAACACAATCTTCAGTTTCTGTAGCTCTGCAGTTTGATATGAGCTTTCTAGCTGTCTCCACTATTTTAAGTTCATCATAGATCTGCAGCTCTCCTTTGTTACAAGGACACTCTTGAAGCTGTCATTTGTATTTTATCCAGGAATAACATTGGTAAAGTTCTTGCTATTTCTCTGTTTTGTGACCCATTGTTATTCGTACATTCTTTTCTCTGTTCAAATTTTAAATCTGTCTGTATTCCAATTTAGCTGGAGTGTTCAATGTATTCTTTTTTACATTACTTACAAGTTTTTATGCCTCTTAGTGGCTTGATTTCAGAGAGAGATCTAATGAAGCCAGCTGGCTGAGAAATGAATTTCTCCATTTTGCAGGAAAAAAACCCAACAATGCATCCTTATTTTAGGAAAATGATTTTTTTATTTCTTCAACACTCAGCTTTGAAACAGAAATGAAGTTCAAAATTTTCTATGGAACTCAAGATCTGAAAAAATCTTTCAGATGTACCAACTTAAAAATACCCACCAAGCCCTAATGCCCTTTTAATGATCCATTTAATGTTTTATGTGAGATATTCTGAATGACTCAGATATGAATGTCTCGGTCGCTTTTAATGTGGTTTTTGTTTTCACTACTCAAACATGTGGAGAGACAAAAACAAGTACCTTCAAGACATGATAAAGTGAGAATCTTGAGCCACGGTGTAAGAACATGTAGAGCATGAAATAAAACTTCCATTGGCTGTGGCTTTACCAACACATATTTGATTTAAATTTGAGTTTTGAGTAAGGCTAAAAAATGGCTTGGGAAATGCAACAAAAAATACTTAACTAGTATTTCCTTCAGCCAAATAGATTTAAAACCAATTTTGATATTCTTTCCATGTGGTGAAATGGCCTATCGTTGACGGTATTTCAGCCTGTTGAGACCTCACTACTTGTGACATGTTACTTGAGTATGTAGCATTCATTGTGCATTTTATGACAACATGCATAGTTTAACTCAGATACATTTTATAAAGACTATAATACTGCTCTTCCTTATAGTGTCCAGGCACCTCACAAATTCAAGGATTTACCCATAAAGCCTTGTTCTGTGAAGAATTGTTATCCTTGTGTGGCTGGTAGTGAACGGAGAGTCTGTGGCTAGCCCTGCATCATGTCAGCCACTGCTGCTCTGCACTCAAAAGCACGACAGCACTTGTGCGAATTGTATAGCTGTAAGACTAGTGTTGTGTCCTTGTTAATATGCCACGTTTACCTGATTCTTGGATAGGCTTTTCAAAATGCTTGGGGTCCCCTGCTGCTGCAGCCTGGCACCTCACAGGTAGGGCTGCATGCTTGAAACGTGCCTAAGATAAATAGCATGTTATCTTGCAGAATAAGCCTTCAAACTATGGTTGGTGCCGCGGTGTGGTTGGTGTGGATCCCGGGGGTCAAGCATAAAGGGGAGGGCTGTCTCTTACAACAGTATTTCTTTATTTAAAAAAGAGAAAAACTCTCCTTTTTACTTTCTCAGCTGCACAATGTAATGTGCCCTCAATACAGCTAGGCTATTTGTGCTGACGTACGTCACCGGGCTGTGAATTGCTGTGATCTGTTACCACTACATTTAACACTGCATTCTTTTAAATCAAATGGCTTTTGAGTGGTTATCTTGATTAAAGCACTTGAATGAATAAATAATGCAGTGGACTTGATCTATTTCTTCCCTCGCTATTAATTCTTGAGAGGATTCATTTTTCTCAGTTTTTGATTTTATGGATTATTTAAAAGAAGTTTCTCTAATCACAATGGGTTTTTCTATAACGTTTTCATTTAGTATAGTAACATTCACTTTGATCTGTTGCTAATGTACCTAACAGGCAATACTGATATTTAGCCTACAGTATGTTTCTATAATGGACAGATTAATGAAGATTTGCAAACATTCATTTCCTGCATATTTTCTCCAGAAAATGAGTGTGAAGTTCAGAACGCCAACTTTGTAGCTCGTCGCTCTGGGACAGAATCAGAGTATTTCTGAGCATGGCAGTTCAAAGGGGAAAGTAGTCATACGAGTTCAGACGTAGCTGCTAAGGCTTGGGGTTGGGCATATTCAGCTAATGGGAACAAGGGCAGAAAGCTGCAGCTTCTTTGAGTTCTCTCTTTGAAGAAGGCTGTTTCTTGTTGTGTGTGATAAACTGTGCTATTAAAAATACATGTTGAAACAATACAAGGAAGACAGGAATACAGGATTTATTGCAGGTTTTTTTTTCTTTTTTTTTTTTTTCTGTGGTTTTTTTTGTTGTTGTTTTTGGAGTGTTTTGTTTTGGTTTGTTTTTTTTCCCCCCAGACATGTAGTCTTCAACATCTGGTCTTATCTTCCCGACTACTAAGGCAAGGAATCCTCATCCTAATTCTCCCCTGAAACGAACAACTTGGATAATGTCGGACTTCTGCAGAGATGTGATAGAATGGATAAAAGAAACAGTGCGTGCAAAGACTAGAGCCCCAACCCTTATAAGCCTGTTCTTTTTCTAGAAGAAAAAAAGGATATATTTTTTTTAAGTGATAATGAACTTTTGAGTGCAGCACTAAATTAAAACAAGAAAACAACCCCCCCCTGACCTGTTGAGCTGCCCCAACCCATACCATTTGTTAATTGCCCTACTCTCTAGCAGAAGATAAATAACTCCTAAATATAGACAACAGGGTGTTTTTATTTAATTTTTCCCTAGCAAAAAAAAAGCTCACTTGGAATGCAACCAGGTCCTGGGATGAGGAAAACTCTTAACCTACTACACAATAAAGTGAAATAACAGAACATTTGACAATTTTAGTACTCAGTCTAACTCTGCTGAAAAGACCAGAGTTAAATAGTATCAGTAATATCAGTAAACTCTAAATATACGTATATAAAGAAAAGAACATAATGTGTAGAAGTGTCAGATGATAGGACTGTTCTCTCAGATTCCAGCATTTTTTCCTGAAAAAAAATCATCAGTCCTTTCAGAATAGGGCATTTGTGTATTGGTGATGTTTGGTGGCAGGGGACAGCAAACCTGATTCACTGTAGCAAGAATTTAAATGTGTTTATGGCTTGTGTGCTCTCATAAAAGAACAAATAAAGTGTAAACTTGAATGAAAAGACTTTTTTTTTTTTTTTTAACTTCTTTAATGTCACTTTTGTGATGTAATTTTGCATGCCTTCATAGGAACCTGCCTCTGTAGTGGCTTCTCTCTGTCAGTCCAGTGATCTGGCTATTTGCCTAATACGTCAAAGAACTAGATTTAATGTCCCTCTATTCTGAGGACTTTATTTCAACTTTGTTTTGTCTCAGGACAGTACTTTAGGCACTGTTCAAGAGCATAAGCTAAACTGGGTTATTTTTTCAATTGCCCTAATTGATGTTCGAGTTTTTATATAATCAGTTTGGCTTGAGTTGGTGGGGCCAAAACTGTTTTCACTAACCCGGGAGTAGGTTTTTCACCCTTTTACCTAATGGAGTTGTCCCGAAGGGGTGATGTGCTCCCTTTAGCTGGAGGAAGGACCTTCAGACTGCTCCCCTGTACTGGATAAATGCCCTAATAGTTGCTGGGAGTGGAGAGTAATGACGACAGGGACAGGGATTGGCAAAACCATGGTGGTGGCAGCACGACTGATTTGGTGGTCAGCTATTAGAATTAGCTTCTTTTGTATCTCTGTGAAGATGCACAAGAGGAAAAGAAAAATATTTATTCAACAAGACATGAAAGTATTTTCCTTCTCAGCTTTGGTAATGGCCACATCTTGAGTGGATCCAAATTCATGACTTTTTTAGCTCATGCAGTGTTAAACAGGTATCCCTTGTGCAAGTGGAGCCTGTTCTGGTGTATGCCTCTGCTTGGTGTGATTCTGGGGCAGAAAGGTGTTCTTGTGCTGGATGCTTGTAGATGATCTCAAGACCAGTGAAAATCGATGCACCCTTTGCAAATTATGATTTGGGAGCTCATTATCTCTGTGAAACTCATTTTCCAGCCTACTGATTAAGCTTATAAAAGCACAGTTTTAATATGCTTCCCGCTCTGTTTTTAATTCCTTGGCTGACAGAAAAGAAAATTCTGACCAACTCTCAGGACAATTTATACTCTTCTTTTATCTTGATGGCATATTGATCCTGCTGAACATTCCTTCTGCAAAATAATGAACACGAATCTTAAACCCACTTCATAGAAGCTGTGTAGTGAGCTTTTTTCTTCCTAGGGGCAGTTTGCTGTTTTTGTATTCTGACAGCAGGTACAACCTAGGAGGTACGGGTCAAGGCTGTTCTGCGGAAAAACCTTTCTGATCTCTGTCACTCTTTCTCTCTCCTTGATTAGAGTTTCCTGACACCTATTGCTTTGAAGTTTTAATCTCACATTGAACTATAGAAAATTGTCCTAGTAACCAAAACAGCAGCTGTATCTACCAAGGAAAAAGCTCATAGAAAGTGGTATTAGAAATCTGTCTGTGGCCTGAACAAACACAAGAAGCTCTGATTTATTGCACTAAATCCGCACTTGCTTATTTTTTTGTCTTGAATAGCTTTAAAAATAACCCAGATGCACAAACAAAAGATCCCCAAAACAAGCTTCTAGCACAATGTAAACCAAGCTCTAAACCCAAAAAAACCACTTACATCAAAAGAGGGAGGGGAGCCCAGTTGGTTTGGAGAACATCACTGGTGTATTAAAGTGCATTAAACTTGAGTCCTACCTTACACGGAAATCCCGTTCCTCCTTGGAGAAGCCCCAGTGTGTGGGCGCACACACGGTCTGCGGCAGCGTTTGCTCAGGCAGCCCCTTTGCTTCTGTTCACTTTGGGCTCTTACTGAATGTGAGCAGCAGCTGGAACTATCTGCATGTAATTTTTCACCATTGTGAAAAGGGCCTGAGTCTCTGAAAAGGAAATAAAGGCTTCAGGATTAGTCCCTGGAATAATGGTAAATTCAGGTGTATTTCTTTGCAAAGCAAGCTAAAATACCTGTATTTTTCAAACAAATAATTATTGCCTCTCCCTACATTCTGGAGGCTAACAGGCTCCTGATCATATGAATGAGGTAATCTTTCAGCAACTTAACACTAAACTTGAGAACAGATGAAATAAGGAAACCACTTAGAGGAAAATAACCTCTCTGTGATGGCCTTTTCTCAGAAATACAAGATTTGCTGTTCAGCACCAGCAAGTGTGTAGGGAAACAGCTGAATGGGAGAATCTGTCCACTCCTCTAAGTACTTAATGGGACACTTATTTTCCCGTGCTAAAGAAAGGCTGGTGACATCTGCATTTAGTTGAAGAAGCTAATGGAAGAGGGAGACAAGGAGAGGCTATGCTGTAAAGCAGGAGAACCAGATTAATGTTCCTTTGAGTTGAAAACATCCTCTCTTTCTCATCTGAAAATCTGTAGGCCTCAGTGGAAGAAAAATGCTTAGTACTGAAAGATTAAGTATAATATAGTTATTAAAGGAAAGGAAATAGAGACTGTGAGTTTGCCTAGGAGGTGGGAATGGGCTCAAAAAGGGGTGTGTCTCAGTTATACATAGGAGTGTGTAATGTTTAGGATTCATCTCATGCTAATAATCTATATATACATGGAAATGATGGTCTTAAAAACAAACTGCATCTTGTGTTTGGACAGTGTAACTTTTCTGTGAGTGAAGATAAGATGGCGAGAGGTATCAAAGTGATTTTTACTTTTTTTTAGATTTGGGAGAAAATAAAATTTCTCTGTATAATGCAAGAGGAAGTTTATTTCTAGATTTATTTTCACAGCGAGTTGTCAGGTCTGCTGTGGTCAACAAAAAAACTCTTTTTCAAAACACCCCCAGGTGAGCTGAAGCTCATCTATGATACTAGATGGAGATTCTGCTAGGAGGGGATAAAACACCTAAAACCAAAAAGCAGACATATTGTGAAACGAAGAGGAATTTTAAAATAAGAAATGAGCTGTTTGTAAATGCTGTTTGAAAGGACTAGGAGAATAGATTTGTTGCCACCAAGCAAGCAGGTTTCCATAAAGCCTAAAGCCAGGGAAAGTGAAGGAGTCTTGTGTGTGTGTGTTTTTAATCCAATTCACAATTTGTTACTACAGCCATTTCTCATTGAAGTTTACCTCTGCTAATACTGAAACATGTTGGTCCTCTGATGTATGTTGTTTTGTGCTAGTATGACTAACAAGGATTTATAAATCCCAGTCTTATGGTCTGCACCCAAATGAAACTGATGCCAAGGTTATTTATAACCTGTTCAGGTCATGTTTCTGCTTTTGGTGAAACTCTGCATAAACTGGATTTGGGTTCTGTGTGATGTTTCAGTGCAAGTATAATATCATGATCATTTTTCTCACTTGTGCTCCCTGTTCCTCTAACAGTTTACATTAGAGAGATTTAGATTAAAATTGCTTTGGCAAGATAGTGAACTAGTCAGTTCTGAGGCTGCATAGTGTTCAGTTATTTAAAACTGGTGTATGCTCTCTCTAGATGCTAATAATGTAAACATCCTTGAGAATTTTTAAGCCATGTGTTTGTATGAGTATATTTGATTATAACTAGGGAGGAATTTCTCATGCAATATTGAGTTTTATTTTTTTTTCCTTGTGACAACCGTTATACATTCACTAGATAAAGTAAAAATTATATAAATTGTTGATCTGCATTAGTGGATTCTGAATGAAATCGAATCTTTCAGAAAAGAAATCTGGGTAGTAATGTGAATTGCTTATACAAATGGGCTTAACGCAGGCGTAATACTGAAAAATGGCTAGAAAAGCAAATGCATGGGGTTTTTCAATTGCAGATAAATACAGGTATTAGGAACACAAAGCAACTGGAAGAAGGGGTGGAAAGTGTTTGGAGGTTTCCAGAATCTCACTTTAAGAGGAACTGAAAGTACTAGTGTAGGCCTGGTTGGAAAAGAGGCAGGTACGAGGAGATGTAATAGTTATATATGGATGATTACATTGTTTAGAGAGGATATCAATGAGATCCCACCTGAATACAGAACAATATATGTCCTGAATATAAACCAACTTCTGGCAGGTTATTTCGTGGGAGAGGTTTGCTTGTTTGCATTTTATCAGTTGAGGTTAAAATTTAACCTCAACTGTTCTTTTAAAATCCTTTTTTTCATGATTTTTTTGTTTGAAACATTTGACATTGAGGTATATTCTAGACAAGGCATATAGCTAGATAAAATACTTGCCTAATAACTTCCTCTGTTCCTAAATAATGGAAATGCACTTTGGTTGAATTGTTCCCTTAGAAGGCCATTTAGGCTGCTGAATTCATTCCATTGACCCTCTGGTAATAACTGTGCACCTTCAGAAAAGCCCCAAAAGGCAAAGCATTTAACTTTTGAACTAAGCGTGGGGATTTCACATGACTTATAAAACTGATGAATATTTTGTTTGGAAAAGACTCCTCTGTGCTTAAAAATAGCTAGCAGTCTAGCTGCTGAGCTCTGTGGAATTTCACACCCATGATGTTCTGATACAGGTTTAAATTTGCTAAAAGCAAATCTAGGATATATTCAGAGCTCTATACAAGAGGGTAATAGTGATAAAAACATAAGGATTATTTTTTTTTTGCTCATTAATAATAACTTATAATCTTTATTATTATTATTATTATTATTAACAAAAGTGCATATCTGGCAAAATCTGAAGTTATATCATGGGCAGATAAGTGGTTGAACTTGGCTTGTGTATGGACCAGTTAACAATCTTTGTACTTGTCTGCTTGGAACAGAACAAGTTCTGCTGAGCTTTTCTATCCTCTTGCAGCCACTCTGTCTCCTTGCAGGTATTTAGATATCAGCAGGAAATTGTGATGTGTGGGGGCTTTCCAAATCTTGGAGGAGAGAGGAAGAGAAATAATTTTGATTATGCATTTTGTCTTTCTATATGTAAAGAGAAAGTTCTTTAAATGCTAATTGCTAAAACTTGTAATCAGACTCTGTCCAAGACTACTCTAAAATTAGTGTTTAGAGGAATCGGCTTGTCTAATCTCAATTAATCCACAAAATAGTGAGAAAGATAGAGGGATTTGTGGAATGGAGACAGATCTTTTAATCATAATGAGATACATTTGGAAGGCTCTTTAAATGTGATTTATTCAGTGGTTTGTGGTCTTATATTTATTCTGGCTGGAATAACTGTTTGAAATCATACTGAAATCTTGCAAAACTATTGAATATTATAAGAGTGAAAATAATTTCTTTACAAATAAACTTTGTAAGGTTAGAGAATCAAATATTTGGGTACACATTCCTTCAAGGAATAATGATGGAATATTCAGGTTTGATTTATTTTTCCATGTAAATGTATTCAGGGATTTATTTTTATTTTAAATGTTAAAAAGTAGATAAATAACACATATTGCATTGGAATTACTGAATTTTCTGTTATTTATAAAGAACTTGGAACAGAACCTTGGATTTTATGGGTGCATAGGACATCCTTCAGATCACTTATGATCTGAAGGATCAGCATGACAGTGGTGAAGTGCCTGTTTTTACTAAGTACAGAGATTTGTTGATTGATTGCTTTATCTAAATAAGAGATTGGTAATTACTTATAGAACACATCTGGGCTGTTTTTCCCCCTCGCTTATGGAGTTTTAATAGATTGAGATTTAGGTTATGAAAGCTGTTTGAGTTTGTGAACATCTACCTAATAACTTTTTTCCCTGAGAAGCATATGCTAAGAGAAGGAAATGTCAGCAACAATTTTCATAGGAGTACATGGTGTGATGTGCTGGGATGAAGGCTAGTCTTTCTGGCTGCTGAGGGCTGTGTTGCAGCCACTGTGAGCTGTGCTACCCAGCCAGCTTTTAACCTGCATTTGCTCACATGTGTGCAGGTGGAAGTGCATTAATTTTAGGTAAGATGCTCTGACAGCGTTTGGGGAGAGCTGGGTCTCCCAAAAGTGCCACCACTCTTCTGTGCCTAGCTGCAGAGGTGGACAGCTTCTTGAGTGAATCTCGTTGTAAGGACCTATCTTGCAGCCTGGTGTTTTGTCTCCTTTATTTACTGAAAAGCATAATCTGCAGCAAGAGAAAGATGGGATGAAAGCTGTGATGCTGGGCTAGGATCTCATTGTGTGCACTTCCCTAGGGAGGGAAGAAACCCAGATGTTGCAGAAGTTGTACTTGCTGTCAGCGGAAATGGAGAGAAATTGCACACAGTCTCTTAAGATGATTTGATATCCTTAATCTCATCTGAAGACCAAAAAGCAAAGGATGACTTCTGAAACTATGAGATTCTTAAATAATAAAATAAGTAGAGATTCCCGTTTTAGAAACCTATTCAGGGGTAGACTGTGTTATAAACACTCTTTTTTGTGAAACTGATACTATGCTGAGATACTTGATTGTGGATTTGTGTGATAAGGTATCAAACCCGTCTAATCATTTAATATGAAGTATTAGACCGGAACATGTCATTGCTGCATATCTCTTGGTTTATCTTTTTATTAGCTCAAGGCTACTCTAGTCCAGACTGTATTACACTATTCATATTATAAGGTTGGATTTAGGGTACATGCCTGGATAAAGGCCTAGAAATTTGTAGAGGTAAAGAGCCCTTTGGTGTCTGGTGACTTCAAAGT
Organism: Nycticryphes semicollaris; assembly: GCA_013400055.1. Classification (NCBI taxonomy): domain Eukaryota; kingdom Metazoa; phylum Chordata; class Aves; order Charadriiformes; family Rostratulidae; genus Nycticryphes; species Nycticryphes semicollaris. The sequence continues at coordinate 423,910 of VXBJ01000273.1, forward strand.
CACCAGACCCTCTTCTACACTAGACCTTTTTTAGAGCAAAACTGCTGCTGGGAACAGCAGAAGCTCTGGCTGCCTGAGTACGGGGGCAGCACAGGGCCAGGTGGGTTTTGCCTTTCCCTGGTGCATTTTTTGTGTACAGGGGCTACCCCCTTTCATCACTGGGAAGAAGGTGAAATGGATCTTCCCCAGGTCTGCTTGAGCTCTGTGAAGTGCTGCTGGGTGAGAAGGCTGCTGATCTCCCAGATGTGGAGGTGACTGACAGGGTCTATCTCAGGAATCTGCAGGGGAGCATCACACTGCCTCTGGAGAAACTGAGAGCAGGCAGGTGGCACACGGACCCATGAACCCCCAGAGGGGTTCCTCTAGGAATTCCTTCACCAAGGCTTGTACCTCTGTATTGCTTCTTGTGCCTCTGTGCTTCAGTGTTAATTCCATCAGTACCCTGACATGGTAGGACCATGGGAAGAGGGTGTGTGTCCAGTGCATCCTGTTGCTGCCAGTTCTGCCATGGCTGCTCCTTGGGGCCTGCCTGGGTTATCATGAATGTGCACAGTGTGTTCTGCAGCACTTTGATGTTTAAGAGGGAGCTGGCCAACGTGAAGGCATGGCAAAGGCAAGGCTTTTCTGATCTAAAATCACCCTAAGCCCCAACAAATCCAAGCACCTCAAAGCTTTCTCTATGGTGCCAAAGTCTATAAACTACTATTTTCTCTGGCCAAAGGTGTAACAAAAGCTTCCAGGCATAGATGGTTGCAATAGAAACTGAAGGGAGGGGGCAAAAGGAGGCAGGAAGAAGAAAAAACTAATGCAACAAAAGGGAGTTAAACACATCTCCCTTCAAATCCCAGAGACAGGGGAGTAGATATTATGAAGCAGGTTTGGTTTCTAGCAGCTTGATCTTTGCCTTTGTGTGTACTTGGCTTTGTGTGCATTGATGTCCTGTTGGTAATTATCATTCTGTTGACACCTGCGTTCATGATGACACCCCTATATCACATTTTCATCACAGTGTGAAATGTCGCTCTTTTTGCTTTTGTTTTGTTTAGTACTATGAATTTAGCCCAGAACTGAAAAAAAATAGGCACTTCTCACAACACACAACGGGACATTGATAACCTTGCAGCTTAGTTACTGATCCTATCTCAGTGCTTCCATCTCTCTCCTTCCTCCCACCCCTCTTTTTAAGCAGACAAGGTTTTCCCTCAACAAGCTGATGACAGAATAATTTCTCCAGGTTGATTGTTTGCCCCACATAGTCCTCTGGAGATCTTCATACAAGTGGAGAGAAGCAGATCAAAAGACTGCAAGAAAAAAAGAGGCAGAGGTTTGAAAAAAGCCACCATAAAGATCCTGCTCAGGTTTCAGTCTGATGATGAACAGACTTGTAAAGTATTCTGAGACCTGTCAAATTTTCCCATCTAAAATCCAGACCTATTTTAAAAAGAATTTTCATAATGAGTGTCTCTTTTACTCTGTCCACAGGCTCAGAGTATTTTCTGAAAAAGTTCTGCAAGGCAGAGGAGTCGAACACTTGATCACATGCAGGAGCACAGGATAGATGGAGTACAGCTGACTCAACAGCTACAGGGGATTTGGGTAAGTGCCCACCACATCAGGCAACTAGAACTTACTAAAATATTGGAAAATGTCAAATTATTCATAACTTTTTAAAGAAAATCCTTACTTTATCACCTGTCAGACAAATTTAACCTCACTGGGAAATCTCAGTGGGAGCTTGTTGGGTAAGAAGTATGCAGGAAACGGCTAATGAAAACAAGAAGAAAAATTAGCATCCAATGTGAAAAGCCATGTTTTTTTTTTTTTTTTTTTTTTGCAACTTAGCTTTTGCCTAAAAGTGCCCAGGCCAGACTCACGCTATTAATGCGTGAGGAGGAAGTTTACAAACCCCTTGCAGTGCTGAGGCTATCGGTGGATGTCAAACCCACTCATGTTGCTTTCAGGAAGGAAACAATCAATTGCTTGAAGGAGACAATGTTATCCAACTTGGTGTTGTCAGTCAGCCTGTTCCCACAATCATTGCATTGATGGAAGAAAATTTTGATAAGCGAGACTTCTTATCTGGCTCCACTGCAATCGAGTGACATGGGTTCACTGATTGGAAATTATATTGTCTCTGGTCACAAAAGTGACTGAGCACGATAATTGCACCACCTTTGTTTATTTTTAAAGTAATAATAATGACAATATATTCTTGAATGAAGATAGTGGGGATTTGAAATCAAGTCTTGGGTTAAGCTGATGAACTGATACAGTCCAAATTGACATAGTTACTATAATTGCTCTGTGTACTATAAGGGGAAATTTTATGATGGTCTAAGAGCAGCAGAAGATAGGAGTGCTGGCCCTGTTTGCATGCTCTTGCTCAAAGAATGTTTTTATCAATGCATGATGTTTTGGTTTTTTTCAGCTAGGTCTTGAGCAGTACCCTCAGGCTTGTTTTAGAGGTTGCCTTGAAAATGACTTCAAACCTTGTTTTAAGTCCACAATGGCTATACGCTGGGCTTGAAACATGGTGAAAGTATCCATAACTGAATCTTTTATATTTCACAATAGAAATATTTTTTCTTTTTCTTTTTAAATGTAAATCTGGAGGCAGTGTAGGTGCTCTCTGATTTCACAGTGTTTATGAAACCTGTGGTATTACATACTTTCTTAGACCAAGATATTAGTAGCATCATTTACTGCAAATCTGTCTAACTTTTAAGGATTGGATAAGGTTGTACTGTACTGCGCTGCAGCAGTATTCTACAACTGGCATAAACTATTGCTGCTTTTTGTCAGAGAAGTAATTTTACAGGTTACTTTTCAGGCTGCAAGCAGATGACTGCCACGTAATCTACTTGATAGTGACATCAAGCATTATTTACTGAAGATTTATATTTATATTTATATTTCTCTCTTCAAAAGCATAGAAAGAGTAATTAAGTAGAATGATACTCATTTAGGTCTTTATCTGTCCATGTGACTGCAGGGCTCTGAGGAAAGGCAATAGGATTAAGAGTATCTCATCACTAGATCAGTGTGTTTGAAACCAGGCCGTGGTTAGAAGCAACTGAAGGCCATTAGCATGTGACAACTCTTCAGTGGCCTATATCGGATGATTTGATAGTCTGTGTAAATTTGCTAGCTGATGGAATGATCAGCACTTGGAGAAGGAAATCTGTAGACTGAATGTGCATCTGATGAGAACGTATTTCAGTCTAGGAACAACCTCTTTGTTGCATGATTTAGGGACAGTCTTTGTACATTCCCCATACAGGGGACTCGACTGTTGTCCAGGTGATCCTGGACATGCCTTAGTCTGTCACTAATTTTCACTAAAAGAGGAACACAATATAAACCAGCTGCAGTAGAGAAAAATCAGCCCATTTGTTTTCTCAGTATTGGATTAATTAGCTAATGTCTTCAAGACACTGTAGTAGTGTTCATTACAGGTACTTCTATATGTAAAAAAGAGTCTGTACGTGGGTGTGGCAAGGCTGGTGGTTACCTGATGATCTTTGTTTTGTAATTGGTCAGTTTTAACTGTTAACCATAGAATTTTTTTCTTGTTAATAACATTTCATGGCTGCAGTGGGACGTGCAGATTCCAAAGTAATTTTTAATTTAGTTTTATGATGTGAATCAGATATGCAGTGGCTTTAACAGGAAATCTATCTGCTTTCAGTAGGTTTATGTTCTTGGTGTTTCATGTTGAATTCACTGAAGTTGCACTAAAGAATCTAATTTCTAACACACAAGATTAAAAAAATGTAGAACTAAGAGCAAAAAGTCAAATTATGTCAACGTTAATGATTGCATGGAGGTCTTGCTTTCTAAGGAGCCTCTGAATTTGGGCCAAAATGATCTCAAATCACTGCAATAGTGCCCAAATCTTATACTGAATTTGCTTTCTTTTTTCTCAGATCTTGCTGATGTCAAAAGTTTTCTGATGCCTTAGACAAAAGGAAGTGTGTGAAAGCAAGTGGAGAATTTGTCCAAAATTATTTAATTTGGGTCCAAAGCTTTGACAATAAATCATTTCCTTCAGACCTGTTTTCCTCTGCTCTCATGAATGACATTCTGTATTTCATGCTTGTGTGAATGTTCCATGTGAAACAGTGGTTAATTCATGCAGGTTGGAAGAACAGAGTAGCTCAGGATATGCGGTTTGTGCGTTTTTATACCTGGAGCTTTAAGCTGATTTGTGTTTTCACATTTTATTGAGGTATCTGAACCATGGAGTTGGAAACCTCATTTGAAACAAACTTAAAAATTTTAGCTTATCTAAATAAGCTTATCTATATATCAGATATATATTTAGCTACTTTCATTGTATGATGTGACGGGCATGATTTAGAAAACACTAATGTTTCCTTAGGTTGTTAAAATTACTGTCTGGGAGAGTTTTGGCAATATTTTCTTTGAAATGCAGGAAGAAAGATCTAAATATCCTATTGAAGTCATCTTTGTGGGACAGCCAAGCAATACATGGCAATATTTAAAGTAAAATCCAACTGTTCCATCACTAAGCATAACTACATTAAAAATAGTATGAAACAGGATGGGGGGAAGGCAGCATTTTTGAAGAATAGTAGTGGATGTAGCAAGTGTAGGAAAAGCTAGAATAATTCTGATATTTAGCACAGAAAGCAGGTAGCACTACTCTATGACTTCAACAGCTGGAAGTGAATAAATTTATATAGATCTAGAAAGTCAAAACCTCTGGCTTGTTCTACAAATAATTGTTCAGGTTTTTAAGCTTTAATAATTTTATTTCCCTAATAGTCTGTTTCCTTAGACGGAGATATTATGCTACGATGTATAAATCACTTGGAAATATTTCATACAATCATATTCTTAATTTGATCACTATTTCTCTTCTTACCTTTTAAATATGCGGTTAGCTTAGTTTCTCTTCAGACCAGATTAATAAAATCTCACTGCACCCAAGGATTTGTTGTAACAATGAAGAAAGACACGTATACTAAAGTACAATATTTAAAGGATAATTATGAAAATTTTGAAGTGTTGAAATGTAGGTATCTTTTTTTTTTTTTTTTTTTTTTTTTTTTAACAGCATGTCAGCCGTATGGTACTATGGTACACCAATTAAATTTCTCTAGTGTTTAGGCAGGCAATAAAACAGTCTCAGCTGGAGTTTTGCCTATCCAAAGCTATGAGATGAAGCGCCAGATGGACCTGAGCTAGTACGTATCTCTTTAAGCACACCTTTTGCTGATTTTATAGGTTGAAGAGCGTTGTTTGGCTGTGAGGTTTCTATTATTTATCCAACATAGACATTGAATTCTCACTACCAGTAATAAGATTAATGGAAAACAGACTGAGGTATGTCTTTGGGAACCAGATCTAAGTTTTCGGCATTTTGGTGTTCAGCGGAGTTTAGAATGTTGAATTCATTTCAATTTTTAAGCAAGATGTGGATTGCTTACATAAAAATATTTCATGATCTTGAATTTCAGTTGCCCATGTAGGATGCTGGTATAAATTTGAAGTCTCTCAGATTTAAGTTTAGTAATTTTGATGTGGCTTCCTTTTGTGGAAAACAAAAATTTCCTTTTCTTAGTCCATTTTCTTATCCTGTGGAAGAGATTATTGTAAAAGGACTGGAAAATATACCAGATTTTTTTTAAACTTTATACAAAGCTTTTGCTTTGGTTCTATTGTCTTTAAAAATCTGTGAAAAAAAAATATTTCCCAGTCTCATTTTCCTTGGATACTGTAGGCACCTGCTTGATTTACAAAACGTCTTGTCATTTGAGACTTTAACTATGATTTAGTCTTGTTCAGGTAAAACTCCTGTTTAGTTCTGATGGAAGTTTGTTTAAGGAGAAGCTCCAAGTTTTGACCTAACATTTAGTGGCCTAGCTGATGGATGAAGCTAATCCAGGACTTTTGTTTTTAAATGTCAAAGCTGAGTGGAAGTATATGACTAGCAAATAAAACATGGGCCATTCTAGGACCAAATAATTGACGCTGAAGGCAACTCTATGCCTGACTACATGTCTGCCTTTAATGCATGGCCTGTCTTGCATAGTCTGCAATGGCTCTTTGCGTTCTGAATAGCTACAAGAGAAAGAAATTAGTTTACCTATTTAAAATAAAACTACTTTCCCATTTTGTGGGGAAAAAAAAATCAGCTGTACATTCTAGCATGCATTGATCATAGATTCATGGAATTTCAGAGTTGGAGTCTCTTCTAGAGATCATCTAGTCCAACTCCCCTGCTAAAGCATCCATCCTTAGTTTTATTATTTCCTCATATGTGTTAAATTATTACATTCATTGTATTTCTGTGCCCTATGCTCTCAAATGCTTTTGGGAACATACGGTCTGTTCACATGTTTAGCTCTGTTGTCTGTTTTAGTCCTCTGTTTAGGAAACTGCTGACCTTCAAGCTATATATGTGGGTCTCTTTATGTATTTGTCATGTACATATATGTGTGTGCATGTCTGCTATATATATGTATTTTCAGCTTTGTAGGTTATGCTGGGTGTCAGAAATGGATGGCACTATGAAGTCTGAAATCAGAGAAATCTGTATGAAAAGAAGTGCTGTGTTTCAAAGTCTTAGCATCAAAGATTATCTGCAAGCAGAGGGAAATTTTATAGTTGCAAGGAATCTTAAACTTTGCATCTCGGATGCCCTTTTTTGTGTAACAATCCATTTGAAAAAAAGGGAATTATCATCATTGGGTAGGCTTGTCTTCAAAACAGATACTGTAAAGGCCTAAGTTCTATTTTATCTGCATCAGAAGATGCCAAGGAGATAAACTGGCAGACAATAATGAAAAAGTGACCTGGGATGTACAAGTCAAAACAGAAAGTTACACTGAAGAACTGCTACTGTTTCATTCACCAGGTTACTTTTAAATGACTTCAAACGTTCTAGAATGTGTCTGGTAGCAAAATGTTTCTGGAAGACCTGACAGCGATACGGTTAATACACTTTACAACTATTCACAGCTTGACTGCAGATGCAGAATCAACTGTGGCAGTAAGACGAATGTAACCCAAAAGGCAGGGAGCTATTTTGCCATGAGATGACTAAGAATTACTCATTGAACTATAAGATGACAATTTGAAAATATTTTTGTAAGTAAAAAGTAGTAATGTTTCTATTCCATTACTTGTACCTAATGTACAATGCTAGAGAGAAAACACTTATAAATATTCCACCAGCTTTATTATATGCTTATCACATCTATAATTTTCTATCAGAAGTTTTTGTTATTACTATTAACTGTTTTTTTGAAAGGCTTATCCGGTCAGGAGGCGTAAAGATTATTTTGCAGAACTGCCACACCCTCTGAATGAAAAATAGGGAACAAGCAGTAGATTATAGGATATTATAAAATACAGGATGAATATTTGAAATACGTAATAGACTCAGAAGTCAAAACTGTCTCAGAAATTAATTTCAAGAAAATGTAGGGCTGCATCAGTGAATGCTGTTCACAATGGAAAATTTTTTATGATCTTTTTAGAGAGGATGGGTGAAGAGAAATGAGTGTTGGATGATGAGAGGAAAGAAGAGGGACTCTAAATGGGTCAAACCACTGCTGCTTCATGAAACTAAATTCCTAAGCTTACTGCAAAATGGCTTTTGTTTCAATCAAAAACATTTTTACTTTGAAATTTTGTGTGGGTTTTCTGACATGTTGAATTTTATGAAAGGTGGAACAAGAGCTTTGTAAAATGGTTACAATTAAAATGAGGACTCTGTGTTCTAACTCTTACCTTTTTGTACTCTTCAATGATATGCAGCATGAAAAAGTAAGACCTGTGGTTGTGACTCAGTGCTGAATATGTAGACAGCTCTGGTTCAGCAGACATTCATACCCTGGCTATTCCAGCATTCTGGAAGTTAACTCTAATTTTATTGTATTGAAACCTGGATATGTCAGGCTGATTTTCCTTTTAACTGATCTATATTTATGTATATATATATATATATATATA
>VXBJ01000273.1:431976-443961 GCA_013400055.1 Nycticryphes semicollaris
ATATATTTTTTTTTCTTTCTTTTTAGAAATATATGTGAACCATGGTCTCTGAAATGATTTAATTAACCATGTGTTGTAGGTTTTTAAATTAATGACTGTTATTTTGTTGTTGTGTTTGTGGGGTTTTTTTGTCTATACCTAGCTTTTAAAGTTCTCTTGTTCTAGTAATGCTTGAGATGTCACATGAACTTCTTTCCATGTTAATGAAAGTCTTGCACTTTCATTTTGGATTTTTTACCTTTACACCCAAGTCAAAAGAAAGGTTTCCTTACGAAACAGAAAATAGCAGTCCTTGTTTGGAAGAGAAGCTTAGGTGGATGGATGGAAGTAAAATTATTTAAGTGACTATGACAGAAGTTTTTCAGGTGATTTCAGCATTTCAATGAGAGTAAGCACTACACTGTGAGTGTCATAAATAAAACATAGTAAATAATGTAAACATTAATTATAGCTTATAGAATCATAGAATAGTTTGGGTTGGAAGAGACCTTTTAAAGGTCATCTAGTCCAACTCCCCCCACAATGAGCAGTGACATCTTAGCTAGGTCAGGTTGTTCAAAGCCCTATCCAACCTGACTTTGAATGTTTCCAGGCATGCGGTATCTATCAGCTCCTTGGGCAATCTGTTCCACCATCTCACCACCCTTACCATACAAAAAACCCTGCCTTATATCTAGTCTGAATCTACCCTCTTTTAGTTTACAACCGTTATTCCTTGTCATATCACAACAGGCCCTGCTAAAATGTTGGTCCCCACCTTTCCTTTAGTTGCCCTTTACAGACTAGAAAGCTGCTATAAGATATCCCTGGAACTTTCACTTCTTCAGGCTGAACAACCCCAACTCTCTCAGCCTTTCCTTGTAAGAGAGGTGATCCAGCCCTCTGATCATCTTTGTGGCCTTGCTCTGGGCTTGCTCCAAGAGATGCATGTCCTTCTTATGTTGGTGGCCCCAGAGCTGGATGCAGTACTCCAGGTCGGGTCATGAGGGTGGAGCAGAGGGGCAGAATCACCTCCCTCAACCTGCTGGCCACATTTCTTTTGATGCAGCCCAAGATTGTGGTTGGCTTTCTGGGCTGCGAGCTCACATTGCTTGCTCACATTTAGGTGTTCATCCCCTGTATCCCTAAGTCCTTCTTATCAGGGATACTCTCAATCTTGTCATTCTCCAGCCTGAATTGATACCAGGAGTTTCCTTGATCCAGGTGCAGGGCCCTTTGCATGGCCTTGTTGAACCTCATCAGATTTGCACAAGCCCATCTCTCAAGCCTGTCCAGTTCCCTCTGGATGACATCCTGTCTCACAGGTGTTTCAGCTGCACCACACAGCTTGGTGTTGTCAGCAAAGCTGCTGAGGGTGCACCTGATCCCACTGTCTATGTCATTGATTCTATGTTAAATAGTACTGGTCCCAGTACAGACCCCTGAGGAACACCACCCATCACTGATCTCCCGGACATCAAGATGTTGACCGCTACCCTCTGGATGTGGCCATCCAGCCAGTGCCTGCTGGTGATGTGATTGTCATCCTGGGACCTCAATATAGTTTTGTATGCATTGTATATTTTTCATTATTTTCTTCCTATTATTATCTTTTCAATTTTAAATTAATATTGCATTAAAGTAGTTTAGTTTCTTTTTCAACCCAAAAGTTCTCCCCTCTCATCTGAAGGGAGATGCTCTTCCTTCTCTGAAGGTAGAGAAGTCAGAGAGCATCTGTCATTCGGTGGCTGATACAGCCCAAACCACAACACACCTGTAGCTCTTCCCTTGTCCACTGATGTAGTCACTCCACCCAAGGCCACTAGGTTTGTCAAGCAGGACTTGCCCTTGTTGAAGCCATGCTGACTGTCTCGAATCATCTCCTTGTCCTCCCTGTGCCTTAGCATAGCTTCTAGGAGGATCTGTTCCATCATCTTCCCAGGCAACAGAGGTGAGGTTGACAGGTCGGTAGTTCCCAGGGTCTTCCTTTTTACCCTTTTTAAAAACGGGGACAATGTTTCCCTTTTTTCGGGTCACTGAGGATTTCACCTGACTGGCATAACTTTTCAAGTATCATGGAGAGCTGCTTGGCAGAACTACATCAGCCAATTCCTTCAGGACTCTGGGATACTTCTCATCAGGTCCCATAGACTTCTGTACTTTCAGGTTCCCCATGTGGTCACGAACCTGATCTTCTCTTATGGTGGGAGGGACTTTGCTCCCTCAGTTCCTGCCTTGCCATCCCTCCACTCAAGAGGTGTGGGATCCTTCAGGGATTTAAGATCCTTAAAGGTGTTCAGCAGAGAAAACCAGAGATGAAGAATGTAGAAGGGAACTTTCAATACATCACTGAAACTTGGTATGGGTTTGTCTGTTAAGAGTTTCATAGATTTCCCTTGCAGTATGTGTTGGCATCTTTGAAATCATGAGAGTCTACTTAACAGCCAAATATGTTTGCTAGTAGACCAAAATAGACCAAAGAAATACTTTTTTTCCCCCCATTTATTTGAAAGCACCAAGAGCTGTATTTTTGAAAAATGGCTTAAAGAATTGCAGTTTAATTTGAAGAAAAAAGACAAATATCTTCCACATGGCTCCTGGATTATAAGTCGCCCTATTCACGACTTTGCATATTACTTTTGTTTTTCTGTACATGGAAATTTCATTTCATATTCATGTACAGGCTGTAAGATTATGATGTTCCTGTTACTCTTTTGGTAAATTTTTTATGCTTCTTTAATTATATGAAATGTTCAGCAGTATCAGTATGGTACAAATCTTTTCCTTAGTACAACTTATACATTTGAGGACTGAAGCTTTGGAAATTTCTGTTGAGAAATAAATTACTAGAGGCCTTTAAAAACAGGCTGGAAAAGCAGGATTGGCTGCCTTGTATCTTGCTGTGGGGGAGGGAAGATAGGTGAGGTTGGCCTCAGGATGCTTTCTAGCTTTGCAATACCTTCTAGAAATGAAAAATAATATGTATTCCTAACTTACTTAACTGAAATCAGCAGTAAACAGCCAAACTGGTGATGTGGATCTGCACATTGATCCACATACAGATGAGTCAATAGTCACAAAGCAAGTGAGACATTATTGTCTGTGTTACAATCTGAATTGTTATGGATACAGCTAGAGAACTAATGCCGTAAATACTTTGTGTCTTAATTCAGCTTTGTTCCTCAGCAATCATCTCTATTTCCTCTGAAACACAGAAGTAGAAGTAAATTTTAATAATTAAAATTTTAGAATTTATTATAAGTTCTGCTTTTCATCTATAATAATAGCTCCATCTTTGTCAGTGTCATCTTTCATTAAATTATTTTCAGACAGGTTTTTTTTTGGGAGCAAAAAAATACTGTGGGAGTTAGAAAATTGAAGTCAGATTTAGATCTTGGTAAATGTCCCTTGATTTGTACCATTGTAATGGACATCAGAAACCAGCTCGTATACAACAGAACAGTAATAGCCACTTTATCAATGTTACTGTTGTACAAGTAGAGGTAAGGCTCCAGTACACTGGAGAAATGCCAATTTTCCAAAGCAAAAAATGTTTCTTTCATAATAAAGAAAAAATTTTCATAGTAACAAAGCAATCAAAAGCCTTATTTCTCCATCTGAGAATAACGGAGAAGGTGAGGAGACAATGAAAATATAGAGGCTTTATAGAAACCCAGTTGGGAATTTTATTTTCTTTCTTATGTTTACACAGTTCTTCATCAGCAATAGTTGCACGTGCCGAGAGCCTCCACAGGAGTCTAATGGAAAAGGAGTAGAAGGTCAAAGAGTGCTTTCATTTAGAGTATTGTGTCCACCTGAAAATAAAAGGAGTTGCTGTCGGTCACATTCTGAGAAGTTGTGCAGAACGTGCTAGCAAAACTGCTGTTTCGTATGACAGCAAAAGTTATATTTGACTTAAAGCATACATGCTCAGCAGGAAGCTGCTGCTTTAAATTCTCCATTTTCATTCCATGTACTTCCATGTACATTTGGGATAGGCCTTTGACTTCTTAGTAGAGTTTGGCTCTGTTTGTTGTAGTTGGGTTTGGTTTTTTTTCTGATGGAGCACGTGGGAGCATCCTCTATGGGTCTGTCTTTCAACATAAGGCTTGAAGGTTTGTGTACTCCGTAAGTATGGTTTGAAAATTAGTGGAAGCCTTTCTATTAATTTGAGCAGACTTTATCTCAAACAGCTGTGTAGCCATGAAAGGTCCAGTTAAGAGTGAGGTTTTGCCTCAAATGTTCTCTCTGTGTGCTGTTGCCAGCTCTTCCCAGTGTTGCGGGACTGCCATTTGCCCTGACAGATATGGTTCCATTTATGTGTGCTATATTGGCAGAGTTTGTGAGTGTTCTATGATGTCCACCTGGAGTAAGGTGACAATCAGAATCTCTGTATCTATAGTTTTAGAGAAAGTAAATACCCTAAATCTTAGAATTGCTTGGTTCCTGTCTAGACAAATAGAGAACATTGACACATTTGAGGTCTAAATCAGCAGAGATATTTTCTAGGACTACAAAATCATGTGTGGGTGTATGTATACGATCAGTAATACTTGGATTCATGGACAGAAATCTCAATATTTTGGCATATCTTTGACAAAAGCATTAATGAAATATTTTTTAGTTGTGCTAAATACCACAGGTATTATACCTTGGAGTTTTTCTCCTATTAGGAATAATTACTCAAACACTAGAAATTAATGTGTTCTGATCTCCCAGCCTGGTTGCCAGATACAATTCAAGTAGGAGGCAAGTGTCTGTGCCAGCTTGGTACATAAAGTCAATATAATTGTATCCATGCTTCAAACAACAGATTTTTGGCAAATAGATATGAAATTATTTTCATTCTAGGACCTTGAGCCCGAGGATTTCTCAGCAAACCATTTATCTGAATGGCTTGCAAGGACTTGGCTAAAATAAAACTCATGTTCGAAGATGTCTCTCTTGGAATTTTTACACTGAAATGTCAAAAAAGCTGTTGGAGTTTAAATATTTAAGGAATCCTGATCTATTAATATATTTTAGGGATTTTTTTCTTTCATGTCATCCTGGAGTACCTATTTTGCCCCAGGTTATGATTAAAAGCTGGAGAAGTTTATAGAGAATTACACATTACTCAGAAGTAGAGAAATGGGCCCTGCTACTTGTGACCTCTTTCCCATAAACCTGTGAGGTTTATCCCCAGTTCCTTTGCTGGAGACCATCATTTCCCAAGTGGTTAAATGCCTGCAGTAAGCATCTTTAATGCAATGAACAGATGTGTGTAATAACCACCTAATGTTTTGCTAGGTTTTGCAATGGAACAGGTATGGTTACTGCTCCTGCTGACGATTAAAGTGCTTTCAGTGACTGCTCAGTTCAATGGATACAACTGCGATGCAAACCTCCATAGCAGGTTTCCTGGTAAGTGTTTAATAGACTATTTTTCTAATGGCTTCTTTATTGTCTTGGTTCAAAGTGGTGCTTATTTTTAAATACAGAGCATTAAATCTGTCTGAAGCCTGAGGGTAGGACTCCACACTAAGTAAGTGTTAACTATCTTGGTTACAATGAAACTCCTCTAATGTTGCACTTTACTTTCTTCTTAATTGCACAATGAGTCAAATTCAGCCTAGTAGTAAGGAATGTAACTCCCCTCGCATCAGTGGGGTTTGACCTGCTTTTGCCAGAGCTCTGTCTTGCCCAAGAAATTCACCCAGAGGTAGTGCTGTTGTAATTGTTCTTCATAGATTTAAGAGTCTGAAACTTCTAGCTGGGTTTTCTTTCATGTTTTATCTGGGTGAGAGTGTACAGTAATGTCCTTTTGGTGAAATAAAGAAATATATATGAGCTTTTGAGCAAAACTTAGTCCCTCACTTCAACGTTAAGTGCTTGGTTAGGGACAGGTGAAGCAAAGGGATGTATCTATGTATTATGTACACACATGACTGTGGAAAAAAAAAAAAAAGGAATTAAGTAATTTTGGGGACTTCAGATGTCTGGAGCTGTTAATACAATGAGAAATAGAAATGAAATTTCAATCTCAGTGACGTGTGTTGGGTTTACTCAGCTAAAGAATGCTTTTAGTCTCTGGTACAGTACTTATCCCTCCTGTCTCAGTTGTTTCTTGGACAGAATAATAATAATAGAAAAGCTGTGAATACTGGCTCGTTCGCATATTGTGTTTTGGAGGTAGCAATTGAATTGAACAGTATAGTGATGAACTCTTAGTATAGTATTACACTGTAATGCCTGTCAGTATTGTTGCTTTCTGAATAATAATAGTTTTGATTTTTTTCAGGAAGATCAGCTCTTTTATTAAACTTAAGTCAGCAGAAAGCCTACAGTGTATTTTTTTTGTTTCTTGTGTTACCTCCACATTGCTAGGTGCTTTGTTGGCATAAAAAACAACAGTGGGTTTGATCAGTTTTCACTTAATTGTGAATATGAAAAGCAGAGAAATAAGACATGCAAATATGGTCAAATATGTTTTATCTGTCCCTGGGAAAATCACTGTTTAACTGAGTATTTCACAAACTATTTCTATATACAGGCTTGCCTTGAACGTAGGTGAATTGTGCCCATTTGTCTCAGATCTACTTTTCATAGTTTTTCAGGTAATTGTTTTTCTATTATAGGCTTCTTGAGAGGACTGCAACAGCTAGAGGGAAGTTTAGATTCCTCTTTCTGTGCTTTTTAAATTTTTTTCTGGTAATTTTTTTGCACCAGCCCTGTGCCAAGACCTTATATTTACAACATGATATCCATGAATTGAGTCCAGCTCATATTGTGAGTATTTAGGTGCCTCTTGCAGTTCTGCCTCATGAAAGGTCATATCAGATTCCATGTCTGCCAAATCTGCTTAGGTTACAAATAAACAGATTTATCTATCTATCTATCTATCTATCTATCCATCTATCTATCTATTTATTTATTTATTTTAAGGAAAAGATAATCACCCTGCGCTGCCAGTAGGAGCTGAGAGTAGAGTTGTGTTCTTTCTGGTTTGTAATCTCAGGCAGTAAAGATTCAAAGGTTCGAATATAATTAACTGTCTTTATGTTGATTTCAAAAGCTACAGAATAAAATTAATTCTGCTTGTTAGTTGTGTATTTGAGATCAAGGTGAAAAACAAAACCCCATTTTTTCCCCCAAAACTTGACAGGTATTTTTTTCAGTATACAGAATGGGCTGGGGCCAGTGGAGCTGAGTGAGACTGCAGGAACTCTGCTTTCTGGGTTCAAGAACCCCAGAAGATGGGTGAGATGGGGAGAAAGGACTTGCCCTTGCTACTCTTGGTTCCCCAGTGCTAGGCTTAGGCTGCGGCTTTGAAGGTGCTGGCCTCACCGCATATGGATTTCAGATATAAGGGGATTGATGAGAGGTCAAAAAGGAGAATATTGCAAAACCAGTGCCTTCCATGCTTAGATACTCCTCACAGAGCCTAGTTATGCATCGGACTTTTTTCCTGTTCCTTATTTCTTCCACACAAGAAGTCATCATTGCAAACATGGAATGAGAATGGACTTTCTTGCTGAGGCCTGTGGTGTGCAGATACCAGAGAAGCCATTGTGTTTTGAAGCTGTCTGCTCTTTTTAAATGCGGCGAAGAACAGAAGTTGTCTTCAGCAAAGATGAAGAATTAAGCCTTCCTAAAGGAACCCTGGAGCTCATCCATTTTTCATTTGTTTGTGCTTTTATCATTCCTTGCTTAGGTGACTCTTGCATAGGGACAGTGCTGCATAAATAGGATGATAAATAATCAGGCAGGACTTATGCTTCTGAAGTTTGTGCCTTTGTCTGAGAGTGTAGATATGCAGTAGTCAGCAGAGATGAAGGAAAAAGCCCCATATTTGGTAGACTGAAAATTCTGTGATATTTTATACCAAAACCAAGATGTGTTCTAGAGAGTATGGAATAAGGTCACATCCTGCTGTCCTTCAGAGAGTTGCCTGGAGAAAAAAAGCTGTAATTCTGCATTGCAGAAAAGCATAGCTTTTAGAAGGCTTTTGGGGGATGAAGCTATAGCAGTCTAGCTGCCTTCAGACTGGAAACACACAGTTTTGATTCAGGAGCTCTTGCTGTAAATGCATACTGAGACCTTAGAGACTTGAGAAAAACGTTGCAGCTTTTTCACATACACTATGCATTTCAATTCTCTATCAAAGCATTGATTTGATCAAAGAGATGGCTCATGCAGAGAAACTGGTTTTGAACTATAAATGACTTTTGTCAACAATGTTCTGTGGCAAACTCTTGTCCTCCACAGGTTTTTCGCTGCCTTGGGATGAGCTCTGGGGTGAACCTTGTCAATATGTGGAAGGGTACCAGAGCAGAAGTGGGCAGTAGAACTGTCAGCATTTGGTTGATGTTGCTATGGGTCTGCCCTTGATTCAAGATGGTCTCTGTCACTGTAGTATCTATGGACCTCTTGAGCTTTACTATGTCTTGAGCTTGACTATGTTTTGCACTGTAGGTGCAACACATGTTTTTGCACTATGTTTTGCACTATAGGTAGTTTGTGTGATTTAGTCAGAAAGAAGCCAAGTGCTTTGCCTGTATGGAAACTCTGTGACTCTCACCAGCTGGGTGACCTAATCTTCAAACCATTACTCCTCTCTTACTCAGAAAATCAGAAGCTTTTACTGCAGGATGGTAAATATTTTTTATTTAAATTTATACATATAAAGGAATAATGTTTATCTTTCTAAATTCACAAGAAATGAGCTAGACGTTTAGCATCTAAAAAAACTTTACCTCTATTTGCACCAGGTTCTGATTAATTTCTGAACAAATAATGTTTAATCCCACATTTGGCAACAATACTTCCTCATAAAGCAGTGCTTATCCTCCTGTATAGTACAAGGGTTGTTTTTATACTGTATGGTCTCATTTCTGTTACTGTCAAATGAGAATTTTGCAAGTGGTAATGATACCTTAACAGGTAAAGTAACATCCTACTTTTTAAAAGGCTTGAAATGAGTTATAAAATTCACTGAGATACTTTATATTGCATCCAGCAATTTGCTACAGTCTGATGGTTTGTACATTGATTCAAAGAAGTGTAAAGATGCACTTTGCTATTTGCATTTTTGTATTGTTCTGTTTACCTTAATATATCCATTAAATGAATCATAACAATCCTCATGCAGTGGATACCAAGGCAAGCTTCTTCTTGATCTTTGCCTGTTAAGTTAGTGGAATTATGTATGTGTACAAACCAGGAGAGTTTCATGCTAAATTGCTTCAACTCCTGGCTTGCCTTTATACCCTTCTGCCCAAATTTACACCCAGTGAGTAACATTTATCACCACATTAGCTCAGAACTGAGTTTAGCCTGTTATTTCCTGCACTTGATTGTTTTGACCACTAAAGCTGTCTAAATTAAACTGCTTGTGCTTCTGTACCATGGGGGAAGAGCTAGTTCATTGTAATGGAGATTTCATTTCCGCTTTGTTGTGACAATGCAACGAAACAATTCATTTCAGCAGCCTTAATGGTATAGTATTGACTGAAGTTGTTCTCCAATTTTTAATAGCACTTAATCTTTAAGCAGATGTAATAAATGAGTTGTTATATAGAGGAGTAATGTCTGTGTTTAACATGATGCAGTATGTCTTTTTGTAAAGGGCTAGGGGAAAATACCAAAATAGCCACCCCAATCATCTACAGGCAGAGAAGAGCTTATAGAAAAGCTATGTTATAGCTCTAAAGCAAAACAGTTGCTTGTGCCTATATCCTAACCCGGTGCTTTTCCATTCACGTACATAAAAAATCTTCAGAACTTTCAAATAAAAGGTCAAATTCATCAAAGAAGGTTTTTTTTTGCTATTGTTCAAAAATTGATCAGTTGTAACAATTGCTATTTTC
Organism: Nycticryphes semicollaris; assembly: GCA_013400055.1. Lineage (NCBI taxonomy): Eukaryota > Metazoa > Chordata > Aves > Charadriiformes > Rostratulidae > Nycticryphes > Nycticryphes semicollaris. Next base: position 441,804 of record VXBJ01000273.1, read on the forward strand.
TAGGTCTTTTGTATTGTCATAATGTACAGAATGAAAGATTGCAATATGCTTTGTAGTATCGATCATTGTCTTTCAAGAGCCAACAGATTTTTCATTAAAGTCTAAGTTGATGGTTCTTAAAAGAACCCCAGCTTTAAAGATATTATAATAAATTGCTCTGATATACTGTTGATTGTACTTCAAATCTGCACAGCCTGAGACTGCAGTCTCATACCAAGTTAACTCCAGACAACTTCAGACAAACATACCTGACTTCCATGCCAGAGTCCTCTGGAAGGCAGAGCTTGGCCCCCTGAGCTTCTCCAAATCTCTGGAAATTTCTGTTCCAGAAGGGGGCTGTTTAGTCAGACACAAAATATTTAGTCCCTTGCTGTTTTCCACTCCATTGCAGTGCTTCAGTTTACTGAATGATTTGCTGGGGAATTTTGGAATAATGGTTTTATTGCATGGTAGACTATGTTAGCATATTAATTCTTGTTTTCTCTTTAGTGAAGTTGTAGAGTCAAATCTGTTCTTCAGAATAATGCAGTTCTGACCTTTATATTCCAATATTTTGCTGTGACTAGGGTCTAAAAACTGATTTGATCAGAATTTACAACACTAGGTTTACTGCTACAATAATTATATAGAGATTAGTTGAAATACATCTTCTTACAATGTCGTTCTCTGTTTGTTATTTTGGATTTTTTTGTTCCTGCAGCTGAACGAGACATCAATGTTTTCTGTGGAGTGCAGACAATTACTATGAAGATAAATTTTTGCACAGTTCTTTTCTCTGGTTATTCTGAGACAGATCTGGCCTTGAATGGGAAACATGGGGATGCCCACTGCAGGGGTTTCATCAACAACAACACCTTTCCAGCAGTGGTCATTTTCATCATCAATTTGAGTACTTTGGAATCCTGTGGAAACACTTTAGTGGTAAGACAAGGTCAAAGTGAAATTGTAGCATGGGTGTCTATGGATAGGATCAAGTGAATGACCTTGACAGCATTGTATGTTTTAATGTTTTACTGATAATGTTTCCATTGTCTTGTCCAGCTAGAAATATATTGCATACATCAAAGAAAACCATAGTTGGTAACTTATAATCTTGATTACTAATGAGAAAATGTGGTGGACACATTTGACCTCTGAGAAAGTATATTTTTCATTTTAATATTTTTTTAGTGGAAAACCAAGATTTTTCCAAGCCATTTTTAAAAGTCTTGCTGAACACGCCTCTAATTTTGCTGAAACTTTTCAAACACCCACTTGGAAAGTGAAAGTAAAATATTTCAAGAGTAGGTGAGATAGATGAGAGTCTGGGTAACTAGTACTGCGCTCTCATATGTGAGGGGCTTGCTGACTTATTGACTATGTTCTGCTATAAAGCAGTGACTGAATGCCTCAGAGTGATAGTCTGACTAGAAGTCCCAACCCACAGTAAACCCCTCTGCTAACAGTATCCTGAGGTCTTGTACCTCCTTGGAAGGTCTCAGCTCAATATGGAACCACGGGGCAACAAACTTAAGTTTCAGGCAAATTATGAAGGTTTGACACAAAAAAGGGGCTTAATCCATAGTCCACATTCGTCCATAATTAGTCCATAGGCTAATCTATGGATGCAGTTCATGACAAAAAAGTCAAGATGTGGAACTGAAGTTCAGATTTGTATGTTGAGATTTGGTTTCTTAGTGCACAGCCGCTCTGTTCTATGGTGTTTTGCCTGGTGGTGTGACTTCAATGTCTAGGAGCTGACTTTGAAGTCTGTTTTGTAGTAGCATAATTTCATTTTCTTCAGTGAAGCATCTCCCCCTGAAGGAGGGAGGGGAGACAGGTCTCAAACCTTATAAACCAAGGGAGAGGAGAGTTGTACAGTTTGTGTGTATATCACACTGTACAAGCAGTGATGACTTGTATGAAGGTATCTGAATAACTTACAAAAACATGTGTAAGAATGTGTTATTTTTAAGGCTTACATTCTGTCAGGAATTCAGACCTGCATTCGATGATACCTGTCAGTTTTTATAACAAACACCCTGTTTTCTGTTGCTAATAATTTTGTGAAACTGGGCTGAAATGTTCAATGTGTTCTGTCACCTATTTGCCTCAGGCTGAGTTTTGTTTTAAAATTTCAACAACAACAACAAAAAAAAAACCAGTTCAGCAAGTTCAA
>VXBJ01000273.1:444002-594263 GCA_013400055.1 Nycticryphes semicollaris
TCTGAAAAGCTATAGCACCTCCATGACTTGCAGTTAGAAGAATTTGCCAGGAAGAAACTCTTTCCTTTTGCTGTGGAGCTGGTCACATTGTAAACTCCCTGAACTTGCTATTTGATTATAATTGTAAGACCTTGATGACTTTTTTTTTTTAAAAAAAAAACAAACCAACAAACAAAAACCCCCAAGCCCAGCAGTCTGGTAAGTCCAAATAAGTGGAGCTCCCCATGAAGTCCCCCATGTGGATGTTCAGGATGCAAAGACAAAGTAGCAGCTGCTGAAAATATAACTAAAAAAATCCCTTCATCCCCTCTCAGTTTATGCATGCTGTGCTGCAAACGAAAAGGATAAAGGAGCAGGGAGCATTTCTTATCATGTACCCCACACTGCAGTAGTACAATCCCATGCGTTTCTTGGCTGTGTTTCACAGCAAAGACCTTCAAACTCGTTTTCAGTAAAAGTAAAGACAACAGTTCAGGTAGAACTCAGGTAAAACCCAGGTCTGTCCATAATATAGCAGATAACAACTTTTTATTTTTTGTTTGGGGGTGGAGTGATGAGGACTCTAGATAGAACTGTACCTGGCTATACTAATGTTAGTGTTCTAGCCTGTGTTTTTTGGGCAAGGAATAGATCCTAGGAAACCTTATTATCATAATTTTCCTGCCATTTAGCAAATTATTAGGCATACTATTGGCAAAGTGTATGGCTGCATCTATTTTCTAGCTGTTTTTCTGTAGCCAAATACCTGTTGTATATTCTGTGCTACTTACTGCAAAATGTTACAACTCATGCTCTTCAGGACGCTTCTGCCATAATGAAATGTCTTTTTACAAAATACTCTAAAGCTATAGAAAACATCTGTTTTGCTAATACAGTTACACAAAAGAAATGGTACAGTGGAAGTCCAGTGCCATGTTAACTGGTCTTACTGTGTATGTGCCTACTTATATAAAGTTGGTTGTGACACTTGTCTGCTGTTTTCAAACCACCCCCTTATTCAGATCAGTAGCTACAGATGGAGTTGGGCTGGGCTGCTACCAGGATGTGCTTCAGCTTTCTGGAGAGCTGCATGTTATTGCTGTCTCTGCACACTCTGTGAGCCTGTGCAACACAGGATAGCACGTGTCCAGGGTCTGAATTAAGGTTGTATTGGTATTAAGGTTGTATTACTTTTCAGTTCGTGCATTTCTGACAGTGCTGCTTTGTAAAAAGATTGTAATTTAGATCTAGAGTTGTATGATGTAGACAAAAATGCAGACTCAAAGAGCAGCTATTTGGCTTGTATCTGCTCATAAGGTACGTTGGTTTTGATGTGTCAAAGACAAAGCTCAAGAGGGACGGAGTATTGTTTCTGTGAATGAAATTGATTGTGTAATGACTTCATTATTGTATATGAAAGCTCATTTAAGATAGTATTTTTAAACTGGAATGGAAAAGTTCATTCAGCTTTTCTCAGTAAGTCATATGAATTCACTGGGAACGCTCAGAAAAAAAGCACCTACCAAAAAAAATGCTTCCCAGATTCATCAGGTCTTTTTTTTCCAAATGTTGCTCAAGTCTGTGTTTTATGAACAGGGATATCACTTGTCAACTGTGCATGCTTGATTTCAGGGAAGTGAAAAACAGAACATGGGGAATATCTTATTAAAGTAAATTGATTTTTGAAGGACTTCCTGAAGGTATCTCTATGTAAATTACAGGCTAAAGCATCAGTGTCCTTAGGTATCTTTTATTCCACAGTTAATTTTCTGATAATAGTTGTTTTCTGTCTCCCTCAATAGGTGTCCTCAGCTCGAGGTGTCAATGCTTACGGAAATACCTCAGTGGTACAGATAGGTAATGTTTCAGGCTATATTGATACACCAGACCCACCAACGATTATCAGCTATTTGCCTGGGCTTCTGTACAAATTTAGCTGTAGCTATCCACTGGAGTACTTGGTTAACAACACCCAGCTTGCTTCGTAAGTGTAGTTTTCATTTCTATGTGTTTCATCCCCTTGTTTATGTAAGCCCATATGCATGTGTGTATACGCATATACACCTAAATATGTGCAAGCCATAGCAGTATTGTCAACATAGCTGTTTTTAGCTGTGCAAGACTAAAGGGAAAGGAAAAGGCACTGAAAGAAGAGGTAATGCAAAGGAAAGAAAATTCTGTGGCATCATTGCATGAAATAACATAGTTTAGGAAGCGAGCCTTATGTAATGCAAAACTTCCCTAAAAATTCAGATGGATTTTTTCATTAAATAGGTCATAAGCATGTGAATATAGAGTGCAAGAGAAAATATTTCAATGAGTAAGCTTGTACATCATGAAAAGTGGGTTCTTCTTTGTCATTTTGCCTCCCTGCTAATTATTTTTCTGATTCATGTGTTCAACAGTATCCATTACTTTCTGCATAGTTAAGGTTCTGTCACAGTTTGCACTATAAATTCCTGCTTCTGAAGTTTATAACCCAAATGCATAAATTAACTCCTTGTAACATGACTTGAGTTTTTTTAATGATAGAAACCACTGAAGTATGTAAACACAAAACTAAGATAAGTTTCTTCATGATGGTTTTTGCTTCCTGGTTCTATTGTAGGTCATCAGCTGCTATTTCTGTGAGAGAGAACAACGGTACCTTTATCAGCACTTTGAATTTGTTGCTGTACAATGTGAGTGTAAACCACAGCACTATGACCTGAACTAATTCCATCTCTGCACTATGTGGGTGCAAACTGGATTAGAAGAGCAAAGTACAGACTCCTCTTAATTATTTTGCTATTTCCTTCCTGCTCTTCCCATGAAAAGCCAGTCCTTTCATCAGGGCATCTTTCATCTCCAAGTTCCTTTATCCTTTTTAATTTGCATGTACCTGTTCTCTTGTATTTATATGACTGGTCTTTGAGGACACACGCAGTCAATCTTGTCCTGTGTTTATACAGTTCCTCAGTTTACAGCTCTGGCTTTCAGGTTGTACTGCCCTGTTAATGATTAGTTGTGTTTATAATACCAATCATACTCCAGAGGGCATACTTGTGTTTGCATTTATTATGTATGCGTGTGCATATTTCTGTGTGTGTATGTGGGTAGGTACATTGTACTGATACAGAGAATACTCTGTTGAATTCTGTAAAAATATTTTAGAACCGTTTCCTTAGCAATAAACTGTAGCACTTTTGCTGAGGTATTTTTATGTTCAAGCCTCATCAGAATGTTTTAATCATCTGTAATTGTAGTGAAGGATGTGGGATTTGTTCCAAATATTCAGCCCACTGTACTTGTTGCCTCATTGCGTGAACTTTCAAGATTTTAAGGTTTAATTTTAACAGCTTTCAACTCACACTTCTTCCATATGTTTTAGATAATTTAACTTGGATATGCATTATTATGTAAGGTTTTACTATGTAAATATGGATGGTGACAGTAAAATGTGAAAAATCCACAGACCTCTACTTAACAACATTAATCTCTGAAATGATATTTTCATGGTGATTAAAATTTTTATTCATACATTTTTAATATCTGTTTTAAATATCAATTTTTTAATCTATCAAGCAACATTTCTGTAAATTATGAATCTGATTTTTTTGCATTATTATTCATGCCATCATGACGGTGAGTTATAATTCATGCAATTGATTTAAAAGTCAATGCTTTATGCTTTGAACATAACGAGCTATAAATATTGTAACAGGACATTTTCCAAAGGCATACTTAGAAAAAAGTCATGTTTGTTTGACAGAGCAGAGCTCCAAATAACAACCTATAATCTGTTAAAATGAAGATTATATTCCTCTCATTTTTAAATAAACCTGTGACCAAAGAGATGGGACATGGTGAGGGTAGCCAAAGTTCTTAATCAGGACAAGCATTGATTACCATGTGTTTGCTGCCTTTCAGGGCCCAGTTCTGCACACAATCAGGTATAAATGCCATTGATGCTTATTCTGAGCACATTTTTTCCTCAAATATCATCCTCCCTACCCCACTGAGCTTACAAGTCGACCATGAACAGTGATGTCTTATCTTTCTGATTTCAGTTGTATTCCTCACTGTAGTGAGTAGTGCTAGCATGAATAATACTGTGAAAGCTAGCAGATTCAAGTGATGGATATGCTCTTAGGGTTCACCTTTTAGGGCTGGGTGCAACGTACCCAGCCCAATACAAATGCATTGCAGTTTGGGCATTGCCTGCAGGCTGCCTGGTTGGGAGTGACTCTTGGGAGTCCCGTGGTCTTGTGAGCTCAACTGATCTCTGTTCAGGAGGTCTGGTTTTGGGAGGGGCCTTGAGGCTTCTGCCCACTCTTGGTATTGGCCAAGGATTTTGTACAGATGTGGCACTTGACTGCGAGCAACCTTTCAAACTTTAGCTGTAGTGTTACTTCCTAACATTGACTCTTCATCTGCTTAGCGTACTTCCATCTCCCCTCACAAGGTGATGGCTATATGTACTTTCTGGTGTTAGCACATGTTAGTGTTAGGAAAGACAAGAGAAGCTATTATAGACTCAGATTTTAATAGTGGAATGCTTAACAGGCTTTTACAGAGCGGAAGTAGCTACTTGCTTTTAGGCCTTCCTGTGAGTATCTGTCTAAATGACCAAAATCTACTCTTTCAGAAAAAAAAAAGGTTAACTTTGGAATGTAATAGTGAGGGACATGCTGTAGACTTTTTAATTGTTGGAAAATGTGTGGGATATATATCAGAGAAATTTATAATTAACTTTAAGAAGGCAAACTTACCTGATCTCATTTAACTAGATCTTCAAGGACTTGATCTATGTATGTCACATAGCTGGTTTTTGTTTGTATGTGTACCTCCCAAGGCCTCCAACACTGCAGAGATTGAATAGTGGGCATGCTGTATATTTTGGTATTGTTCCCCCTGAAAAAATACTCAATTTATGTGCTTAATCCTTCTTGTTGCTGACAGCTGCTGCTCTTAGTTTTGCTTGCCACATTGAACATGGTCAAAATTCTGTTTAACAAAGTATTTCTTATGTGCTGAATATTTTGACCTCTCACAAGAGGTCTCAACATACTGAGTCCCTGTAATCTCTGAATTAGCAACCGATTTGATATAGACGACGTTACCACTAAGCACGTTTTGATATGCTGAATTAACATCTGTCACTCAGATCTGTTTCATGACATTGTTGTTAAAATGACATTAATGGTTCTCCCTTTGAACAAGAATCCAATAAAACAGCTACATCTATGTAGTAGTATATGGGCAGTTCCCAAATTTCATGTTGTATACAGCTTTCTTGAAACAGCATTTGTTGAAATATTAGAATTTAAATGAAAATTTTTGTTTCTTGGAACCTTCAACAAGCCAAATTCCATAGAAACTACATTTTGGATAATAGAATGTGTCTGTTCTCCCAGACTAACAGCTTAATATATACATACATACATATATATCTTTATAAACCTGGTGGCATTGCTGTGTCCACTAAATCAGATAACCTTACAATCTTTCCTGTGAAAGGGTGCTCTGTGACAATCCAGTTAAGCTCCCCTTTTAGAGAAACACAGTAGCTGCTATGTTTGCTTGTAGGCAGTTGGGGAGACTATGAGGCATCAATACCTTTTATGTAATCACCAATCCAAGCATTTCTTAAAAACACAAATAGATGCCCAAAAATAATTGCATAGGATAAGGCCAGTCAAGTGTTGTTGATCTTTACAGTCAGACTTCTGGCCAAATGCTCTGGCACTGCTTTTTGTTTCTTCCCTTACAGAGAACAAAGTAAACGAGTGCATAAAAAGGTCAAAAATATTAGATGGGAGTTCAGTCTGTGGATGCAGATTAATTGTTACAGTGGCAATGTTGTTGGTTCTTTTTCAGGATTCATCCTATAGCCAGCAGCTCCTTATTCCAAGTACAGGTTTACCTTTGAAAACCAAAATATATGCAGCTGTAAGAGCGACCAATCTGGATGGCAGGTACCATAAAGGATGTTATTTTTTTTTCTTGCTTGCTTTCAACTTTTGATGGTGTAATTTTTTTCTTATTTAGAAGCAACTGTCTCTTTTTCCATAACTTTTTGTATGTTAAAATAATGGTTGATATTTGATAATCATTGCCCTCAGCTGAGGTGTATCAAGTCCTTGATGGGGAATGCATGTCTGACTGCTGTCCTCATTATGAAAGTTTTCCTGAATTATACTTTAAATGCTGTACTGCTGTTATTTAAGAAAGAGTATCTGTAAGATCAAGCGAGAAACTCCATGGCTTTTAAAAATGGAATGGTTTTGATTTCTAGTCCTATGTAGCCATGACTTCGGAGAGGAGGTGCACAACATGAGTAGGTATGGTGATTGACCTGCATGAACCAAAATAATTCTTTAAAATACAGCTCTGCTGCTATGCTAGGTTTAGTTTTTTAAGTCTTGGGAAGTAACACCTAATATATTGGGAATGCTGGATGACTTGTACATAACATGTTAAATGTAGTAACTGACCTTCAGTGTAACAGCCTGCATTATCAGTTTGTACACTTGCTTGTACTGGTTTTAATCTTATCTCACCCACCCTCCACCCCTACTCTTACATTGCCAGTTCCCCTCATCTATCACTTTGCTCCCTGTAACAGGTGGAATGTTTTGATGGACTACTGCTACACAACACCATCTGGTAATCCTAGTGATGATCTTCGATACGATCTTTTTTTCAGGTAGGTCCTGTGCAAACCCAATGTTTTGTGGATGCGTCCTTTAGCAAATGGTTGTAAATCTCTTCAATAGTGGTGTTCTAAAATGTCTGGAAAGTCTAAGCAGTATTAGTAGCGAGGGCTGAGGGCTGCGCTTACAGATAGCATGTCAGGACTTATCTAGTTTGTGAACATAAACATAGAAGCGAGTGCAAAGTCAAAAGAATTATGAATGTATAGAAGCATATATCTAAAGTGCCTCTGCTAGCGATACCATAAACACACACACCGAATGGCTAAACTGGCCTTTGTTTTACTAAAGGTAGCCCTCTGGTGAATGACAGTGCTATAAAACATCACAGACTCCAGTTCAGAAAAACAGTTAAGCAAATGATTAAAAATAAATAGATGCTCCTGCTGCTACTCCCAGTAATAACATTTGAATTGGAACTCTGAAAAACATCTTGACAGTATCTCAGATTAAATTGTATCAGTGACAGTTGCTGGAGAGATACTGTCTTCATTTGGAGTTATCTGTCTATAGCGGTTAGCATACCTGATTACTTTTTTGCCTCAGGTCTCAAGTTTCTTTGGGCACTGGAATTAAATGATACCTTGGTTATAGCTGTGATGTTGCAAAAGAAAACACAATGGTTTTATAGGAATGTGTTTCAGCACAGGACAGTGCAGCCGAACAGGCAGATTGTGGCTGCCCATGCTGGATATTAGGGCACTGTATTCATTTCCAAGGAGCTAAAGCACTGACCTTGCTGCTTAACTTATCTTATTCTCAGGTAAGAGCTTCAAAATTCTAATCATACAGCTGCTTATTCTAGTTTTAATCTTTTCTACAAAACCTAGCTGTGACAAGGACCCACAGACAACTATAATTGAAAACGGCAAGAGCCAAATGGGCCGTTTTTCCTTTGAGGTGTTTCGCTTTGTGAAGCACAAGAACCAGAAGATGTCTACAGTCTTCCTTCACTGTGTGACAAAGCTGTGCAGAGCAGATGACTGTCCCTTTCTTGTGCCAGTAAGTTTCAGTGGACGGAAGTTGCTGTTAATTATCTGTATAATTATATATATATAAAATAGGCACGCTGGAGTTATTCTGCATCCAAATCCTATGGAAGCTTGGAAAGCACAGAATGAAAGTGGCTTGTAGACCCGAAGTAAGAATATTTTTTGTGTCTAAAGGAATGTAAAATGACTGATGAAGAGTAGGCCAATGCATATTGTCATCTGGAGATAGAATAATACTAAACCTGCAAAACAGGTTGTTGAACATGTGAGAAACGACCTCTGCCTTTTGGTCCTTAATTTATTTTTGAAATTAACAACTCTGAGACAGCTTCAGAGCTGATATTCTTAGTATATAATCTAAGAAACAAAGTATCCACAATTACAGTGGATGAATATAAATATCTTAGAATAGAATTTATGGAAAACTTAAAGCTGTAGTAAGTTCAGTTTCGGTTGACAAGGAAAATTTGAAAGAATTTCAGATAGTGAAAAAACCCAACTTATTATATCCCCTATAGTTTATTACTATCTCCTTGATAGTTTCCAAACTGCTGTTTTTAAGTTCATGATGTTGTGTCAATAAAAAAAATTGTTTCATTTTAGGAGTGTTAAGAACAACAAATATATTTTGGAAATTGAAACACTTAAATGTATTAGCTCAGAATTCTGTGTTAATGTCTTCAGAATGCAATATTGTTTCCCATTGAAAGACTTTTAATTTAGAATTTTAAAATGTTATCAGTGCAGTATACTTCTGACATTTTGTACATTATTTTATATTTCTTTGTTACACTTTTAAATAATTCATTGTTTCTATTGAGAATTTGTGTCCTGAGGTTTTTTAAGTTCTGTCACAAGAAGTTGAAATTAAAGAAATGCTCTCAGTTGAAGCAAACTTGTGTACCCAAGACTAAGGTACATGATAAGTTGGAGATGTTAAAGGTGGATACCAGATGACAGAGTGTTGGGTGTTGTTTTAATGTGGGTCATTGCGATTTAGAATTCCATGGAAAATGTGTGAACTTTAACTTGACAAGCTTGCTAGAATAGGGATTGTAACACATTGTTTATCCTTGGTCAAGCCAAATGTGTTTGTTGGGGAAAACTATCTGTAAACAAAGCTTTGGGAAATTAACTACTGAAAATTTAATATACTGTAAGATGGATCTTGCACACAACAGCGATGTAGTTCTGTAAACTAAGCGAGGCAAAATACAATGGGAAGCCAGACATTTATAAGATATACTTGTAGGGAATATTGCAGCTGTTTTTATTGCAAAGTAATTTAATGCATACTAAGAAATAAAATCAAAGTTGTAATATTGCTTATAAAAGAGTTTACATTAAAACAGAAAGAACATAAAGGCAATAATTCCATTCCACTCTGAAACTGTGATTGTTTTGATTAACTGCTTAGATTTGCAGTAACAGAGAAAGAAGAGATGCTGGTGGGAGGACAACTTGGAGCCCTCAGAGCACCTCTGGCAATGCTGTAATCTCTGCTGGCCCCATCATTACGAGGAGTGGTAGGAATGAGTAAACTTCTATGGGTTACTGGAATTTCAGAAACCTGGGGAAATGTTTTGCAGTTTAAAATGAATTTGCAATGACTTAGAGGAAGTGTGAATTCTCCAGGAGTCTGGGTATTTTTTTTCTGTACTGTTGAAGCCTTTGGTAAAAAATTTGAGCTAACGTTTCTGTTCAGCTCACATGCTTCCTCCCTACTCCAGTAAAATCACTGTGGGATACCATTATGTATGTAAGACCATTATAAAAGCCCACACTCAGTGGGTTGACTTCTTTTTTTTGTCAGATTTCACTGAAGATAATGGAATTAAGGTACTGTGTTCAGTGTTGCAATTTAATTTGGACAGCTAATGAATATTCACTGTCACTTTTTATTCACTATTTCTTACAGCTTCACCTGTGGGTTTCTGTCTGTTGCATAAAATTAATACATACTATGTTTAGCCTTCAGCTATAAGAAAGGAATAGGACAAACACAGTATAAATTCTTAACAGAGTGGGCCAAAAGCTACTCTTTTAAAGCCATAGTGAAATTCCATTATTTCCATTTTTATTGCCAAAGGTTTTCAAAAAACCAAAACAAAAAACATCACCAAAACACATCTCTAAATGTAACCTGCAGTCTCTGAAAAAAATTTATGTGACTGCAGTTGACAAAATGAAACAAAAATATTTTTAAAACGTTTAAGGAATTCTGTTTGCAGTTAAGCAACTGATATGAGCAGTCTTAGATTTAGGAAACTGAGAGCAGGACTGATTCCTCTCTGGGAAAAATAATTGAAACACTTGCGAATAAAATCCTTTACGTGCAAAGTAGTTATGCCCACATATAAAACCACAAAAAATGACCCTCAAGAATTAGAAACCATCCAGCAAGAGACCATTTTTAGAACAAATATGGCCTGTTACAAGCAACATTTCTGCAATGAAAATGTGTATTTTTTGTTCTGCATTAGACATAATCCCAATTGAGTTGCTGCTATCTGATTAGTCAAGAAAAAGTGAAAAGGACTAACTTCAAAGTTGCATACCTGCATACTTACGGGGAATGAATGACAGATTTGCTCAGACAAACATGTATGTTAGAGAAATGCAGCCTCAGGCAAGGAATGGAAAGCAGGTAAAGCTTATTATATGAGCAACACTTATTAGGTAATATAGCTTTATGATTCAAATAGTGTGAAAGATATTTTTACAATTAAAAAAACCCTCATCGATTGCCTTTAAATACTGCATAACTTCAAGCAAACAAAGATCCATTCATGGCTGTTTAATGACCCCAAAGAAAGGATAAATTATTTTGTAATTTCTTGACATCTGTTGACCTTTTTTTTCTTTTAAATGAAAACACGAATAAGGCTGGAAAAGGAAAATAGTATTTTTGTAGTTTTCTACTTGAGATATGGGGCTAAAACTTTTAGATTAGATGTATTTCTGCACCTCCATAGTATGCTTTTGGAGCAGCCCACTCCTGCTGACAGAAGGATGATTTGATGGGAATTACTCTGAAAAATATGGGATTTAGTTCTCAACTCTGCCACAATTTTTCTGAGTGACACTGGGCAAGCCAGTCTGACTTGCACTTCACTTTTCCTTCTGGAGGAGAAAGAGGGAACTAGCATTCTGGGAACTGGCCCTTCCCATTGTGAAAATATGCGCAGTAAAAATGTGAGATTCATGTATACTATAACCAAGGAAAGAAAAGCAGGGGAAAGGTCATAAAAGAACATGAATAAAACTATCTGGTTTTGGATGAGGAGTGCCAGGGTGCAGTGCTGGTTTACTCTGGTGTTATGCTGAATGGATGCGTTTAAACTATTTTTCAAGGCCAACTCTGGTCCAGCTTTAGTACAGATACATTAGTACAGAGCCCACTGAACTTGCTGCACCTGACTCACCCTAGTATGTACCCCAGTATTAGGTCTGCAAGTTGCATGGATGTGCAACCCTTCACTTCTCTGATTTAGGTTGGTGGTGAATCTCTTGTGACTGTTCTTGTGCACATCGATGCCTGCAGAGATACCTTGAGTTAGCCAGGTCTCTCCATTGCTCTAGTCACCTGTTGTTCTGGTACCATGGAACTATTTATACAGTTACCTCAGTAGGTCTGAACAGTGCTACCACAAATGAGTAATGGTCCTTCTCCTATTCTTATTTTTAATTTTTTGTTCTTTTCAGGGAGACTTTATTCTTGTTCGTTAATCTAAACCAAGTCATTACAGCAGGCATACACAGAAGAAAATGCTGTAGTCACTGTGTATAGAAACAAAGCAGGTACCTGCTTCTGAAGGTGAAATTGTGTAGCTTTTGATGGATGCCTCACTTAAACTTAGAAGACAGCTGCTCAAAGCAAATGTATACGTGAGCTGTGCTTACAAGTTGCACAAAATAGCAAGAACAGTCATAAGAAATGTAGTTCTAAGATGGACAATTTTAAGTAAATTAAAATTGAAGAAAAAATGCAAATGTTTCCCTGAATATAATGCCACTGTGTGACTTTCAAGAGAAAAGTAAGCATGGGGAAAGGACGTGTTTATAATCATTAACGGTCACTGTTGTGTTTTGCCTTGGAAAAGCTCAGGTTATTTATTTTTCCTATATAGATCTTCTAGTAATATGTTTATCAGTGAAGGTACTTGCATATAATACTGGGCTTATGATTGTATTTTTATTGAGAGACAGAATAGAAATGGTTACATTTTCAATTAAGAAATCAAGGTGTGGGGGTTTTTGTTGCATGGCTTTTGGTGTGTGTTGGGTTTTTTTCATAGAATACTAAGTAACTTCATATTGGTGCCCTTGCATTAACAATGAAACAATGTCATATAATTAATGTTTTTGTTCTCATTTTACCAGAGATGTTAAAAACAGCCAATCAATGTTGCTAGTATAGCTGATGTACTTAGAAAATAAAGCTAAGACCATTGGCTTTTGTGTTACAAGCGGGGAGATGCAGGTAAAGGTATTTGTAAAACGTAATGCATCCCGGTTTTGTTTTATACAGATGAGACACCAACCAACAATTCACAGCTTGGTAAGTTAATCAGTCTTCCAAGATACATAAAAGTGGGTTTGAGTGAAACAGAACTGAGGAGATGAACCATTATGACTGAGCTATATGCACTGAGCTGGAATGAGGTGGGGAGGGGTTTGGCTTGTTTTTGTCATTTAACTGAGTCAATACTGACATGCTATAAAGAAAGCAATTGGTGAATCTAGAATGCTCAGTTTAATTTGCGTACCCAACCCCACCAAGATAGCAACTTCTAATTCCTGTGATTAAATTGAAATTAAAATCTGCTGCTATGACACATAAGAGTGAGGGAACATTGCAACCGCCAGATGCAAAATCGTACTTAAGCAGTAAAATCTGCTCATGCCATGCAGGAATAGAGCAGCAAAATGGTTAGTATGGTGCAGTCCAGCTCAATTCACAGCTCAAAGTCAGAAGAGCTCTGAGTCAGCTCCTGTCCTCATGGCATTTAACCACACAAAAAAGCCTAAGGAGAAGTTGGGGTAGAACTGGTGGTCTCCTAGGGCAGGGGAGACCAGACCTCTTAAGTTCTAGAGTGCTTCTCCTTTGGGCAGTTGTTTCAGCCTGTCTTACTGTTCTCTACTGGTAACAAGGAGTAGCTAATAACTAAAAACAGATGGTGAACCTAATCAAATGGTCCGTTGGGCCATTCCACTTCTTACTTATTCATAAAAGAACCGAGTGGCAGGAGCAACCCATCCTGTCCTCTGACCTCTAATGCTATTTGTTGCCTTCTTTTTTTTAATGTAGACCACATAAAAAGGCGCTGTGTTTCTTTCCTGGTGTGGAAACAAATTTCTCCCTGTAATGAATTGCTCCCTGGTGTGTTCCTGCCAATGGATATCATTAAAATGATGATGATAAAAAACAAATTCTCCATTTGCTGCACACAGCTTGCAATGTTAATAACTGCTACTTTTACTTCCTATCCAGTGAAAGCAGCAGCCCTCTCTTTCCATCCCAGAACAACCTCTTCTGTGCCTATTGCTGTCCCAGTGTAGAGGTAGAGTGAGGTGGGATTACTACGTAGTGGAGAAAAGACAAGTAAGGTCAGAAGGCAGCACCGTGGTGAGTAGAGGATGGCGAATGGATTAACAGAGCTGACATTTTTTCAGTTTTGGTGAAGCAGGAGGGACTGGTGATGCTGAAGGCAGGCGGCTGCTTCTGTGAGGAGCAGTTTGGTTTACCATATAGAATCTGCGTGGTCATTTCACCTCACTCTCCAGCACTGATAAGGCAAAAGCACATTGGTTCTTTGGGTAGCACCTACCACTCAAATAGGGGTTTTTCATTGGTTTTCCTCCCCTGCTCCTGCTGCAAAAGAGATAGAGGCTGCATGTATGCGTATTCCAGTGTCCAAGAATTGGTCCATGAACAGGCTGTTGAGCTACACTATATAGGTAAATGTGTTACTTCTACTTGAGAATTCATAAACGTGTTAGGAAGCCTTCTGTGAAGTCAGACAAACTTAGGGTAGCTCAGATAGCTGGTACCAGATATTGCTGCTAAGGATTTACATACACTTTGAACTGAGATGTGAATAATGATATCAGGGAAGAAATCCTTTCACTAACTTGATCAGGTGGCAAATCCTCTCTGCCTTGGTAGTTCTTGGACGGTAATAGTCTTGCCTTAAACAGCACAGGTCAAGGTTGGTCACTAGAGTATGAGGGATTATGCCTTAGAAGTGTTCTTGTTGTCTTTATCCCCCAGCATGATGGATATTGAAAGAACTAATAAGTAGTTTCAAAATATACTTATATAAGCTTTATCCACGTAGACAGGTGCTCATTCTGAAGTACAGTTTTGATCCCTTCATTGTAATTATTCTGTATATATGGTGCTGTAATGGAGAGACAAAAGTGTTTGGCCCTACTGAGAGATTGTATCCAGGTTTTACCTGTGCTTTTTTCTTCTCTTGCAGCTCATCCAAACGGACCTCCTTTCCAGCTGAATTCGGTCACCAGCGCACTGATTTCAGGCGTTGTCTTCCTAGGAATCACAAGCATTTTCTTTTTTGTTTGTTCCCTAACTCTTCTGCACAGAAAATGGCCCAACAGTTCGGTCTTGAGTGGCATCCGAAACCCAGTTTTCAACTGAAAGTGATGATTTACTTGCACTTTTTGTTTGGGGTTGCCGTTCTTGCCCATGAAATATGATTCCATTAAAAATAATGTTAAGGCAACACTCCAGCTGTATCCAGCTTCTATTCCAGCTATTCTGTATTTGTAGATTCGCTAGATGTTGTGTAGGTAAGCAGCAGTGATATTGGTAGCAATCCTAGAAAATTATGAGAATCTCAATTGTGTTTGTGATCAGACTGCATGACATTATGCCCAGGGGTGTGCTGACAATAGAGCTTGCGTCTCCAGCTTCCCAGTAAGGTTTCAAAGCTGAAGTTGCTGAAGGTGAGAATCTTTCCAAGTATGACATTCTTACACAAAACCTGATCCATTCAGAATCATTCATAAATTCATAAGCACCTTCTAAAATAAGGATCACTTTTGTTATGGTATTTTTCACAAATTTGAAAAAACAGTTATGTCTCAGGAGGAACTTTTTTCATCAATCTCAGCTAAAAATAGCACCAGAGAGATTTAGAGAAAATTACTTTTGCTTATTATTTGTTTGGAAATGTTTCTTAGAAGTATCTTCCATTGAATTGTCATGTTATCATGGGAAAGACATAATTTGGTTGGGTATCCTTGAGTGGAATAGTTTAGGGCAAACTGCAGCTGGTGCCAGGGAACCTTGCTGCAGTTCTTGAGATGGAAAAAACTTTTTCCAGCAAGATTCTTGAGTGAGAATCAGTGAGAGCTTTAAACCTAACTAATATTCAGCAGAAAGTTAATTCTGCACAGAATTGCCACCTCTGCATTCTTTAGCCAAATGCTAACCCTGGGAACTGCTCCAAAGGGAAAAGAATTCCTTTCCCCCCTGACTCGTTGAGGAAGTAATACCCAAACTTTCATCATACAAAATTATTTTTGGAGCAAATTTGGCAGTTGAGTAAAACTCCCATTAATAACCTCATTTGTAAGGGCCAGTTCTGATCCATGAGTTTTTCAGTTCTCAGATAAGGCTTTGCTTTCTACACAAAGAACTGTGAATCAATGCTTATTTCTTTAGCAGATTTTCTGTGTGGATTAGATTTTTTTCACTGCAGGGATGAGGGGAAGAGGGCAACTAGAAGGATAACAGGCCACAAGCCACTATCGTACTGTTGACTCTAGTTAATCTGTTAAACATCTGATTTATCTGAAATGAGTGTGAGTGACGAGGTGCCCTCAAACAGGAGCACAGGGCAGTGGCATAGCTGTAGACAAAAAGCTGTCGAAAAAAATAAATTAGACAGAATAGAATAGACAAAAATGCTGGTACTAGAGATGCCACCGCATATACAACATATATTAAGCTGGACTGGATAGACAGTTGGGATTTTGGTCACACATACAGCAGTTAAAAGCTCATTTTTGATGTACTGTACATACTGGCCTAGAGACACCTCATTGATATTTATCACCATCCTGTGTTAACCATGCCTGTGTTTTCTTTGATGTGACGCAACTGGCTAGTGATCAGGGCTTTTTGGCTCTCAAGACTAAAGACAAATACAGACTTGTTCTCTGTTTTCTCTGATTCTGTCGATGCTATACAAAGGCCTGTTGCTCACAAAGTCCACTGTGCTGTAGTGTGGTGTCCGTAACAACCAATACTATTCCTGTTTTCCTCCAGTCTTAATACCTCAGAAACATTTTTGCACTTCAGGGGTTAGGTCTGATGACATGTAAAACATGATTGTTTAATAAAATTATTTGAAACATTTCAGAATGGATGCCTTGTCTGAACTGTTTTTCTCTGCCTGTCAAATTGTTACAGTTTTGTACGTGCTTTCAGTGACCTCATGCTTTTTAAAGCCAGTTTAGTAAGAGCTTTCAATAAGTAGGATAAATTAATGTTAAGTATAGCTTTACTGGCCTTTAAAGGAGGGCAATAAACTCTTGAGATCTATATCACAGTTGGGGGATAAATAAATTCAGATAATCTGTTTTAATTTACTTATAAAGACAACCACAGAAAATCCATTAATGTAATTACTATTTCATAACCAGCAGCTTTAACTGAAAGTTTTCAGTGATTGAGATAGCCATTACTATTTTTAGTAAGTTGTTCCAACAGTTGATTGCTGTCTTTAGTACTTTCTAAAAGACTATTTCTAATGTGAATGTGCCCAGTTTAGCTTGCCAGCTATTAAAAACTATTGTGCTTTTGTTTGCTAAACTGAGGGAGACCCTTTTTCTAACACAAATCTCACATAATTTGGTTTAGACCACAGCAGGGAGTGGGGAGTGAGTGAATAGTGTTTCAAAAAAACCCAAGACAAAGCAACAAAAGCTGCTGATATAATATATTTGTCCTATTTAAATTTCTCTGTATTTCTGGAAAGACCGTTGTTTTTTGATTTTCGGGTTTTTTTTATATATAGAGAAAACTAATTTACAGTAAGTACCAAAAACTTGTTGACCAAACTCTTTGAAGCTTGGGTGTCTTATTATAAAAAAGGAGTTATCATCCAATAATGTAATATGCAAAACATTTTTCTTACGTTAGTTAAAATTTCTATATTGGTTTGTTTTTGTGGAGAACCAGATAAGATGATGTTCTTTGTGTAACTTTTCCTCATGTGAAAATTATTAGGTACCAAAGGGTGATCCCACACCAGTTAAGTTAAGGAACAGAGTTCCCACAGTTATCTGTATGAGTCATTACTGAGCTTGCTATGGATTGAATACATTTGTCTCTGTCATTCATTAAATGATATAAAGACTTGTTCCTCCTTGGTAAAGCAACACAGAGAGTCACAGGTAAAAAATAATGTCCAAACCCAGGCTTATTGATTTGCTAATCTGTCATGGGACTGCTGTATGAATGTTTTTTAGGGGAGGTGAAAATTAGAGCCAGGCTACCCAGGTATTTCTGGCAGGGAGGGAACTGACTGTGTTTGTAGAAACATTCCCATCCTGCTTTGATTGAAAGAAGTACACAGGTATCTAGGAACACATGGAGGCTGTAACTTGTGATCTCACAGGTTTCGAGAAGCAGGTTAGGTAGAAGTTGGGTGAATGTGCATGAAGGTTACACCCTCCTTTGTGAAGGGCAGGATGTTAGATGAGAGGGAAGGGCGAATGGGTTGAAAACATAAATTACATACAGTGGGCAGGGACTTCTGGCACTGGAAATGCCAGGTTTTAAGTGGAGCAGTGAATTAAGAAGACACTTGGTACTTCAGATGAATGAACTCTGGCCAGATACATAATGGGGGTCTTACATGTGTTAAGTGCAACTGAATTACTCTAAAAAAATAGTGGCTCTGCTAATAAAATCACTTCTATTAGGGTTGCCAATTACATGTGTTTTAAATGCTATTTTGGACAGAGGTCAGGTTTCTTCAGGTAAGCACAATGTACTGAAATGTTCTCAGGTCTGTGACCCAATTGGGAAAGAAATTCAGGGAGACTTTAAGCTTAGGTCTAAATCCAGCAGAATTTAATAAATCTATAAAGAGGTCAAAACAATTCCTGGGTTCCCATCTTTGGAAGAAATAAATGATGTATCCAACTGTAGCTATGCACACCACTGCTTTGGATAAATTCAGATGATAGGAAATATTCCAAGTTTGGCAAATTGGTCCTTCCTTGGGCTACTCTCAGGTTTTATTTCAGTGCCACTTGACCTTTCCCATGCCTTTCAGGAAGGAAAGAGGTAAGATGGAGGTGGAAGAGACAGCGGAGAGTAGCTCTGCACAGTCATCCGTGGCTGGACTGGCTGTTTGATACACTGGTGGTTTCAGGATTCTATCATGGCTCTTTGCCATAATGTTGCTTTGGAAAAGTTTTTACAACTTTTCTGTTATTCACTGGTTAATGAACTCTTTTCCAGTCTTTAAAAGAATATGTTTGTACAATTAGGAAGTGCATCCTTGAGATAGTGAAATTGAAGATGTAAAGCAGAAAAGTTGTTCATTTAAGTGACTTACCTTGTGAAGAAGGTAAATTAATTATTGTTGGCAAACTGGTGAGGGTTGCTGGCCAGCCAGATTTCAAATGGTATTACATTTATAACCCCTGCTCTTGCAAGTTTACTTTCCCTGTTAAAAGGGGAAATCTTTGGACTGATAAGACGGTGATTGTTACAGAAATATAGTATCCTAGCCTGAGCAGGCATCGTGTGCTCTGTACACATCCTGAACTGCCTTGCTTATGTTTAGGCTCCAAGTCTCTGAGGTGCATTTATTAAGCTTGCTTGTTTTGCTTAAACAAAGTAAAAAAGGAAAAAGGGCTTGCTTCAGCATGATTCAACCATGAATAAATGGGGAGAGGTCCCCTGGTCCTGCCAGCAGTGCACTGCTGTGTTTCCCATCAAGAGGAAAGAGAGGCTGAACGATGTCCATTACAGGTACTGTTCAGAGTGGGCAAGGCAATATCTGCCCTCGTGACTGTTTTCCCCTCAGCGCTTTAATCCCTTGTCTCTTGAGTCTGGTGGAGACCTGCCTCTGTTCAGTCAATTTTATTATTATTAGCAGATGGGAGTATCTGTCTGCTCAGCAGCTGTTTTGAGGGACAGGGAGAGTTTTAGTGTTTTTTTTTTAAATGCGTTTTAGAACACAGATTTTATTCTATACTTTTACCTTATGAAGGGGAATTAGTGAATTGGATTGATCAGTGTGATTACAGGTTACTTTATATAGCAGATATTCCTGATTTACTTTTTTCTCTCTAAATTGTAGTGAGTGAAAAATAATGATCCTGTTAATTCAAATGTTAATTGCAAATGAATGTAAAGGCAAAAGTTCAGTGTGGAATCTGTACTGGATGATTCATTTGGTGCATACGAGTGTGCACGTCTACCAGGTGTGTATTCTGCACAGGCTTGCATTGATTCTGGAGTCTGTGACTTGCCAGGAGGTGAGTATTGGTCGTGTACTCACAGTTACTGTCTCACTCGCAGAGTTGGACCCTGTTTCTGGGTGTCAGGGACAGCTGAGTTAATGCCATGTGATGGAGTAAGGCCTGTGGGGCTTCTCTCCATTCCCCCCGAGACACTGGCCGGTGGGTCGGACATTGTCATCACAGCACTGTAACTACTATGTTTGGGCCATGAAATGGGTAACCAGGACAGCTGCTCCCAGTCAGCCTCACTGTTATTTCCTGGTGCCTCCCAGGCTGTGGGTCCGACTCTGGTAGCACGCTGTGTGTGCTGTGTAACTCAGCAAAGCAATAGCATAGCCTTGGCAATGCTTTTGCTGCTCATTTATGTTGCCGCACATCGATATTGCTGAGTAGTTTGTTTTACTACGTGTGAACGAACTCCCACACGGACTTGCTTTGGTGGGAACACTGATAAAACTGCTAACAGTGGCTAATTGTGTTTGCTTCCACAAATGAAGGCAGAGCAGCGAGAGGGGGAGAACAGCAACCCCTGTGGAATGAGCTGTCAAAATGTCAGGTTGGAAGGAAGAGACATAGCTTTATTCCCAGTCTGCAGTCACCTGCGCTTCAAAAGCTAGTGAATGTGTTATGTGGCAGGAATTGATAACATTTTATGATATCTATGGGGCAACCACATATCTGTTCTTAGCCTGGTCCACCCTGTGGCAGTTAGTGCATAACACAGACTCTGTAGTATAAACCAGGAAGGACTTTGTCATCCTAGGGAAATCTGCTTTGGTACTGAGCCTGCAACGAGATCACAAGTGGACAGAGCAAAAACTGAAGCGCTCACGCACTTTCCTCTTGTTCAGATCACTGCTGCAGCAGGAGTGGGCTTTTTTCTTTGGTGACACTTTGATGTGCTCAGCACAGTCAGCTGGGAAAGTCTTTTATCGGTGCTTGCAGAGGACTGCACTGGTACACTGCTCAGATAAGAACCTCTCTCTGGGAGCCTTTATTAAGTTAATTGCACTTAAAGGTGTTTCTGATCTGTCAGGCTAAATCTGTGGGTGTGGTTTGTGCCTTGGCTCTTAAATTAGTTACTGTTAAGCTCAGACATGCTTTGAGTTTGATCATTTTTCAGTCACTACTCTAATTTTAATCCTTTAGGATAGGAATTGCCATGAAGTCATGATGGCCCTTTGTCTTTTCTTAGTGTTTTTCATATCTGCAAGTTTTTTAAGCATATTATGTTCTCTCCACTCTGAAGAAACTACATTCTCTCATACTTTGCCGACAGGGCAAGTGTTCCAGCCTCTGACAATCCTGGTGGCCCTCCGCCAGTCTTATGCCAATTTATTAACATCTTCCTTCTACTGGGGGAACCAAAATAGGGCACAGTATCTAGATGTGTTTTGAAAAGTGGTGTGTAGTAGGGGATTATGGCTTCCCTCAAACTACTGGCCATACTCATGTTCATGCAGCTCAGGACGCTGTTGACCTTGCTTCCTGGGACTCTGCTGGCTCCTGTACAGCCCTGCCATCCACCAAGACTGAAGTCCTTATCAGCTGAGCTGATCTTTAACCAGTCAGTCCACAGACAGTACCATTATATGCCTTATTCCCACCCAGGTACAGGATTTTGCAGTTGTGCTTACTGGATTTCATGAGCTTCATTTCAGCCCATTCCCCCAGCCTACATAGGTCCCTCTGAATGGTAACCCTGACCCTAAATATATCAACCGATTCCACTGATTTGCTGTGAGAGTGCACTCTGTCACTTTCCCAGGTCATTGACAAAGGCATTAAACAGGATGGGTCCCAAGCAGACTCCTGCAGTACTCCATTTGTCACTGGTATCCAGGTAGACAGTGCCCAATTAGCCACTGCCCTCTGGACTCAGTTATCCAACAAAATTTTTACCACCTAACTGTTCACCCTTCCAAACCATAATATTCTAACTGGGGGAGAAGAAGGCTGTGGAGACCATGCGGAAACCTTGTTGAAGTTCAGGTATATGATGTATGCCGTGCACTTGATTGTAGATTCAGTCATTTTATCACGTCAGTCAAGCACCATTTTACCTTTGATAAATCCATGTTTGCTTTTCCCTATCATCACCACCTCCTCTCTGCACCCAGAAATGTGTTGCAAGAGCCCTTGCTGTGTGATTGCTCCAAATGCTAAAGAGCACTTGGGATTCAACCCAGGGGGCTGAGTGTTACCACCTGCAAGTAGCTGTGAAGCTCATGGTTGAAGTCTCTTTCCCATTCACCTATCGTCATGTTGGCCTGCAGTGGCTATCACTCCTCCATTTGTTTAATTGAAAGAGATTGTTGCTGTCACTTCAAGATACGTGTTCTGCTGAGTGAGTATGATAGAGACAGTGATGATGCTACACAGCAAAGGTTGTTTAATTTGTTTATTTAATGAGGAAATTACATCAGAAATCCAATCCTGACAGAAGGGTAATATTACAAAGTAAAGCACTAAGAAGACATGCTCAAGTATGGTGTGGTTTTTTGTTCTTTTTTTTTTTTTTAAAAAGGTTCTTATTTTCCATGGAGCCTTGTTTTACAAGGCACAGGATGAACAATGAAATAGGGTAGTTTCAAGCAACACATAAAAAGGAGGTTACTACCTAGTGGAGCCCTGTCTCCTTTACTAAAAATGTTACACTTTTCAGTGAATGAGTCAGGGAAGTGGTTTAAGAGATGATGGTGGTGTGATTAAGCAGTTGATTCTGGTCTGCCCGCTTAGACAGTGCTTCTGGGTCAACCTCTTGCTGGACGTGGCTGAGTTGAATCGACAGACTGAATTGAGGTCATGCTCTGTACCTCAGTTCTTAACTGTCTCCCCAGATTCTGTCTACTCAACCCAAAGCCTTAATCCTTGTCATCATTGCTGGTACAGCTGTCCACCCCTGTGTGTGTCTGATATTATTCTGACCTTGCCTGCTTCTTTAGGTCTCCCTGGTGCTGTAACCTCTGTGCTGTCCTGTGACCATAATTCTTGCTGCTCCCTGGGTAGGTGAGCATCTTCCTTCGTCTGGTTCCTGAGAGACAAGAGATTGCTTTCTCTTCTGCTTCTGTCCAGCCAGCCTGGCTTAGCCCTAAACTGTGACCATGTGGGAGCTGTGTCAGCAGCACCCTCACCGTATTTCTGGTTCTGAGCCCCAGCGCTCTCCCTCCTGGGGTAGGGCTGGTTAAGCCAAACTTCTCTTTGCTGGCTGTTGCCTTCTCAATTTCTCTTTAGCTGGGATAGGGCACATGGGACCTCTGGTTACAGTAATGAAAGTATACACTGACTAACAATCTAGAAAAATGAGTTCTTGTTTCGGTAAATGTCAAACTTACAGTTCCTCCAGGTAAATCTTAAGCAAATAAATCTTGATGCTCAATATATTGGGTGTGCTCTGCTGCTGTCATCATACTGGAGAGAAAAAAATACTAGCATTAAGAGAAAGCAAAGAATATTAAGTAACAGCAAAACCTTATGCTAATATTTTTGCACTTACCTCATAATTAAAAATAAACTGAAATCTGCCTGCTTCGGTAGCTTTTTTTTTTTTTTTTTTTTGTCTGTTCTGGTTTGGACTGGAGTTGTGCAAAGATGTCATTGGTAGATTCTGATTTACATGGATGTGAATGCAGCATGGGGGCCTTCTACGGTTAATAAAACAAAGCAAGCAAGATAGTTGGTTCCTCAGAGGGCATCCCTCTTACGTACTTCCTCAGCTGTTTGTTCACATGATTTGTACAGGTTTGCTTTGATGCTGCAGAGGCTATTCGCTATTCTCATTGTTTTATGAGTTTTGTGGTGGAAGAAATCTAGAGAGAGACTTGTACCCTGCTTCTTATTCCCGTTTCTGTGATTGACTGGGTTAATTCCGCTTACAGGTGTGTTGAGGCTGCCAATAGCCTCTTTTAAGGTGGGTATGGGAATCACTTGTCCCTGCCTGCCTAAAAAGAAGCTGAACTTTTCTGCCGTTTGTGTTGTCTCCAAACGGCTACTCCCTGTGAGAAATACCTCTGTAATGATTATCAGGCAGTGAATATACAACATAATAGTGAATGGTATCTGTATCTGTTGATCAACGTGGTAAAAACAGCCCAGCCTCTCACAGAGTTGCCTCCCAAACAATCCCCATTTGAATTGCTGAAACAAACACTGAAATTGGTATATTTTATAGAGAATTGTAAATTTTGTGGTGTAAGTTGCGTGCTTCCTTTTCCTCAATCATTTCACTGTATACACAGTTCTCTTTCCTTTGAAATTTTAGTTTCCTGTCTCAGAAGCTCTTGGAAACTTCTTTCCATCTCCAGTATTCACTTTTTAATACCTTTCTCAGTATTGCTGGAGCAGAGTCCTTCACCTTCTAACTTCTGCTATAACTCACTTGTGCTTGGTACAGTTAGTGCTTTTGTTTCTCTGCTATTTCTGAAGCTGCTAGGGACAGTAGGAAAGGTATCCATGGAGGAAAAACAATAAACAACAATCTGATTATTTTTTCTATGTTGATTTTTGCAAGATATCCTTGGCTAAGTATTTGCTAAGGGGCAGCAACGAAAAGGCGGGATTAGCAAAGGAGCCTTTTGGGTAGGTTTTTCTTTGCAAAAAATAAATCTGTGTATCCTTCCACCTTGCCTGAAATGTCTCTTCTGCCTTCCTACACTTTAGAGCATGCTTTATCTACATTTTTTTATAATTGGGTGACTTGGCTGGTCAAGGTGTCTTCCAGTGAAATACAAATGTGGGGAAATAGCAGACAGAGAACAAGTGGATGGTGAAGGTTGTGCGGAGAGCTTAGAAAACAAGTTGTTTGCTCCCATTTTGTTCATTCAGTCAATTGAAGAGTTATGCTACTTTAAAATCAAGGAGACGGAGAGATGCTCCTGTGAGATAAAGCACACCACTCAATGTGATGTGTCCACTCGTTTTGCGGTGGCAGAAGCTGTTCAGATGCCGCGGTGGTGGTGTTTAGGTTTGGTTGATATCCCAACAAGAAGGCTGTGGAGAGATGAGTTAGCTGGGACTTGTGCATCTCCCTGATAACAGGATCCAGCGTCTCATTGCGTGTTCAGTTTTACTTACTCGAGATAAGCCTGTGCAATCCTCGACTGAAGGATTATTTACTGATAGTATGGCATCTGCCTTGAGTAAGCGACTGCGACAATAGCTGAGGTAGAAAGTTGCAGTTTGCAAACTACACCATGGTAACTGCCCACCTTCGCCTGCTTCCAGGGTTGGGTAAGACACCTGATGTGAGGTAGCTGCCAGAAGATAACTAAACTGTAAATCTATGTAAAGTTATGCTTAGTACATAACTTCCTCCCAGAGCATCAGGAGGACAAACACCTGCTTTTCAGAGCACAGAGTGTACATCTCCTGCTAATGCTGGAACAATACTCATGTGTCTTTTAGAGCACCTTCCTCACAGCAAATCCCAAAGGGAGGGAATGTTTAGCATTTTGGGTCGTTTAATAACAGAAAAGCAGGAAGGAGGCAGAATTAAGATCAACAAGCAAGAATGAAAATAGCTTTTGCAGGTGAAATTATCCCAGATAATTTTCCTGAATCCAGACTGCAGTTGTCTTAGGGATGTATTGCAGCACCTTCCCTGCATGGGCACATCAGCTAGGTGGATTATTGCCCCAGACAACAATGCTTTGAAGTTTGTTTATTTTACTGACTGGGGAGTAAGGTGTAACACCAGTAAGCTAGCAAATATTATGATTGTTGCACAGCTATTATCAGATTTTAACTGTTGTGCTATTTTATTTCTGAAACAGCATATTTCCAGGTCAATAAAAGCCAGCATGAGGGACTTACGAGCTGCTGCTGTTAATTTATGGTACCGTTAGTAGATTTACTGAGGCGTCACATAATGGAAATCATTCAGGTTGGTATACTTGATGCTGTGGTGTAAGTGATGTTAGTGTAAGCTTAGAAACTGCTCATATTAGCACTGGTGATAGCACTGACTGTATGAGGCAGTTTCTTGGAGTAGAGATGGGGAAAATTTTTGCAGTCACACTTCATATCTAGCAGTAGGGAGAAGGCACATAGTGATATTAAAGGTCAACATTAAAGAATAAAAATGCATGGCATATCAAGAATGTATATAATCTATACATAAAGAGATGACCTGAAATTCTTGACCTTATCTATTGCCTTCTGTTAAAAGGCAATGCTATTAATGTGAAGCTGCTCTCCTGCAGTTTCCAACAACAGCTCAATGCATCTTTCCTATTGGGACTGGCTCATGCAACTAATGGTGGGAGAAATCAGAGCCCTCCAGCTCATATTACCCATCTTGGTATTTTATATCATGCCTGTCAATCATTAGAGTATTGAACAAGGCCATTTCACATCACCCAGATGAGTTCCGAGAAAATTACTTTGTGCTGCAGAGTAATATCATGTTTTGCTTTTATAATGCTGTACATTGTACTGCAGTATGATGAGATTCTTTTTTCTTATAATATGGCACCAATATTTGCTTTTTCCATGGACAAAGGCCAAGCAGATGCCCTTTGTTAACTGTGGAATGAAGTAGTGGCAAGAAGGAATCAGTTGCTTTTTCAGGGGTACTGACTCAGCAATTAAAAAGACAGCAGCAAGTGCAAATAGATGTGTTTTATATTAAATACTCTTATTCTCCATAGAAAAGACATAAACCACCTTAGGAAGCAGTTTGTAGTTTTGAAGTGAACGGACCCTTTTTGACTAAAAATCCTTATGTGTCTGTGGTTAGAAAGTCTTCATGCTCAGGCCTGTCCTTCCAAAATTAGCCCTGGAGTAAACTGCTTTCAAAGTGGGGATTCCCCCAGCTTGGAGGAAGGCCGGAAAGCCACTGCTGAAGCCGTTGAAAACAACTGTCAAATACTAACAAGTGACAAGAAAAGAAAGAAAAACACTTTCACTTCAATGACCTCCTGGTCTGGGATCCTCAGGGTTTGGCTCCCCTCTGCTTGCAGGCAGATATGGGTAATAAATAAATCATACATGACACTGAGGGTGTTACAAGGCCGCAAGGCCTGAACAATCTTCTACACTGAAGGAATGCATTTGAAGGCTGTAATTTCAGACTTCATAATATCCCTATCAGCCAAGGCAGGCATGGATTCCTTGACCAATCTCACTCAGTGAATCCAGAGTTACAGTTAATTAGATATTTCATTTGGATTTTTGACCATCTGCTATCCATTTTCTTCCAGACGCAGGCTTCGTATCTTTATTAATAACAAGTCATGACTTGTTGACATGCTTGTGTGCAGGACAGGCTGTGGTCTGCCTGGCTCACTTTGTGCCCTCAGTAGCAGACATGGGAGTTGTTGCTCTTGCTGCTGCGCTTGTTCCACAGGGAAGCAGGTGGGTCCAGGCACTGCCTTGCCATCCCTCTTTCGGAGCTCAGGACTGGCCATGGTTGTTCAGGTCAGGTTGCAGAGGGCAAGCGGGACGTAGCATCACCATTAAGTTAGTGTTGTTTGGGAGTTGCTGCTGTGCCATAGATTAAAAACAAAACTGCTGATAGTCTAGTAGTTCCAGCACCTTCTTGAAACTTCTGTTTCAGATTGAATTCCTGTAACTATCTCTTGCCTCTGCTAGGTTTCTCTGCTTTACTCTCGTGTGGCTCAAGACTTGTTAAATTATCAAAAGAAGCAAAGAAAGCTGTTTCATTCTCAGAAGGCATCTCAGTATCCATTAGAAAGTTCAGCTAACTGTTTACCTATGACATTTAAGCAGTTTTGTATGGGGTTAGCCTGATTTTTCAAATGATTTACTGAGCATTCAAGCTCCCTTAGCTTTACAGGAAGCTGAGGAAGATGACATCTCAGAACTGTCAGACCAGTAATCCCCCTGTACTCAGCCTGAAGAGCATTCCAACAGACATCTTGTTCTCCCCTCTCGTATTTATTAATTCCAGGGCCAATTAGAATGCCTTTGGCCTTTTTAACCTGCAAGTCTATAGTGTATTGTAGAAGACCTTCAGGAACAAGATTTGTGGCCAGAATGGCCACAAATTTTCAGCTAATGAAGTGTTACCACATGAGCCCTCACACAGAGAGTCAACTCACAGAAATTTTTATCATCTTACCCAGGTACAGTTGTAGCAAAAAGCTTGCTAGAATCATCACTGGACTATATAGAGAAAGTATCTGCTAAACCCTGAGCTCCTTAGAATATAAGCAGAAAGCCTTGGAGACTTCATGTAATAACCTCTGGTTTGATTTAGTTTCTTCTGTTAGTTTGCCCTACCTAGAAAGGTAATGGGTGACACAGATGCAAGCTTATTGCATTTCACATTTTTCTCATACGTTTGATGTCCTCAGTGAGAATGGCAGGGGGGAAACAGTATGGTGCAGAAACCTGTTAATATCATCAGATGTCTTCTGCAAAGCAGGGAGCAGCCTCTCTCTCCACACGAGAGGAGATAGGAATGTTGTTTCATTTGTAAGATGGTGGGAGGTGAAGGGTTGGAGAACAAAACACCTCAGTGTGATAGCATGGACTTAATCCATGCTTAAGAATAAAAGTAAGGGTATTATACAAGGAAAAAGAAAAACATCTTAAGCATAGCTGACTCAAGCTAACAAACCTCCCTATACATTAAATGATGTATGAGAAACTCATAAGTTATTTGAAGAAAGATATCTTACCAGTTACACTTCTTATACTTCTTACAACAATTATCTATCAGCAGATACTGCAAAGTCAGTACCGCTTTTGTGAGGAGCCATTGATGTTTTAGGAAATTGCTTCTCTATTTTTTACTTTTGCTGGAGAGATGCTTTTTATTAGCCAACACCTAGCAGTGATTGATTCTTGAAAGGAAGGAGTGACATTTGAATAGTTGGAGCTGCAGTGACCTACTTCTCATAATAGCTTGATAAGGAGCTCCACAATGGGTTGTGCTTCTGAACAGCTGTATCTTTCAAAACATTTGCTTTGTGGGAATTTTAATCTCATCTCTGCCCCTTTGTAGCTAACTAAATATGTGAAAATATAAAGATTTCCCAATGAGTGAGTTTGTAAAACTGTGTTTGAAATGAGTTAAATGATGCAGAAAGAGGATCCTGACTGATATGTCAAAATATGAGAAATGCTGTGATGTCACAGCAAGTTAGAACTCATTAGGAACAGAGTGTAGAGGTAGTGGTAGTGTGTATCTGGGGCTTGACACACTGTTTTTGCTCAGATGGCTAGTTTACTTCCATCTTCTGCCAGCACAGCTCCTCCTGTCCTGCCTTCCCTACTGCTCCCTGCATTTCCTTCTATCCTCACACCCTTCTCCACAGTCCCTAGTTTTCTTCCTTCCCCTTCTATATCAGTCATGATGCCATCCCTGCTTCTTCAAACCTGGAGTAAAGAAAACTCTTTACACCTTTACTGAGACTTTTAAATTACGCCTTAATTTTGAGATGAAAATTGTGTTCTAGCATTTGCTCTGATTAAACACGCAACATAGAGAACTAATGTATTAAATAGTTTCTGGGGGAACTAAAAGAGGAAAAGCTAAGTATATAAAATCTTGACTTTCCCAAATTAATGATTTTCTTTTTGGTCAAAGAATGCTCAATAGAGCTTCCTGGAGTTAAATTTTTAGTAGTTTAATATTGAGGCTGTTTATGTCAATAACTTCCAGCTACGTAACAAATTTGCAAAAGGTTCAAGACAATGATCTCTTGGCTGCTTTTTAAATCAATAAGAATAAATGAGGCATTTCAACCTTTATTTTTCCATTGAAAAATTTCACTCAGGAATAATTTCATGGAAATAGGCTGCTACAATTAGAAGTGACTTAGATTAGTGATGATCCATTTCACAAAGCCTTTCCCCAAATCAGAACAGATAAAGATCCCTCTTGACACTAAAAATACTCCCACAAAAAAGATCTTTCTGTTTGTGCTTGTTCATTTGAACAGAAGAAAAAAAAAAATCAATTTGGAGTTAAAGCTTTTCTGTTTGGAAAAAAAAAAAAATCCACCCTCAACAGAATCAAGTTAACTAATGGAAAAGCTATTTTTCTGCCAAGAGGCTGCATCATTAAACTGGGAATTAGACAAATGAGATCCTAATGTGTTTTAATAAAAACAATATATTTCTTCCCTCATTCTAGAACCCTGTGGTCTTGCATATTTTTTTGTACTCTGGCTACTGGCTATGTGGAGCTCAGTTATAATTGCTCACCTTAACTTCTTCTGACACTTATACCTAGAGCAGACTATGTCACAAGAATATAGATGTATCCTGAGTGCATGAAATATTCTGTAGTTATTCTAGAACTGTGTTCAGGAGAAATGAAGATAATTTTGAATGGTACTTCAACCACTGAAAATATGCATCTGTTATGCATTTTATGCATATTACGCCTGTCTTGCTATTCTGCATTGTTCCATTAAAAATGTGTGTTTTGAAAAGTAATGGCAATACGTAGAAATAGCATTTCTTTATGTAATAGTTCTGTTCCTTGAGCATACTGAGCCATATTTATTTCCTTTGGTGAGTAAAACAGAGTGCTATGACAGTTACTTCTTTTACTTGCTGTTAATGTTGCAGAAAAAAAACGTTGAAGGCTGAGCCAGATTCTTGTCTCACCCCTGTGCCATTGCTTTGAGCCATTTCACTGAATTCAGTGGTCAGGATACTTCCTGATGATGCATTAACCCAGAACAGCTTGGTTGCCTTTGGGCCCTCAGCTGGGTTTGGACGCCTATCAGTGGGAGACTGTGAAAAGCAGGGAAAACTGGTGAAAGGGGCATGCTTCCATCTTGTGAATAAGTCATATTTAATTTGTGAATTGTGTTCAGTTGTGCATGCCTCCTACATAGCTTTTGCAAAAGTAACTTTTCAGTTTTCCTGCCTGCATGAGCAAGGTGCTAAGCCACTCTTCCTAGCTGTGTGAATGCATGCAGATCATCCTTTTCACCTGTTTGAAATTTCTTCCCATTTGTCATCTGTTGCTTAAGCAAATCAGTTGTTTGATATCCCTGCTGGATTTTTGGCTTCCCTGTTTAACGTGTTGGGTGTTTTTTCTGATACACACAGCTCATGTAAACTCCTTGGGATTTGCTTCCTTCTGTAACTTTGCTAGTGTTTCATGCAAGATGAAGTTGGAAAGCTTTCAAGTAGAAAACAAGTCCACGTACTGGCAGAGTAACACGGGTATTAAACACTACAAGAAATGCTAGTGATTTTTTTTTTTAATTCCTCTGCATGGAGTTGATGTTCCAATGGGAAGAAGGACTTAAAAAGCTGTTGCTGAGTTGAAGTGAGCAAACATTGAGTGGGAGAAGCTTTGTCACTGCTGTTTCCCATTTCTTGTTTGTGATTTTCACCTTCAGAATGCTTTACAAATAGAAGATCAAACACACTGCAGCTCCTCATCCTGTATCTTTCCCTCCTATGTCTGCTACTGGCAGTTATCCAGCAGAAACTGCAATCACAAGCTTCTGGCTGTCAGGGTGTTTCTCTGAGCTATGGCGAGGGATATGGATGTGACCTGCTGCTCCTTTCCTCAGCAGGCTTGCTCTTTTCTGGTAGTTTGTTCTGAAGGTGTCATGGTTTCAGGTGGGATGGAGCTGACTTTCCTACTAGCAGTTGGCAGGGATCTATGTTTTGGATTCAGGATGAGAGCCGTGTTGATAGAGCACTGGTTGTTTTGGTTGTTTCTAAGCAGTCAAGGCCTTTCCTGCTGTTCACACCATCCCACCAGCAAGCAGGCTGGGGCTGCACAAAAAGCTGGGAGGAGCCACAGCTGGGACAGCTGACCCCAACTGACCAAAAGGTTATTCCAGAATATATGATATTGTGCTCAGCACATAAAGCTGAGGGAAGAAGAAGGAAGGGTGGGATGTTTGGAGTTATGGTGTTTTGTCTTCCCAAGTAACCATTACATGTGATGGAGCCCTGCTTTCCTGGGTATGGCTGAACACCTGCTTGCCCATGGGAAGTACTAAATTAATTCCCTGTTTTGCTTTGCTTGCATGCACACCTTTTGCTTTACCTATTAAGATCTTTTTATCTCAACCCATGAGTTCTCTCACTTTTACTCTTCCGATATTCTCCCCGATGCCACCGGGTGGCAGTGGTGAGGAGAAATGAGTGAGCAGCTGTGTGGTGCTTAGTTGCTGGCTGGGGTTAAACCACAAGAGAAGGAAAGCACTGAGGTGGTGCCTTCCAAAACTCTTGCTCTTCTCCAGCCAAGAGTGCTCTACTAAAGAAGCTGTGCATGGTGGAGTGTGCTCCTCATTAAAAATACATCCAGAGTTTAGTCTACGAAGGTAAGCGAAGCATGCCAGTGGGGAGCATGTTGGGTGTATTGATTGGTTGTGTTGGCAGGCTTGGTCATGTAAGTCAGGTTGTGAAATGTAGTGCTGATCTTTTCAAATATTCATCTGGGCTTCCTGGTTTTTCGTTTTTTATTATTACTCTATATGGTGATGAGAGAAGGCGATGAATTAAAGCTGAGAGGAACTGGAAGGAAAATGAAACCCTGTTGGTTCATCTGTAGTCTTACTAGTAGTATTAATGGATTTGAGTTCATGTAGCACTGGTAGGCAAGGGTGTGTATGGAGTCCACTGAAGAGAAGTGTTTCCCTTTGTTCACTGGAGGGACTGTCCTGCTTTGAGGACAGTGCTTTGAGCCCAAACCACTCCAGAGGCAAAACCCAAAGGTCAAATGTGCACTCAAACCCCTGCCTATCAGTGTAATCACGGAGCATAGCCTTCAGCTGTGTTTGGGTTGTCTGTGTGAGTGCAGGCAAATGAAAAGGTGAACTTTAAACTTTGTGCTGCTCATGGGGGCACCAAAGGTAAAAACCAACCTCAGACTTAAGGCTGGGTTGCCACAGGGCTGTTCACCCTGTTCTTACTCATCCAGACTACAAGTGCTGCAGATTTGATTATATCACTGCTAAAATAGGTGAAGCTTCATGACTGCTGTGTACCAATGTCTCATTCATTGGGTGTTGGTGAGTGGGCAGGTGGACTCTCCCAACATAATACGTAGTTTCTGTGGTTTTTAAGAATCTTTGCTACCTTATTCTCCAGAGCTGCTAGCTTGTATAAAATATAACTGTACTTTGGACAGTAAATTGTAGAACTTTTGTCTCTCTACACAAAGTCAGAGGTGAAGCTCTTGACTTGCTTTGTCTGTCATGCTTCATCAGTCACAATGGGAACAAAAAAATGTTTCATGGTCTTGATATAACCATGGAAATTGCCTGCTAATTACCACCAGCATCAACTAATTTTCTCCTATAAAGTAGTTATATTTGTTTATTATGCATGTTTATTGCAGTCTGCTGGCTAGTGCTCATGATCAATACTCATAAAGGAAGACAATGTAGAAAATTCAGGGTTTGACTAGCAAATCCCAGTCAGAAGTACTATAGTTTAGTTCAGCCTGAGAAATATAACATGATAGTATTATCAATGTTGCTATCCTGTCCTAGGTTCTGAGACACAAAACTGTCTTGTGTCTCTGAAGGCCTTTAATTTGTGAAATACTGTAAGTATATAAAATTGGTATAGTTCTTGGGATAGTGTTGTAATTCCTATTTCACCTGCTGTCTTCTGGTGCTGCTTCTGAACATGAAACTCCTTGTTCACTCCTAGTCTTTATCTATGTACAGTTTTCCCAGCTCTGTGTTGCTATATGTCCATTGATTCTTGTTAGTGTAAAAAAAGTATCATTTTTTGGATTTGCATGATTGGGTGAGATTTGTAGGCTTCATGTAGAAAGTTCCTGATATTTTTTAGTGGTGGAGAGGATTTTGAAAATGTGATCTCTAACAGCTCAAAGGCTGAAAGAATGAATGTCAGAGGTATTATTTTCAAATTTTATGCATTCTGATATCTGATGTGGCTTTTCATAGCTTGAAGAAGGCATTACAGTCTTAAAGTGCCTGACCCAGTTCCCATTATGATGAAAAGACAATTCCTTTGCTACCCTAGCAAAAAAAGACAGGTTGGTACTTTGCATTTTTGGTGCAAAGTGAGTGTCTACTGCTGTTGTGGAGCCACATGCTCATGCACCAATGTGGAAGGCTTTCCCTCCCTGCTTTGCCAGTTGCTTTGCACAAACTGTGCTGGCTTTGGGAAACCACGTCCTCACACAGGTGAAACCTAGCTCTGAGACAAGGTGCCTTCTGATCTCCTTAAGACCTCATGTGTATAGATATGGTGTGATATAGCCATTTAATTGTTATTTTGGTGAATCTTGATTATGTTTGTCTCATCGTAGTAATTTAACAATTTCTCTCCCCAGTGCCCCACAAATATTGTCTAGGAAAGTGACCCATACTGCATGAAATTCTGACCTTTGGTCATAGAATTGATGAACAGCTTTTGTGGCAACTGACTGGTGCCAGGAAAAGTGATTCGGGGCCCTCCCTGACTTTTTAGGAGAAGGTTTGATTCGTAGAAGAGATCAGATGTGGGCATGTGGAGGTCAACAGGAGATCCCCACAGTTCGATGTGTGGTTCATACTCTTTTCCATGAGGTGGGTCTTCCACGACCAGAGGCTGGTTTAAGAAGGTTTTATGTGCAAAACAGTTCACAGCCTGAATTGGTTTAATCTATGACATTGAGGAAAAACTTCAGCTATTGAGAGCTGGCTAAACTTACCCTTTGAGGTGGTAAAAGAGGGAGAGTTTGGAAGCCATTTAGGCATGGGGGTGTGGCAAATAAGTCCTGTTTGAAGACTACTTGCTGGGACACAGTTGCATGACAAAGCATCTAAACAGTTTCCAGAGCATGATGTTGTACCACAGCCTTGGAGCCCAGACAAAGCCATCCCTCAGTGCTGTGCAGCTGCTGAAGTAGTAGGCATGCTCTCCAATTCCTTTGAAATCCCAACTTTCAGCTTTATAAATCCCTTGGTGATCCTTGTAAGAAACTGCCTGTGCCAGAGCAAATTATTATTACTACTGACATGATAATGAAAGGTGAAATCAGGCATTGCTTAGAAAATTGAATTCCTGCTATAAAATGCCACTGTCAGGGCTGCATATTACAGAGTACCTGCATTTGCTCATTTGTAGTAGTACGTCATCTTCAGTTCTACAGCTGGCTTTCAGCTTCCCCCCTTCTCCCCCCAATAATTGGCAAATGACGGGATGTGATTATATGGCCATTTACAGTACTTATTAGCATTTCATTTATAACATTATCATATAAAACTGACTTAATTGCCCTCTGGGTGTAAACATTTAAAATTTGTAAATGGCAGCTCCATTCACTTCTCTGCCACTGAGGAATACAGTATATTATTTCTCAGAAAAGAAAACACAAATTTGTCACGGATGACTACATCCACTGTATGTGAAGAAGAAAGAGTTTAAAAGATGCTATGTCTCCTTGGGAGTATAGACAAGGATAACAACATAATTTGCATTCAGATATTTGCATATATGGTACAGTAGTTTGGCATGGCTCCTTTGGTTTTTATCTCATAGGAGAGAAGAATTGTCATTTTTCTTTATTTAGTATCCTAAAAGTCACAAAGCCTGGGGCTGAAAAAGGTTTTTGTAAGAGCATCCAGAGCCTTGTCATTGTAGAATTTTTCCCAATAGCATATTTATTGGTGCTTTGCCAAATCGGCATTTAAATATACAAATTGATAGCTTGGCATTCATGCCTGTTGGAGAGTATTCCAGAAGTTAAGCAATGGTCTGTCTGGGGATTATTATTATTTTTTGGTGTTTAGTCCTAAATTTCATTCCAGTTTTCCCTCTCTTCTTACCTGGTCTGCGTGCTTATTCAGCCACGCTGGACGTGCTTATTAGCCATGATATCCACATTTAAGTTTCCTTGCAAGGGACATCTGAACCACTTCAGGGAGCTGTTGCTTTCATGGTGCTTTTTAAATTCTCACTGCTGATCTCTTCCATAATGCTCTGCCACTGCCCTCAAACGTTATTGGCCATTTTCTTCTGAACTCCCTTTGGATAGCAGCTTGCTCAAAGAACCAAGCAATGTGCCAGATGCTGCTGTGCCAGTGTTGTGGGTTTGATCCAGAAGGCACTGTAGCCAGAGGAAAGCCTCCGTTGATTTTGGAGTGGGACCATAATGAAGAACCAGGGAATAAGGTAATGGTTCATAACTTAAAACACTAAAATGTGAGCCTGCATCACAGTGCAAAGACGGAGAAATTAAGGGACTTTCACTGCCATAACCCAGAGAAACAGAAATGAGCTAATAATCCTTAAAAAAATATACTATAAATGACCAGAGTAATTTTTCCAGCCAGAGGAGGCTGAAGCAGGCAGTGGTCCATGTGAGCTCCAGGTGAAAAGAGAGCTGGGGAGGGCTGTGGGGCAGGGTGGGAAGAGAAGGGTTTCCCTAGAGGGCTGGAGGTTTTGGTCACAGACTGACAGTGAGACACTAGTTTTCTTTGTTGGGGTTTGGTGGGAGCAAGGGTAGAAGAGGTCTGCAGGACTGGTGGGATCTCAGTAGCTTTGAGAGGGCTGCGAATGTGACTGGGGGTTAACGTGGGTTCCCTCTGCTCCTGTAGCCAGCCTCCACTCTCACCCTGAGAATGGGGATGAAAAACCTCTGTCTGGAAAGGCAGATGGTCAGGGCTAGGCTAGAGGCAGCAACACACCTGATAATCAAGATGTTTTGCTCCTGTGGTGTTGGGGTCAAGAGGCTGTGCAGATGAGAGATGGAAAGAGACAGCCTGCAGTAGAAGAGCCATGCCTGCCCTGCCTTCTCCCTCCCTGCCATGCTGCTATCTCAAGTAGCTGTGTGCTGTGCCAGTTTGTCTATCCATGCTCAGCATCCAGTGAGTAGGGAGTGGCTTCTTCCCCAAAGCTGTGGGCTTCTATTCTGGTTTCATCTCTCCATCTGGACACCACTCTGCTCTTGCCATGTAGTGGTGTGCTTGTTCTTCTCCTGTTTATAGCTTGCTTCCAGCACCTCCCCATTTGTGCACAATCTTCCTCTATCCTCAGAAAGCCAGCCCTTGAGCTCTTTTGCCCTCAGCTGCTGTCCCATCTTCTTTTGCCCTTCCAAGTTACTGTCCCAGCAGTCGAACACTCACTTCTTATGCTGTAGCCAGGATATAGGGAAGGTGAGAAGTGAGGTAACTTAAACCTGCACAGGGAATTTTTGAGTATCACTGCTGCTGTGTGAGTCAGGGTCAGTGGCAGAAGCTTCTCAGTCTTCTGCTTTCCCACAGTTCTCCTGGGCTGGACAGGGGGCAGCAGGAGTGCCCTAGCCTTACAGCCCTACTCCTAACATCCCTTTCAGCTGACAGTCTGGCTCTTCCTTATCCCATCACTCAGCACTGGGGCCTGAGAATGAAGCTGAAAAAGTTCCTCGGAGCCCACAGTGCACGGTAAACCCCGTCATCCTCCCCAGGAAGCTGTATATGATACCTGAAACAGAGAATGCCCTCCTTGCCTGAGACAGACAACACAGGAATGGTATCAATGTTGGTTTTTTCCTCTCCCACAGTATATTCAGTCTCATTCAGGCTTCCTGCAGAAACCAGATAAGTTTTTGCTCTTTTATCAAAGACCAGCAATGCATATTTCTATGACAGACTGAGCTAGCTGGCTGATATCCTTCACATCAACAAGATTGTTCAGATTTCCTTCTTTCTTCTTTTGTCTGAAATAGCTTGATTCATTTTGGTGTCTCCCTTAGTGACCTTGCAGGTAAACGTTTTCAAATGTCCATGAGGAGAGAGCATCTTTAGGAATAAACAAAAAATGTCATTATACCTGAACATGTGCAGTCAGGATCTGAAGAACTTTTTTTTAAATTGTTTTCCATAAATGAATGAAAGAATTTTAAACAAATTCTTTGATATTAGGAAGGAAAATGTAAGGAAAGAAAAAAGATCAGAAGGAAGATATGTGAAAAGAAAGAACAAGGAGAAAAGAAAAAGGGACCCCCACTCCTTGATCAAATGATAAAGAGCAATTACAGTTGTCACGTTTTCATAGCTCATTCCTAAGCATGCACTGCCACCTGCCAGCCTTTAAGCAAAACGCATTGGAAGAAAAAGTGGATTTCATTCCTAATTGTACTGTTCTTTAACTGCTTGAATAGCCACGTGGCCTATATATCTGCCTTATAAATCTGCAGTCAAGGATTTACGTATGTATTTAGACCTTTGTATTGCACATTATGCAACAAAATGGAATACATTTGCAAGGTGAAGGACCGTGACTGCAGGTGGAGGTGGTTGTGGCTAGGAAGCAGAACTGGGCTACAGCAGAGACTCGGGGGCTCCCTGAAACCCCTCCTTGCCTTACGGAAGGGACCCTGATCTCAGCTGAGGGTTATCAACAATTTAGGTGGAAAGGCATGAGTAAAGGAGATGTTGAGAGGAGCTGAGTTATGCTACTAGAAGAGATGTAAACTGCTGCAAGTTAAGAGATTGTTACATGGGAGCAGGAGGAGTGGTTGCTGAAACTTGAAGGTGACAAATAAAGGAAGGAAAAGAAATATTGATTTAGGGTGGATGCCCAGAAGTAACGGGATGAAATTTCAAAGGGAAACATGAGCGCGTGTATTAGGAAATGCTTCCTCATACTGAGATCTATCAAGCTATGAAT
This sequence comes from Nycticryphes semicollaris, assembly GCA_013400055.1. Taxonomy (NCBI): domain Eukaryota; kingdom Metazoa; phylum Chordata; class Aves; order Charadriiformes; family Rostratulidae; genus Nycticryphes; species Nycticryphes semicollaris. The sequence continues at coordinate 481,735 of VXBJ01000273.1, forward strand.
AATATCGCAGGGGAAGCTTCTTCACCCCAGGCATTTTTAAACTAGACTAGAATAAACGATATGACATTATAATAGAGTAAAATCTTACAGTGGTAAGGGGATAAAATAGATAATCTAATAGGTTTTTATTTCTTAGATTTTTTTACTCTCCACTGTCTTTCATTATGCAGCATGTACAAGCTGTTCAACTTTGCATATCAAGCAGTATACTGCTATTATTATGTACACAAGGGCCTGCTAAGCATTATGTCTGTTGTACAACCCCTGACAAAGGGTGTGTGGAGTACAGCTTCATCTCAAATTTGTTGCAAGTGGCAATGTAAATGGTATTTTTGACACCTCAGCCTCTCAGTCCTGTTTCAGATCCAGTTTTTCTTTAGCAGTGTCTAGGGTCAATTACTGTGAAGAACCTGACATATGCTTTGCTCAGTCCATTTCTTAGAAAAAACTATTTCTGTCATTTGAGGCAGTACCTCACCTTGAAACCTCAGAGTCAAAAGCACAATACAGTTACCTCCTCCTAAAGTGTCATTGTCTTTCCTTGGTAGAGTTGTGTGGAATGCAAGAATTCAGAAATGCTTCTGGAAATTAAGCAAGCCTTACATCTCCCTGTTAAAAAATTAACGTTCTTCTCTGTGTTGGGATGGAGATCAAAATAACTATCTTGCGTTCATGACTGACTGAATACCTATCACACTTATTCTTAACAGAAACCTTGTGATAAATGCCAAACAAGTAAAGAAATTATTACTCTCTTGAGAGTTTTATTGTCTTTTTCCATATGAAGGTAAAAACTAGTGAAAATGATGGAAGCACACAGGTGAAAAATCATACTGACAGCAGAATCAAACCCTGTTTTTTATCACCTGGTTAACTGAGTTCACTCCAAAACATTTGCTAAAAAGTCTTCATTATCTTTTGGTATGTACATGCCCTGAAATACAGTTTAAAAGTAACCTCTCTAACTTTTGTCAAAAGTGATCCAAGTTTACATAGCAGCCATTCAATAATGTCTTCCATATAGGCACCAGGTCAGTTCAGTGTGGCCTTATGAGCCTCATGCATTACCTGCCATCGTTACATTCTGGATACAACTTTCCTCTTTCCTTGTGAAATCAACTGTTGTTCTTCTCGCTGAGAGTTATTTCAAAACAAGTTGTGCTTACAGCTACTAAGAGAAGTCTTGGTTTAGGAAGGAAGTTACAATATACTTGAAACTATGCATGTACCAAGCCTTATTTACTTCAAAGGAGTATGAAGAACACGTATAAGTTTTTAAAAAACAGTGCTTGTCTGTCATTGAACTTTAGGAACTGAGTTGGTGGATTTATTCTTAGGATATGTGAAGTTTCTTCTGCACTAAATATAAAAAGAAAGACAGTTGCTGTTAGCGACATAGTGATGCTGATGGCTGCATCTTTCTGAAGACCAAAGTTGTCTAACTGCATGTAATAGTGCCTGCACTAAGAAGTTGCTTTATCTCTGGTAAGATGAGCAAAATATTCAGTGCCTTAGCTGTCAGTCCTCTGGCTGGACCAGAGGATGAGTTAGGGTGGACATGTGATGGTCTTTTCCACCAGAAACTTTCCTGAGTTTGGCTTTTCTAAAGCCAAACATGGAGGCTTCAAGCACCTGGTTGAGTCACTAAGACAGATAGGTTGTCGGTTGTGAAAGTCAGAAGGGCACCAGTCTGCAGGCTTCAGTGTGTGGAAGTTCATGCTTCACCTTGCAGTTCAGACATAAGCAGTAACTAATTCAGATAACAGTTTAAAGGTACGAGAATGTGTGGTCTTCTGAACAAGAGGGTCACAAACCAGGGGGTCATGCCAGAGCACATGAAGATTTAAGCTGGGCCTGAGCAGCAATTCCTTGCAATCTACCTTGCAATTTGTTTGCAGCAGGGACCACCTTGTTTTCCAGATGCTCAAAACCCAGTTTCCATTAGCTTCTCTTCAAGACAGAGGGTCGGGATGAAGAGTGGTTTTGACAGGGGAGGGTGAAGTTAGTGCCTTGTGGAGAAGGGACAAAAGTGCTGCAAAGTGGGTGGGGAGAAGGAGTTGGATGAAAAGTAAAGCAGCTGTAGGGGTTGGATGATATACTAGAAGAAAGAACAAACCATACGGGCTGATTTGTCTTCATTATTTTGCCTTCTGAGCAGAGTATGCTATGGATTGGGACATCAGGATAATGAATGCTTGATAAACAGAGGGTATTTGGTAGGACTTTCTTCTGACTTGGTTATGCCAGTGACAATTTATGCAGGAGACTGGTTTATTTGTAGTCTTTGCAGGATATGAACAAAAATAAATGCCTACCTCATTAATTCTTTTTAAAGTAATATGTGAATGGGCTAAACAAACTTGTTCAGTTCTATTTCTTAATAAACAATGAAACCATTATGAAAAGTTTATCAGCTTTATGTTGGTTAATCATCTTCATTGTTTCACTCCTATTGCATAGCCTGCAAGAATAAATTAAACTAATTAAGCCTTTATGAAAGTCCTTTTTAACAATATTTTTGTTTAGAATTTCCCCACCAGCTCTGTAAAGCTCTTTACATTTCCAGGTTCTCAGACTGATCTTCCAGCGTCTATTGTGTTTGCCTAAATGTAGAGATGAAAAGGAAAACCTAGTTCTCCTAGATATACCCTGTGGGACTAATTACACTCATTTGACTAGACTAGCAGTTAGATCTGAATTATAGTCATGAATAAGTTAGATCTTAATTAAAGTCATGTTTGGGTGCAAAAGGCAATGTCATACATGCAAAGAAGCTGCTTTGTAATATGCAGAAATTAGTGTTAATAATAATTTGTGTATGAGATTTGGATTTCAATTTATTCTTCATATTGCTCTCTGGCGGTTTACCCATATAATAGTACATCCTGCTGCTATTTCCACGTTTGAGTACTCTCAAAGCAATAAAAGGTAAAATATTGCTAAACCAAAAAATAAAATGACCCATTCAACTCACATCAATATTTAAAGAGCTTTGTAATTGTTAAGGCCTTATCAGGTGTTTGACAGTGTATCACTTCTATTTGGAATATGTTGAAAAATTAACAAGATTATAGTGTGATAGAATTACTTTCTTCTAAAGACTATCAGAGTTTCCCCGGGAGGACAGCCTAATCTCATGGTTTTTTCCCTGTTCTGGTCTGTGCTGATATCTCCTATAAATTTACCAGTATGCCATAAGTATATATACATACACAAATAATAATACAGCACACTTTAAAACACTGTTGCCATTTGGGTAACCATCAGCCCTTGCTTTGCTCTGGACAATGGTATAAAGCTTCTTAGGGAAGTATCTACTCCACGAGGGAGATAAAGAAAACTCTAAAGCATGGAGGGCTGGTGTAAGGCAAGTTGACTACACAGGACTCAAAGGTCAACATGGAAATACCATCTAGACCACATGATGTCAACATGGGGAAACCAAACAACTCCAGAACAACAGCAGTTGTGGCTGGTAAGTGACTTTATCTGTGTGTGGTCTGTTTGTCTTGCTGCACAGTAATCTAGGTCTTGAAAAGCAAAGTGCCACTCCTGTTTAGCGTGAGCTGGTAGCCTGAGTTTGCCTAAATGTAGAGATGTGGAAGTTTGGCAGACTTCCTTCTTATGACACATTTTCTGCCAAATGCTGCATCTGAAAATGTTTTGTGACAAAGGATCTTCTATGTTTTCCTTGACCATTTTTATCATTCTTCTTTATTTCTGAACAAAATGTTGTGAGAAAGTCAAAGGACTTTATTTTTATGTTCTCTAAGGAATGTTTCTTGAAAGAAGATGCTATCTTTTCCTAATCCCAAACAACTTCTTTTTTTTGATGCTTTCATCCATTAATTTAAAAAAAAAATAAGGAGAAGTTGAAGAGACAGAAAACTTAAAATAAAAATGAGCCTTTTTGACATCATCCTGAATGAACTCTTGTTGCCTTAAGCTGAGATCATTTTTTGCTCCAACAGAACGGCACTGCATTAGATATGTTATACATGCTGAGAACAATCAAGGCAGGCAGGATATAGGAGGTCATAGAAGAGGACAGAGATGCAACATAAATTTTTTTCTCTGTTTCACTACTCAGGTCAGTGATTGAGTCTGACTTTCCACTGAACAGCTCTTAAGATCCTGGGCTTGGCCCTCACAAATACAGTGTCCAGAGGATATGGGTCTCAGGAGATCATTTTGGAAGATGGATCTGGTGCACAGAGTTGCACTTGGGTGGAAGTCAGGTCATGGTGTGTATTTAACTTGGCAGCCATCGCATCGCTGCCAACGCTGTTTTCCTGGACATTGCAATTATGAGGGCAGAAATTGCTCTGTACTGCTTATTGTGCTTTTAATAGTAATTTGAAACCACTCAGAGGCCAATATTCTTACAACAAGGATGTTGTAATCCATGTTTTGGGAAGAGTTTTTTTCAACACAGGTATGTAATGACGTAAGAACAGGGCAAATTGTGGCAGGTTTAAATTGCAGCAAAGGAAATTGAGTCTAAACATTGAGACAAGCTTACTGACAGCTGATCACTGAAGTTGTCTATCCATAGAATTTATTAAATTTTGTTTCCTAAAGATTTTAAGTACAAATGAGTAAAGGTATGATTTTAGTTAAGTTGATCCATGCTTGGCTAGAAAATAGATTAGAGAAATTCCTGAAGTCCTGATGCTCAGTGAAATCATTCAAGGAAATTACCCACAAGGTACCAGGGATAGATCTTTACATGGATTTGCATATAAGTTATAAAATATTTTAAGAAAATGGTAAATAATAATATGGAAAATAATGACACAAATGCTTTCCCTCCGTTACCATGTTCACTCCTTGTCATTTCACTGTTGAAAAGACATCAAAGAGATGTAAGGAAATTCAGCAGAAATTGTTTCAGGCACAGAGCGACTGTCAAATCCTGTTGAAAATTTTAGGATCAAACAGATTGTAATGAAAAATAAAAGTGTATAAACTGAGGAAATATCTAAAGGATATTTTGGACCTTTCTTTTTGCCTTTTATTGTTGTTTCAGAAATGAAGATAACTTGTTAAAATGAAGGAGGAAATTGGGAAAATTTATATGAAAATATAAAGTTGTTTTGTTTTGTTTTTTCACTGTCTCTTTTTAACATTTTTAACTCACTCCTTCTGGACACTATTAGTGAGTCACTGAAAGTGACTGTAGAGGACTCCACCCAGGTGAATGTCTGTAGTTGTACTAGCTGGAATACAGTCAAATATTAAAGATCTGAGCCCTTCTGCTTCGAGACAATCACCAATCTTAAGTGCCTTGACTTTGGAAGAAACATCCTCTGTGGGAACATTACTGTGTGACTGCCTATGAGGATTTGAAGAACCTGTTTCTGGTACCTGTCAAAGACAAGATATTGGACATAACAGACTTATTGCCTGATTCAGCCCAGCAATTAATTTCCTTTGTAGGAATTATTATCCAGTAAAACACAGAGAGGAAAAAAAGTCCTGTTGCTTTTCTTTTATCTTAGACATTGCTTCTTTTCTTCTAGGAGAAAAGTAGTAATTGCAACTAGAGAACTTGAATTACAAACACAGGTAACATTCCTGTAAGTGAATGACTTACTGTCTATGAACTACTTAAATGTATAACATCTCCATAATTTAGAAATTAATTACAGTGTATGGGTGCTCTGAGATGCAAAATGAGTCCAGAGCATTTGCATGGATGCATCGTGCTGTGAGGGAAGTGGAGCTGACCTTCTTCCTTGTCTTTGCAAGTGATGATGTTTACATGAGTTACTCGATTTTTTTTTTTTTTCAGATTTTCTTTTTGTGCTTATTTGTGGATTGTCACACAATATTTACTCTTGTTTAGCTAGATATATCCGTGTCTGGTTCAAGGTGCTTTTTTCCTGCTGGCAAAAGCAGAAGCACTGTAATTCCTATTCATGTGAATAAACCCAAAATACAACTCAGGGGCTGGTATAATTAGAACACATTTATGCTTGTTTTCCAGCCTTGGTCTGTTGAACAGCAATTACTTGGAAAGATAGGTCCTATGCCCGATTTTGTTATTTTATTTTTCTTTTCCAGTGTTCCTTTTATTCAGCTATGGGCTTGCAGCAGAAAAGATGGAGGGAGCTGAGAACTACATGGTGCTTTGTGTATTTCTCAATGAAATGAAAAAGAGTACAATGTACCTGATACAATAATCTTCAAGTATACAAAGATAGCTGTAAAAAATGAAGGCCTTGGATGGAAAAAAATTCTTTATGAAAGAAGACCAGAAATAATGGTCATATATTTTGAGACTGGATATTAGAAAACCTCATATTTAGTACAAAGTAACACTTCTTGAGGAAGATATGGGCTTCTGTCACTGAAAATTTTTAAAACCAGTTAGACTGACTGGGAAATGCTTATAAGTACTTGTTCTTGCTCAGTACAGAGCAATGGACAAGATGGCCTTTCTAAGCCTCCTCCAGTTTTCATTAGTTAACGTACACCTTTGTTGTGTAATGTTTCAAACATATATCCACTATACTCTTAAAATGCAGATTCATAGCTATGGCAGTTATGGAAACAGTGTAAGTATATGGCACCAAGATACAGTTTCTCTTGTGGAAATGCCAGCCCCTACCAAATGCTGTCAAACAGCAGAGCTTGTAGTGGAGCAGGAGGTGATTCTTAACTAATTATAACAGTGATGACTACAGGGTTCACACAAACAAGTGTACCACACGCCATCTGCTTCATTGATGAAGGTATAAATGCTTCATACTGGTACAGAGCTTTCATCTGAGGATCTCAAAGTATTTTACAATGTGGAAATAGAAAGTGACATTATCCTAATTGCACAGTTAGATGAGCGGGTTTACCACCTTCCTTAATTGCATGTCGATTTTGTAGTCTAGCACCTTCCTAAAGAGGTGTTCTTTATTTAGGGCTTGTCTATGCATGAGAGTTGTTTTGCTTAGTTCTTCCAGGGATACCTGGAGGTAAAAACATTCTGTTGTGCCACAAACCATATACGCACATGTGTGTACAAACACATATTTATTTTACTGGCAGCAATTCTTTACATAGTGGATGTAATGGAAACACTTATGTGAATATTTCTGTGTAAAGCACCACCATTGCTGCACTAGTGGTTTTTTCACTCATTTTGCATTGAAGCAAATGACTGGTGATGTGAGGCCTTCTCCTTTACAGTATGATTTCTACTAGCACAGATGCAGTATACTTGGGAATACACACGTGTGTGTCTCCGTCCCATCCCAAATATTTGTCTAAATAATTTCCTAGACATTTCAGTGTACATTTAGGACTCTGACATGTAGAGAAGTAACCCTTTTAAAGGGGATTAAATAAACGTGTAGCAGAGGATGCCATGACTAACTATGTGTCAGTGATGAACTCAGATCCACTCCAGTTCCTTTTTCAATATCTGTCTAAGCCAAAGTGCACATAAGATATCAGAAAGCTGCATGGAGGCCACATAAATCTGTATTTGGACCCTAATAACGTTCCCCAAAACTTCCTTTCAGCAAGTCATTTCTCTTCCTGCTCTCATTTTTTAAATCCACTCTGCAGGTGAGATAAGAGGATTCTTTTTGCCCTGAAATTATGGCAGTTACAAGTAATCTTTGCTGTCTCTGTACATATGGGGCTTTTTATTTTTTTTGTCTTTATTTTTTTCCCCAAGGAAAGCAAATATTTTGTGCCCATGGAAAAGGAGGAGATTAGCTGCACCAGAACACAAAGCGAAGCTAACCCCAGGCAAATCACAGCTGAACAGTAACTATACAAACTTGCCCTTGGCTTTGGTGCCAAACATCTCATATGATAATGCTTCAGGGGCCATTAAGGGGAAACCAAGTGTTCTTTTTAAAGTTTTCTTTTTTATTAAAAACAGAAAATATAGCTGAACATCTGAGAGTAAATAATTTCCCCCCATACTTCTGCAGATAAAATAAGAATGTGAAGGGTGGCAAGTACTTGCTCTCAGAAGAAACAATTTTGAGATGGTTTGAGGCAGCAGCTGCACTTGTGATCAAACAGGTCACTGACATTAATATTGTTTCAATGTATATTTAAAGACTGTCTGTCTCAGGACATGCACAGTCTTATTCTAGCTGGCATCTTTTATGTGACTGGAGAGGCCTACACCTTTTTCCACAGACAGAGGTGCTACCTTGTCTCTTTTTGACAATGGATAAGATTTGGAAGATGCTTGGACAAATTATTTTGTGGTGGATTTTAACTTGGAATCACTTGAAGCTAGGCGCAAAGTTGAGTTAAGTTCACCAAGTACATGAATCTGTGTAGAACAAAGAGAATATCTTAAGAGACAGTTGCCTTTTAGAGAAGGGCAATAATGGTGGTAGTGTGTACTCTCTTCTTTGTTTGGATAGTGCAGGCAGAGACACTTGGGGACACAGCAGAGATGGTCAAATAACTTCTGCCTGGTTTAGATCAGAGGCTACAGAGTGGTCTGGGAGCAGTGTCCCCATTGCAGCTGTTCTGTTTGTATGGATGCCAGAGAAATATGAGCTGTAATTAGGCTGTTCACTAGGACACCTTTTTTATAGCCCTTGCTCTTCATTGAACAGAGTGAAGCTGCTGAGACATCTCCAGCAAGTGTCAATTACTAAGCTGTGTGGGCAGGGCCACACAACGATTTTCTCAGGCCATCTGTGTTGCTCAAGTCTTTGTCTTATTAAGCTGTTGTGCCTTGCTGAAAATTTGGAAAAGAATGGAAGTTTTCCAGTTCAAGAGGCTTATTTTTTCCTTCCTCAGGACAATGGTATTTTGACTGTGGTGGTATTTTGGATTTGTCTTGAGCTTGTAGGGTAGCAGGGGTGTGTAAAGGAGCTTTTTTACCTCTTGGGCAACAGTGTTGTTAACTCTCTAATGACCATCTTTCTCCAGGTGCTTGGGGATGTACAGTGGGGATGTATGTGCTTGTTTAGAAGAAATGGGAACTTCTCTTTGAAGTTTGTCTCCGAACTGTGTCAGTGTCAATGGTTTTCCTGGGTCACTAACCTCTTATAGGGCAGGGACAATGTTGTTCTGCTAGAGGATGGCTAGAGATTTCAAACCTGAAGGAAGACTGTTGAAGCTGGCTTGTTGTTCCAAGAGGCTGCATTGCATGTCGATCATAAGTCTGAGAAAAAGTAATGCAGACATTTTGGTTACCTTCCAGGACTTGTAGGGAGGAGGATTTTTGACTTGGCCTGGCAGTTGTCTGGCTAACGATGAAAATGGGAAGCGGCTAGCATAGGAGTTAGACAAGGCAAAAGAGTTGTCCTCTACTTTATGACAGAGCTAAGAGGGAGAATAGGTGGTAACAGAATCACTTGTTTGGAAAAATGCTGGAGACAAGGATGGGGGAACATAAAAATGATGAAGGGGAGATGAGAGACATCTTCAGGGGTATGCAGTAACAATTTAAGGGAAGAGGAGCAGTTCTTTACTTTTAGTTGTTTGACTCCAGGAGAATTTTGCTTATCGATTATTTGTAGGATTGTTGATAGAGACAATGCTGGGAATGAGAAGACTCTCAGTTTCTGCTCCTAGAGGGAAAGGAAGCAGTCATTGCAGTCATTCACATTTCAAACAAAGCAGGAGTTGCTCTTCTGATGCCCCCTCAGAGGAAGCTGGGCAGAAGCATCAGCACATGCTGTTACTACAAAGGGCTCAAGCAGATCTCTTTACAGCTTAGGGAAGTTTCTGTGCCTCCATAAGAATCACATGAGAGGCTTCCCCATTAGGCAAAATAATACTGTAGGAACTTGTGAAGTGTTCATTAAGTACAGTAAGCACAGGAACTTTGTAAGCGATTGAGTGTCACTTTGATGGATAGACTACAGTAGGTCATACTCAATAAATCCCCATGATCTCTATGTGCATTGTCATTCAAAATGAACTATTACTCCTATCTAAAGAGCTACTGAAAGTCTAAAAGATCTGCACATTGTGCACTGTCATACCCTGGTTAATTGGGTCATGTAACCGATGCCACACAAGTCAGTGCAGAGATGGGAAATTAGCAAGCTTATTGGACCCTCACAGGGATGGATCTGGGCTGGATGCACTGGAAGTGCTCTCCCTATACATGGGGTCCAGAGAGAGCTGGACAGCTAGGAGTGGTATCTGAGCTCTAGGGCTTCCTAAGGTCTCCTCAATTACTAGTTTCTAGACCAATGTACAGTCATTTTCACATTGCAAAGGAAAGACAAAGAAATAGAGAGAAATGACGTTGTTTGAAAAAATGAAGGATTGAAAGTGTCATGTGATTAAAGCAGACCCCGGTTCAAATATATGAAATTCAATTAGCTTTCACCATATTAAAGGTTAAGCACAATTGAAAAATCCTTTGAAGAACTGGGGGATTCTTTAGCAGATGTGAAAAGGTAGGAGGATAACAAGGCAAATGTGGCACCTGCATTCAGTTGTAAGTGGACCTGAACTTCATTAGCTTGGTGATGTCTGAGAACAAAGCTAACTTTATTCAGCTGTTGACCAAGTTATTAGAAGTCCTGTATGATCTCATTTAAACTTTGTCATTAGATTCCATACTTCATCTGTAACCATGGGCATGACTGGGATACAAATGGGCTTACTCATTTTCTAATTGCTTTCATTGGACCATGGATGGAAAGCAAGGAGGACAGACGTGGGTGCAATATTCCAGGGCCAGAAAGAGACATTTGTTGATCATGTCACTGTATAATATCACATCATATAAAAGCCTACAGTATTGAAAAATCTAGCCACCAAATTTCCTGGAATCAGTACTAATTAAAAAGCAAATTGGAGTGGGGAGCCGCTGAAGAATATCCAACTATTTCTCTGATCATTACTGCTTGCAGTAAAGGACAGATGAGTAAATGTTGTGTTTGAATTGGCAAACATTTATTGTACAGCTTCAAGGCTGTGGAGAAAATGAAATTCAACTTTTGCTTTTTTTAAACAAAGAGGCATTTATTATTCTTCCTGCTATTTAGTACACAATAACCTTAATGGATACAATACAATAATAAGGCTGTTGGATCAGCTCCAAAATAAACCTACAATGATCAGGTGCTATTACATGGATATCTGAGTGTGACATTTTAGTTCACTGGATTGTCGTCCTTGCTCCATTTTCCAATATGTATAGGCAGTGGTCCTGGAAAGTGGCCGTGTTTAGATTGGCATCAGCACAAAGTGGGGCAGGAAGGCTCTTGACCAAAGGGAAACTGGGTTCCTCTCTGCAACACTGTGTTTGGTACAAGAGGTTTGTGGAGAAGTGGAGTAGAGAAGGCCTGGGTTAGAAGCAACGTGCAGGTATTATGGAATGTGGTTACTTTGAAACATGTCCTTTTCTGGCATATCACCACCTGCTTTGATTCATGCTAAAACTGTATAGAAAAGTATTGCTCACCTCTTAATATCTGTGTGTGCACTGGGGTGAACAGAGGTGGAAAGTGTGCACTAGAATAAGCTACTTAACCTGGTTCTTTCACTATGGCTCTGCAAAACTGGTTATATTGTCTTCCTTAATCTGCTTCACATTATTTTTAGGTTGTGAAAAACTGAAAAAGCTAGCAGTTTGTAGGAGTCAATTTTCAAGAAAAGCTCGTGACAGAGTAAGAACTTCTGCCAATCTTCTTAACTTACACTGAAAGCTTACAGTTTCTCAGGTAGCAAATGCATGATATTGAGGGGAAAAATGGCAACGATCAAAGCATGCTCTTAACAGAAATATTCTGCTAGCTTTTGTGACTCCTTGTTTCAACAGAAATGCCCAGATTTAGAAGGCATGACTTGGACATAGTTCTATACTTCACACTGTTAATTTAACCCCCCTGTCCCTGATTAATTGTCCCAGTTACTGACTTTGTGAATAGTAATTTTCTTTTGGTGGGTCTCTGGCTTTGTTCTTCCTCTTGTGCTACTGCTTCTTACTCCTTATTGCTGAAGAGCTGGAGAACTGGGCTGACTGATCATTATGTTTGGGCTCATTCTTGAAGAAGGACCTTCCTTCTTGCTTTAACATGCAGATGGAAGAAATTGGAGGAGGAATGTGACCCTGCACTTTTGGTACAAAAAGAGGTTGAGGAAGGGGTTTAGATTTTTTTCCTGAAAAACTCTTCTATTTATAGCTCTCTTGAGAGAAAAAATAAAAAGGAGGAAAGAACAGAAAGGTGCTGACCCTATAACCATGGAATACTCGTCCCAGGAAAAAACAAGTTTCTCTTAGTTTCAAAAGTACTTTCTTACCTTCTTGCCTTACCAAGAGTTTGTGTAAGGTGTGCTGTGAACTGAAAGCAAAGTATAGTGCTTTTGTGTCCCTAAACATGCCCCATAGGTACTTACTACATGATTGGTATGCAGTACCTGCTGAGGATCAGAAAAAAGGAACATATGTATGAGAAGGAGTACGATGTGACAGTGTGGGGTCAGGTCTTGCCTTCTACAGGCAAATCTTTTCTGAATTCAATATGGGTTGACAAGCATTGTTGCTGTTAGAAAATTACCTTGACTGCATATGAGGCTGCAATAGCTCTTGTGGCAGAGTGATTTTTGCCCTCTAGTAGCAGCACACAGCACAGGGGTCTGTGCTATGAGGGTTCCTGCATAGTGGACATACTGGTCTTGGCAAAGCTTGCTTGATAACTCAGGACTTGCTTCTCAAGTCACTACGGCTTCTGGAAGAATTTGCCTGCAATGTGCACAGGCTCCGTGCCCAAAGCATTAAAAATTGGGTGCTGTTTTACTTGATTCCAATTGTTTTCAATGCTGTAGAAATGAGATGCTTAGAAATAAGTAAGCTGGCTGTTAATGCTGCTTTTTTCTTTGGTTTTAATGGCTTGTACTAATTAGCTGGGTCCTGTCTAGTTTCACTTGAGTGGGAGTGACACGGAAGCAAAGATCACAGGATGGCATTTACATTACTCTGTTTCATTAAACAGAAAAAAGATTCAGTTTAGCAAGAGACACCTCCAAGAAAAACAATGCCAGAGGAAACAAAACTATTTCAGAACGGGGCTTCAATACAGTAGTCTAATTAAGATGGTTATCTGTTAGTAAACAAACATAGCTGACTTCTGTACAGTGGACAGGGGACTTTAAGGAGAAAATGTATTGATTGAGTCTGAAAGAAGAGCTACAGCTCAACAATGAACCAGATAAACACATATGCTTTTTCTGTCTCTTTCTTTCACATTGAGCAGATCTGATTGTGTTGGGGAAATGTTTTTTTTTCCTCATTTCTGGTTTTCTTTCTATATTTTTTTCCTTTTTTTTTCTTTCTATCAGGCTTTTTTGTGAAAGACTTTGCAGCAATGGATTGGCAACATGGGTCAGCCAATTCAGCTCTTCAGTGAATCATTTTGTTTAATTCCTTATTCTTTGATTCTGTCAGCTTTGAAAACACACTATTGGTGCTGCCTTGGTTGAAATTTGTCTGCAAATCCCTGCTGTATGAATTAAGGCTTGTGCAGATGGTGGCAGTGCTGATCAAAATGACACTAAAGAGTTGTTTTCTCTTTTCTAAAGCCAAGCAAGAGCATTTTAAACAAAAAGCGGGCAGCTATTATGATTTTGGTGGCATTTATCACTGCTCTGGAAAAAGGTATGAAAGCCCTTTGGCTGCCTCTTCTACTTATCTAATTTGAAAAATAAGAAGGAAAACCTCCCCAGAAACTGTTGGTTATAACTCTTGCCTTGCTTCAAAGTCTCTAAGAAATCATAACTTTATGAAGTGACAGAATTTTTGGTCTGAAGCTCTTTTCGGACTACAGATTCTCAGGAGCACAGGGATTGAAGAAGCTGCACTAAGCCCTGCCAGAGTCCAAATAAGCAGTGCCCAGGCAATCCTGAGGAAAGGATGGATGAGGATGTTGCAGAGGGCATCTGCTGAAACCAGGTTGGTGCTGTGCACTGGGAAATTGTCCCTGGTGGCTTTATTTCACTTCAGTAAGTACACTGTCTATTGTGTTGTAAATGAACAAAACATCCCACCTATCTTTTCCCCATTTTTAGTATAAACTATAGATATTTATATATCATTGATGTAGAGGTATCCAAGTTAGCTCTAAACAAGGTAATGTAGACTACAAAGAAACAGGGCAGTAGAGTAAAAAACAATCTTTTTTTTAGTCAAGTGTTTCTCTACCCATAGTTTGTGTTACTGACTTGTAAATTATGGAATAAGTCATCTGGGAAGCTGCAGGAAATACCTGTGGTCTGTGAACATGGATAAGTCAGGGAATTGTGTTATAGTCAAGTCATGAAGAGGGTAATATCAACGACCTACACTTTCTACTATTCTGGTTTCCATAAGTTTCTTGCAATTGATACCTCAGACCTGAAGCTGATTCAATGAGATGTCAGACAAAGATGATTGGCATTTCTGTTTGAGAAGGAGTCTCAATGGTTTGGTGTAAACACCCAGCCAAAGTGTGGGGATTGCCATACTTTTTCACTCATCACTCGTAGGCCATAAATAATAGGTAGTCAAGGAGGTAGCTGAAGTGACTAGCCCACAGACAGAATCCATATGGTGAAATATGTTTGCATTAATTTTTTGCCAAAGAGCCTTGAATAATGAGCAGATTAGTGAAAATCAAAGTCCTTTGTGGATAATTTATGAACAGGAACAAAACGGTGTTAAGTTATGAACTGCAAATAGTTCTCCTAGCTGTACTTGTTGGCCTGTGGAATTCAATCAATGCCTAATATTTTACAGCTTTTTAGAAAAAGGTAATTTAAATTAATTTAGTTCATCTTGCAGAGTGGACACAGTCAAAGAGACCAGATGGTTAAGGAAATGCCATGCAATAGCTAGACAAAGGGATAGAGTAATTGCATGTAAAGTGCTGTTTGATTATGCCTTTTTGTGTATATGGTATCTCTTTTCTGCAGAAGCCTTTGGATAACATCGAGCAAGCATACAGGAATGCCACAGGGATGTACACTGTCCATAATTTGGATGATAGTGTCACGTCAGGCTCTATGAGCAAGAGGTACAGAAACAAACTTAATCACATTTTGCAGAGAAACCTGAAACATCAAAAGTTTAAAGATAACTGTTTAAAAATCTGGTGGAGAATTGGCAGTAGGGAGGGAATACAGAATTGCCCACTAAAAAGGGCTTCAAAGATGCAATTTTGAGGACACTTGTTAAATACATAATTTTCCATAAAGCAGCCATTCTGGTAGAGAAAGGCAACTCACAAAATTATGCCCCTTGGTACAGACAAGAGGAGAGGAATTACCATTCTGATTTTCTTCCAGAGCTGCCTCTCACAGCTTTTTCTCTTCCCTGATGCTTCAGCTCAGGCTGCGCATGCCTCTGGTCCATGTGCCAAGTGACCTGCCAGCCTCATATTGACTCTGCATCCGCTTGTCATGAGCGCTGACCTCTAGCACTTGCATTAAAGAAACTTGTCCTGCAGCTAGCACCATTAGGTTGCTTTAAGCAAGAAGTAGCCAAAAAACATTGCAGAGCACAGGGTTATTGGTAAGTGTGTTACAGACACAGAGAATATCCACTCTGAGTTTCTAAGGGCCAGCAGTTTCTAAAGGGCTTACAAACCAGTGCTTGTTAAGGACTCTTTCAGCGTTGTCTCGGCAGAGATGAAGTTATCTCTAAAGTACTGCAATCTGTGACATGAATGCAATGAACAATTTGCTAATGCTACTTGAAAAACTTAGGTGAATCTTTTCCTTGACTTTCTAGGCTTTGCCATGCTGAGCTTTTGTTGAAGTTTCTTCTCACTCCACAGCTTAACAATCTCAGTTCTCCTTCCCAAATCAAGCTGCTCCATACATGAGACCTTCTCCTGCTGGACTGTTCTGGTCATGGCATGGATGTCAGGTAGGCCCTTTGTACAGGTAGGGCAATATTGCTTTCAGATCGAATGTGCAACGTGTCTTGCAAACAATAGCTTCAGGCACTTTTGTGTTTTGGTGCCCTTTTTCTTTTTTTTTCT
The DNA here is from genome assembly GCA_013400055.1 of Nycticryphes semicollaris. Taxonomy (NCBI): domain Eukaryota; kingdom Metazoa; phylum Chordata; class Aves; order Charadriiformes; family Rostratulidae; genus Nycticryphes; species Nycticryphes semicollaris. The sequence goes on from VXBJ01000273.1 coordinate 497,691, forward strand.
TTTTTTTTTTCATCAAATGGCAACCATTCAGCGCTTCAGGCCTTGAAAGCTCCTCCTTTGCTTTGAAGTACAGGAGGTTGAATAGTCCATTTTTCTTTAGCTGACAAGCACGCTACCCAAGCCTTCCAGTCTACATCATGGGCAGAACGGGGCCGTGAGTTCACTTTCTAGCAGTGCATGTGGGCGAAGCAGACCAGTCTGACACTGGGTGAGAACATGGTCAGTTTAACTTGGTTGCCTGGCATCAGCAGGAGGCTAGAACTATGTGCTGGTCACAGGCTTGTATCACCATCTCAACTAGAGGAGGGATGGAATTGAAAGAACTGTTTCTGAGAAGAAAATCAGAGGCTTCCTCAAGATCAGTTTAAGCAAAGAAATGCAACTTCATGGCTGCTAATCCTCATTGGAAATTTTGAGAAAAAACAGCTTTAGAAGGAGTGAGTATTCACTTTCATGTTTAGAAAAAGCATACTGTAAATGTTGTTTCTCTTTCATGTTCCCTCAGAGCTTTAGCTTTTACCCATTGCCAGAGTTGAGCTTCCCACTCCAACCCTTTATTGCTAGTGAAGTGCCACCATATTATGCTGATTTGTCTCATCACTCATGACAGCAATGAACAGCTCAGTTAATCTGCTGTGACACAGTAGCCTCTGCATGTGGAAGACCACAGCCATGCTGTAGAGCAACTGGTACACTTACTGCTCTCTACTCCAAGAGAGCAGCTCTGTCCAGAAGGGTCAAAAATTGTCTGTAATGTTTTGCAGACTTGTGTATGTGTCTCTTTGGAGAAATCACATTCTTCCTCAAGCCTCCAAGAGGGTAACACATACATAAAAGGAAGAGAAAATGCTAAAACCATACAAGGCCTCCTTTTAATATTTCACTATATATACCATACGCTTTTAAGTCTACTATGCTCCAGGCTACATTGCTCTGGCACTGTGATGAAAAGCAGTTTCTTTGATTCATCCTCAGCTGCTATTTTCAATAATACCTGAGTAACATTAATTCACAGTAGATCAAATCAGTATGAATCCAGGAGCAAGTCCTCCTGGACAGCTTCAGTGTCTACTGTCTTAAGAGAAGCCTCCTGAAGATATAGACCTCTAACTTACCTCTTAATTCAGTGCTAGCTGCTCAGACAGTGATTGTCAGAGTTCAGCTGCTTTGGGAACAAGCACCGTGCGTTTGAAAGCTGTTGAGACACATTGGCCTCCTTCACTGTTCTACTGACTTCTCATACCAGCAGCAGACATGCATTTATTGTCCATCTCGCCTGAAAGAAAAACATACATTGCCCGTCTGTGTGCCCTTTTTCATTGTGCTACACTGTCCTCTTTGGAAAGAGGGAAAAACAGTCAGCTATGACAGACAATGGCATTTAAACATGTTGACTTGTTAAAGTAAATATATATAAATATATAAATATAATATATATATATATGTGTATATATTATATATATATATGTATAAAAATATTTTGAGGAAGACCAAAGGTGATATGCTTCAGGAAGAGAAGCATGTGTCTGAATTGCAGTGTAAAAGACAGACTGAAAAAGAAACACAGGGATGTATGCAAGAAGGAAAAGAAAAGAGATATTTTCAAGTTGCAACCCTTGAATTGGTATTCTTCACCTCTGAATGCCAGTGCCTGGAGCAGTGTGAATTGCACCGGGTGCCTGAAAAAGCAGTTTTGTCTTGTCTGGAGTGCAGTGAGGGGAAACACGCAGGACCGCTGTGTGTTTCATTTGCAGCTGTATGCCTGAAATGACCTCAGATTTAATCAAATGCTTGTCTTTTAGTCACTTGCTGCACATGTGAAATCAGCTAAAAGGAATTTTACTGTGGCATTGAACAGGGGCTAAAATTGAACTCACAGAGCCTCCTCTGATCTATCCTATAGTGGTGGTCTGGTTCAGAGTGGTCCTGCTGTGGGAGCTGGATACCAATTTTTGAACTCTCCTGCTTTCGGGGTGGAGGCAGAATAGGGTCAGGATTTGGCTGGTCTCTCTCTGTCCTCCTTGCAGTGAGTTGAGAAGTGCCCATGTAGTAGATCAAACCCAGAACAAAGCTGTAGACAGTCTGCTGGCCTCTGAGCTGTCATGGGCTAACAATAATTTTGTGGACTTCAGTGGAAATCCCCTTATGCTACCAAAGCCTGGGAAAAGGCAGGAGAGACAGAAGAGACACAGGTTTAAAAATAAGGTATGGGACTAGCTCCTCTAGATCTTGCTGGAAACTAGTCTCAATGTGAATGATGCTGGTGGATCAAATTAGAAACAAAGGTGCCCCATCCCTGGAAGTGTTCAAGACCAGGCTGGATGGGGATTTGAGAAACCTGGTCTAGTGAGAGGTGTCTCTTCCCATGGCAGGGGAGGGTGGAACTCAATGACCTTTAAGGTCCCTTCCAGCCTAAACTATTCTATGAATTAAAAATGGATCACTTTCCTCCATGTTTTTACAAAAGAGGTGAGAGGCAAGGACCTGGAGGAAAGTGCAAGGACAAGGACAGACGCTGTGAGGTCTTGCTATAGCCATCACAGCTCTCTGCCTCAGAGAAGAGTGAGGGAGATATGTCTAGGAAGAGCTCTTCAGCTATGCTAGCCAGTAGTTATTGTTTTATCTCCCCTTGAGTGCCGCACGAAAATTTCAGAATCAGTCTTCTTGAAACAGTGTGTGAGAGAATAGCCTGATCCATTTTCAGCTACACAAAGACAGAGCAGTGAGCATGTGTATAAGATGGAGTGCGGTGTTGTTGGGGAAACAGGAAAAAAACCCCACCAAGTATTTGCAAGGGGAGAGGTAGATATAACTATCTGGTTCAGTGCATTTCATGTTATAGTTATTGGTAGCTATTGGTCTTTGTTTCTGATCTCTTTTCCGTCAGAGGTGTTTGGGGCCACTAGAAGTTTGCTTTTGTCTTTTCAGGGCAGCAAGCATCTGACCTCATATTAGAGGCTCTAGTCATAGCCCTAAAAATACTGATACTGTCCATATGAGTGCAGCAATAGGCCTGCCTACGCTATAGGAAATGAAAAGAGATAATAACAGGCTCACAAGTAGTTTGCAGAGTATGAACAAGGCACCTGAGTCTTCTCTCATTTTCCTATTTCGTAAGTGCACACAGTAACTTTGTGGATGAATACCTAGATTACTCCCCATATCTTTTCCATTAAGATCTTGCCAACCTGGCCTAATAGATTAATGGCAGCACCAGTTAAACAGTCTGTCATTTCCACTGCTGCGGTACCCTTCTCAGTGCGAAGCTTGATGTGAGGATTATCACTGCCATGAGCCATGCTCAGGTCACTGCAGTCTCCTGCCCAGCTCCTTTTCCTGATGTAACAGAGCACCTGTAGTTAGACGTATTTCCTCCAGTTAATGTCTCCCTTTCCATGTTCTTAAACCCTTCAAAAGGTTTAGTTGTCCCTTAGTATGTTTTTTAGGGATCAAGAGGGCCTCTTGTTTCAAAAATTTGACAACCGCTGGCTTCAGTCCAGGATTGCAAGATTTTAATTTCTCAACTTGCTTAATACTCTGTTTTAGCTATGAAAATTTTGGAATAAGTGAGTCATAAGCACCTCATTTTTTAAGGCCAAAATGTAATAAAATTACTGATGTATTGATGGAGCACAGTGCTTGATCAGGTGTCTCGGGAGGAATGGTTACTTGAGATATGAATGCTTAGGAGCATTCCTTATGCATTAGATGGGGAAAAAAGAATAAGAAAAGGTAAAATGGGACAGTCTTAACAAATTTTCATGGAAACAGGGGAGAAACAAATAAATCTGGATGGGAATGGCAGCCTCTGAGAAGAACAGTAATCAAGAACAAAGGGTAAACACAGCAACACCTTACATTTCCCTGCAGTCAAAGCAGTGCTGTTTTTCACCACTTTTATTTCAATAAAGTCTTTTTTTTTTGTAAAGAACTGGAGAAAAGACAGCAGCTTTTTCTGGAAATTCTGCTGCAACAGACCAGAGGCAGGACTGTGGACAAAGATAAATTTCTGCTATTAAAGCTGCATGAACTCTGAAAAAGGTGGGATAAACATAAGCAAGAAACAGAAGGGTGTAGGAGACAGTCAGGACTGACCTAAAATGCAAACTCAGAGTGTAGATGGAAATGCAGGGCTGTGCTTTCATAGCAAGTAGATGTCAACTCAGACGATGTGGCACTACTGAATGTAGGAGATAGCAACAGAAAGGCTGAATAGATCACGTGCCTAGAATAAAGCTTCTCCAAATTTCTAGTCAAGCCAAATACATCCGAGTTCTTAGGCATCTAATGGGTCTCACGTGCCAGGTCTCAGACACATCCACTGTTATCGCTTCTTCCTTTCCCTCATCCCTTCCAATACAATAGCTGGATTTGCTTCTAAAATCTAGCATATAAAAATGCCTATTTTTTTCTTCTTTTTCATGCTCCTAAGAAAAGGCTGCATCATTATGAGAGAAGGAAGCTTCACCATCGCTCTGTATTGCTGCAGACTGCCGTGAGCAACAGCCTTTTGTCTGGGTGCCTCAGGGGAACAGCCAGCTCCATCTGAGCTGAGGGACTTTCCTCTACATCAGTTTCACTTACCTCTCCTGTTTTTTTTAACAAGTGACAGCTAGATTATCCTAAATCAAACACTGACGAGGAAGCACATATCATAGTTAAAAAAGTGTGCAAATGATCTAAATGGTTGCCCAATTGCCATGTTTTATTGTAGATAGCTCAAAATAGTTTGTGAGTCAGTAAATGAAAAGAGGTCTTAGTCTGATAAATGCATTGCATGATTTCTGTGCTATAACAGACTGACATGTTACATACGAGAAAAAGATTGACAGCTTCGTAGTGAAAGCAAATTGTCTGCAACTACTATTAGACTGAGTTAATGAACGAGGAAAAGAAGGAGGGGGGGAGCTTCTATTAAACACTGTATGATCATTAAACTAATGAGAGGAGTATTATTTCACCATTAGCTAAAAGACTAGGAATTTATAGTAAACTAATGTTAGAATTGCACTGCGTTATGTTTCCATTTCCTGGTGAAGTAGGAAAAAATGCCCTAAATTGTAGGAATTGGTATACTTTGTGCATGCTTGTGTTTTTGTATGGGTGCATGTCAGTTTACAGGTGTAATACATAGCTTGTACCTGGGAAGGAGTTTAAATTTCCTTCCCTGTTCTGAATAGTGCAAATATGATTGAAGGTGACATTCAGCTGTGACATAATATTTGAACCTCACAGAGTGGAAGTCTTCACCTAAGGTCACCACACTGTTCCCTCCATACTGGGGAAGTGCGGGGAGGGGTGGAAAATAGGAGCTTTAGGACATGGTCTTTCTGTTCAGTAATTTTACTTCTTAGCTAGGCCTCTTCTAACTCTCTGAAATGAACAGCTTATTGTGGAGAAAACTGGTTGCTTGTGGAGTGGTAAGACCAATGTTTGTACTTGATGCCAAGGAATGGTATGCAGAGAGGCTCTTGCTTATAGTTATTGCTATAACAACCAAAGTCAGATAGTTTTGTTATTTGCCGCGTTGGTGGGTTGGAAATGGAAAGGCATAGAGGGGGGTCACACCTGTAGGGAGGAGTGGACAGAACAGGTGACCCAAAACTGACCAACTGCTGTATTCCATCCCATCTGCCCCATGCTCGGTATAAAAGCTGAGGGTTCAAAGGGTCAACCCTCTTTCTTCAATGGCCGACGCCCAAGGAGGACCCTATCTGTTCATCTGCCTTTGATCCTTATCTGCGTGTTCCTGACTCCAGAGCTGGAATCTAGTTCCCGTCTGTCACTGAGTCCATTCTGGGACTTTCCCAGTGCCTGCCAGTGATATCATCCTGGGAGCTTGATACGGTTTTGTATATACTGTATCTATTTCATGATCTCCTTTTAATGTTAATAGTAATATTTCTTTAGTATAGTTAATTCTAAACTCTTAAATCTCTTTATCTCTCCTCCTTTTCTCCTGGAGTGAAAAGTAGGAGGAGAGCATTTGTCACCATCATAGGCCAATTCAGCCTAAACCTCAATGGATCTGTTTGACTGAATTTACTCATGAATATTAAGTTGAAATGGGCGGCCTCTACACATGCCCATTTTTCTCCATTGATAACAAATGGTGCCCATACTGACTGCTTTACATTTCAACCTAAACGCATTTAGTCAGGTGAATGCTATACTAGGGTTGTAATTCAGTTCATATATGATTACACTTAAACATCGGTATCTCTGTGCAAGATAGTCCTTTAAGGTCCCCTTATAGGTTATGAAGAATCTAGTCAATAAGTCCAGAGGACTGTTCAGCCAACTGTATATTGTATGTCTGCACCAGCAGGACAGAGGCTGGGTATGGGTAGGCTTGCTTAGCATAAAAAACATCAGTGGAAAGCTTAATAACAACAAAAAATGTGTTTAAGATTTGGCAGTTGCTTGGGATATTGAGACTAAATGAACAATTTTGAGGGATCAGGAGAGGAAGAGAAAAATATTGTCTTTTTAGCTAAAAAAGGAGGTTCAAATATCAGAAACATGATAACCGAGATGGCCAAGGTTAGCCGTTTACACTCTGTAAAAATATTGATGACCATTTTCCCTGCTGTTTTGTCTTAGCTTCTGACAATTAGTGTTTAAAGACTCTTGGAACCAGAGCCTATATGAGAAATACCATGTGAATGGTCACTTAAGGATTTATCCTTTGTGAACTTGGCTAATCTCTGTGAATCCATTTAACCATCCCAACATCCTACTGCTTTGAATTCCAGCATATAATAATGCAAATAAAAGCAATAATCCACAAAATTAAAAAAAATCTTTTGTTTTGAACTGGTTGCTTGTGTATCTTGGTAAAACTTGAGTACGGTGGAGAATGGTTGTTCCTCATATAACTTTTTGGACACCAGTCAGTACCATTTTTTTCTTGCCTTCTGTCATATTCCCTCTAACAAGGGAATTTTCCGTTTTGAAGATTAATCTCTGTGAGTTCCTTTCCAGCCAAACCCATTTAATGTCTTGGATCATCTCTGTCATCATCTATACAGTTTTTAGTTCCTCCCAGTCTTTTGTTTGACATTGGTCTGATTGTGGGTACATGCTGTGTGTGAAATGAGCATGTTATATCTTAGGGCAATGGCAAAATGCTTTTACCTCTCAAGCCCTTTTACAAAGAGTGCTGATATTTGGTTTTCCTCATGACTCCCCAGACCACTCTGCTGGTGTTTTCTGAAAAGTACCCATGATGACTTTCCTTTTGCTAGTAGCCTAACACAAACCCATTCGTTATCTACATATAGTTAAGGTAGCACTTTTTCTCATGTACATTACTTTGCTTTTAAGAACTCTGAGCTTTGCCTGGCACTTTACTTTTGGATCGCTTGCAGTATTGTGAGATACTTTGCAACTCTTCACTGACAGTTTTAATTTTTACTACCAAAAATTACCTGTTGTCACTGGCAAATATCAACCATCATCATACTTCCTGTTTTCTGAATTGTTTCTGTGCTGAGTGACTCACAACCCACCTTGCGGATGGTGTGGGAAGTTGGTGGTGGGTTAGCAGGATGTAACCTCAGGGTTCCTCACCTGCTTTACTAAGAGATATAGTGAAAATGATGAAAGATTTGAATAAAAGCCCCATTAATGGAAATACCAGAACCTTGGCAATGCTTTCCATATAAGTGTTAGCCCCTAGACCTCTGGGTCATGAAAGCAACTGCATATTTTGGAGACTATTCTCCTGAGGCACTTATTCAGTTATGCTTAGATTAGGCAAAGATCTGCAACACTTTAGATTCTGCCAACCTATATATCTCATAAAAGCGCTGGTTATAAGATCAAATGAAATAATAGATGTTATCTCCCATCCTAATTAAATGAATCGAATAAATAATGATCAGGCATTGATAGTACAAGATTACTGACTGAATTAATGAGTGTCTGTCAATACTCAGATAAATCCTTGCTGCAGTGCTGTCCTGATACAGAAAAGGAGTTTGACGAGATTAGGTTGCCTTGGTCTTTTTTGTAGATTTGCCTTATGTGATCATTTCTCACCTCGATTCCATTACTTTATTATAGTCCACAATAACTCTTACTTAAGCTTATTGCTTAATTCTTGAGAGCTGTGCAAAAGAATAGGGCAACCGCTTTCACTTATTTTGTTTAGCACTGCCCTTGAACAGTTGGAAATACAAATTAGGGATAATCATAAAATACAACGTGTGAAATCAGGAGCATGTGAGGTTAAACTATTACTTTATGCTGACGATACACTTTTTTTTTATATTAGATTGACAAAAATATTTTCCTAGTACATTGGACATGGAAGGTTGACTTTGGGAAATATTCCTGGTATAAAATCAATTGGCTTAAATCTGAGGTGATGCTAATCTCCTAAAGTATAAGATAGAAAAAACTAATCGATAGCCCCTTTCAGTGTCAATAGACTAGTCTTCAGTTTCCTAGGAAAAGTAATGAAATTGTTAGAGCTAATCTTAATCCTTTAATTATGGAACTGACTAATGACTTAAACAGATGGTAGGCTTTCTCCCTCTCATTATGGGGGAAGGTTAATACAATTAGAATGAAAGAATGAATATATTACCCAGCCTTCTTTCCTTCCTGAGTACATTACCAGTTTGTGTTCCCTTTCTCTTGCTTTTTTTCTTTTTTTCTTTTTTTTTTTTTTTTTTTTCCCTGAAATTTAATATGTTTCAACTTCTTGGGGATTAGGAAAGAAACCAGAAAAATAGAAAGTCATTAAGGAAATTTAGGAGCCTTATACTACCCCATATTATGTTGCATTATATGCCTGCTATCTTGGGGGCAGGTGGCTTAATTGCTAAATCATTATTTTTTAGGGTCCTCTGTGTGGCAATAGAGAGAAGAGAATTAGTATCTTCCCCTCATTTATGGGTCATTTTGAATTCTGATAACTTGCATCCTCTAGGACATTTACCATGGTTGGAGGCAGCTGGAAACATCCTCCCTCATAGGCAGAATTTTCAGCTTGGTTAAGCTGCAAACACCTGCTGCTCAGCCGCCTCTGCTGAGGGAGAACCAGCACAGAAAGTCCCAGAAGTCTTGCAGAAAATGATGGGTGTGCTTTCTCTAAATCCTGCAGAGAAATGTGCAATAGAATGCAGGAAGTAATCAATACATAAGAGAGAGCAAAACTTCAGCATGCAATTACAGGACATTTTGGGACTAATATTGTCACTGTGTTGAATCTTCCAGGACCCTTTTTGTTGCAGTGCTGTGGCCCTTTCGGCAGGATTTGAAATGCTCTCCATGAGCAGACGGAGCCCATATGAAAATCGGTGTGGCTACCAACAACTGGCATCTCACATCATTCGATCTAAACCCATGTATAATGTTGCTCTTCTGATTTAGGCTTAGACATTTGACTGCCTTCACAGAAAATTACTAGGAAAATGCATTAGACCCGTGTAAATTGTGTTAATCTGGTTCTGTACGTAGTGCTAATCACTGGCACTCTCTGTAAGGATACTGGCATAATTTGTGGGACTGTCTCCTCCTTCCTCCTTACCTCCTGGCTGTTTATGTTCCCCTGCTTTCTCTCCTCTTTGCTTTTATTACTCATTCTGCCAGCTAAATTTTATGTAATGTGTTTAAGTTAAGATGATTGGTAGTTTTCTTCATTGTATGGTAATTTCTGTTGCGATATAAATAATCCAGAAGAAACAGAGGAATTAAAATAATATTGGTCTTATTTCTGAAAATGTCTGTATGATGTAAAAAAAAATTTCAGAAAAAGACAGCAGTGTCAGCAAACCACTAAATGACAGCTTTCATACTGTATTTCTGTCTTCCTGTCTGGAGATTATGCAGTATCTTTTTATTACAGACCATATTTTAATAGGCAGTTCTGATAATTTCATTTACAAATTCACCCAGTATAAAGGGACATTGATTTTTACTTTAGCCATACTTCCAAAATATTGCTGTTATGTATAAGTAAGTGCTGCATATATTCTATATCATCCATTGGGAATATCATGTGCTGTAGCTGTTTAGGACTTATAAAATGTATTTGTGCATACTTGCATGGCAGCTAGCTGTATAGGCATAGGAACAGCATTCCTATTTTTACTCCAGCTTCTGGGTGCAGATATGAACAGAAGTGTTTTGCTGGATGGGCATAATATTTGGCATACATCTTGTCTCTTCTATGCCTTAGCACTTTGTCATCATGTTTCTTTGTTTTTCTGTTTCTTTACCTAATCACCCTGAAGTTAGTTTTGAGAACACACCTCTAGCCTGTTCTAGTTTAATAAGAACTAAGGTGACCCTTTTCTGACACAAATCTGATTATATGGTATGGGGAGACAGAGATTAAAGAAGAAACGTCAAAGGACAAGAATAGCACTCCTCATGGTAAGGAGATACTGGTGGGTTTTTTTTGTCATGTGGGCAAGGCAGGGAAAATTTTTCAGGACAGAAAGAAATTCTAGAGTAAGGGAATATGATAAATCAGGTGAGAGGGATGAATATTTTCTGGGTAGATAGACCATTGCAGCCCAGCCAAAACTCAGAAGGTTGTAATTAATGGTACAGGGTCAAGTTGGAGGCCTGTAAACAGTGGTGACCCCCAGGGGTCAATACTCGTCCCAGTCCTGTTCAATATATTCATAACACAGCCAGGACTCAATCTACCCCACTGTCCCCTCATCTAGCCCACACTTCCTTAATTTTCTAATGAGGATGTTATGGGAGACAGTGTCAAAAGCCTTACTGACGTCAAGGTAGATGACATCTGCTGCTCTCCGCTCATCCAACCATCCATAGAATGGATCTATAACATCATAGAAGGCTATCGGATTGGTCAAGCATGATTTATCCTTGGTAAATCCGTGTTGACCACTTCCGATAACTTCCTGTTTTTCAACATGTTTGGAGATTACTTCTAGAAGGTGTGGCTCCATTATTTTCCCAGGGGCAGAGGTGAGACTAATTGGCCTATAGTTCCCTAGGTCCTCCTTCCTGCCCTTTTTGTAGTCTGGGGTGATATTTGCCTTCCTCCAGTCCTCGGGCACTTCTTCTGTTCTCCAAGACCTCTCAAAGATGATGGAGAGTGGCTCAGTAATAACATCTGCCAGTTCTCTCAGCACTTGCAGGTGCATCCCATCAGGGCCCATGGACTTATGGATGTCTAGCTTGGCCAAGTGGTCTCTAACCCAGTCCACCCCTACAGAGGGGAAATCTTCCTCTCTCTAGTCCTTCTCCCTTGTCTCCAGGGTCTAGGATTCATGAGGGGCAGCCTTGGTAGTAAAAACTGAAGCAAAGAAGGCATTCAGTAACTCCACTTTCTCTGTTGTTTTATATATGTTTTTGTGGAGAAGCACACATGTAAAAGAAATAAGGATTCATAGTCCAATGGACAGAATCACAAAATATTGAGAAATCATATTTTTCTAACAGACTAGGATAAGACTAGAAAAATATTATGTGGGAGTCAGGCAGTTGAAAAAAATTTCATTTTTATATATATTTTTAGGGACTTCATTGAATTGAAGCCTACATTAAAAGTGTGGTCTTGGAATTATAAACATTGCTTTGCAATTTTGGGTCATATGCAGGTCATGTGGAAAAGAAATGGAAGAAACACTTTAAAAGTTATAAATTTTTGTCTTCATTTTCTTCTTTTAATGACAGAAGAAATGAGCTCAAGAATTCAGCTGCAAACATAAATGAGTTTTTTTTCTTTTTACTTTAAACCCCCAAATCTCTTTCTCCCACACATATGTATTTTAATCTGGTGAAAACTGATGAATACTGTTTCTGCAGTGTCATAGCAAATGGATACAGCTGGTACCTGGGCAGATGGAGAAGCTATGAAGGTCAGAGGTTCAAAAAATGGCAAGAAAGCAAATGCCAATCCATTCTTCAAAAAGGGCAAGAAGGAGGACCTGGGTAACTATAGACCAGTCAGACTCACCTCTATCCCTGGAAAGGTAATGGAACAATTTATCCTGGGCGCTGTCTCTTGGCATATCAAGGATAAGAAGGTCATAAGAGTCAGTCAACATGGCTTCACCAAGGGGAAGTCATGCTTAACTAACCTGATACCCTTTTATGAAGACATAACCAGGTGGATAGATGATGGTAAAGCAGTGGATGGTGTCTATCTTGTCTTCAATAAAGCATTTGACACTGTCTCCCACAGCATCCTTGCATCCAAATTGAGGAAGTGTGGCCTGGACAATAGGGTAGTGAGGTGAATTGTGAACTGGCTGAAGGATAGAAGCCAAAGAGTTGTGGTCAATGGGATGGAGTCTAGTTAGAGGCCTGTATTTAGTGGAGTCCCTCAGGGATCAGTACTGGGCCCAATATTATTCAATATATTCATCAATGACTTGGACGAGGGAGTAGAGTGCGCTATCACCAAGTTTGCTGATGACACCAAACTGGGAGGAGTGGCTGATATGCCAGAAGGCCGTGCTGCCATCCAGCAGGACCTAAACAGGCTGGAGAGTTGGGCGGGGAGAAATTAATGAAATATAACAAGGGCAAGTGTAGAGTCTTGCATCTGGGCAAGAACAACCCCAGATACCAGTATAGGTTGGGAACTGACCTGTTGGAGAGCGGTGTAGGGTAAAGGGACTTGGGGGTCGTGGTGGACCATGAGCCAGCACTGTGCCCTGGTGGCCAAGAAGGCCAATAGCATCCTGGGGTGTATTAGAAGAGGGGTGGTTAGTAGGTCGAGAGAGGTCCTTCTCCCCCTCTATTCTGCCCTGGTGAGACCGCATCTGGAATACTGTGTCCAGTTCTGGGCCCCTCAGTTCAAGAAGGACAGGGAACTACTTGAGAGAGTCCAGGCCAGAGCCACAAAGACGAATAAGGGAGTGGAACATCTCCCATATGAGGAAAGGCTGAGGGAGCTGGGTCTCTTTAGCTTGGAGAAAAGGGGACTGAGGCTGACCTCATTGATGTTTATAAATACGTAAAGGGTAAGTGTCAGGAAGATGGAGCCAGGCTCTTCTCAGCGACAGCCAATGATAGGACAAGGGGCAATGGGTGCAAGCTGAAGCACAGGAGGTTCCACTTAAATATGAGGAAAAACTTCATGGTGAGGGTGAAGGAATACTGGAACGGGCTGCCCAGAGAGGTTGTGGAGTCTTCTTCTCTGAAGATATTCAAAACCCGCCTGGACGCGTTCCTGTGTGACCTAATCTAGGCATTCCTGCTCTGGCAGGGGGATTGGACTACATGATCTTTCAAGGTCCCTTGCAATCCCTGATATTCTGTGATTCAGTGAAAACGTTTATACAGTGTTCCCCACACCCAGCTCTCTGCAGACCTTGATGGCCAACCTGGAGAAGGCAGTCCTGGATCAGTAGGAAAAGCCACCAACTCCTGTGAGATCAAAAGTATATTATCTTGTCTGCTTTTTGGCCAAAGAAAGCAGTGCAGGTAGGTGGGTTTAACTCTATAATCTTCACAACTTCACACTATCCCAAGAGAAAAATGTGAGGTGCCATCTGTCTTCAGTGCTTGCTTTTCCCCTCAGGTGTGTGAGCTTTAACTAGAGGAAAAAGGAATTATCCTCTTTTTGGTACCAGATGTTTCCCTATGAGAGGCAAGATCTGGGTGCTTACAAAATTACTTGCTGGTGAGAAGAGTTCCTTCCTGCACTAGTTAAGAGGTTGTTTATGCTCTGATACCTGGTTTATAGTCTTTCCAAACTTCTGTATTTTCTGGTGTTTATATGCAATGTTTATCCAATGAAGAAAAAATCAGGACATAAAATTTTAGATGACCGGATTGAAAGGAACCTCTTAGAATATAGGGTCCAGCCCTATTTTTTCTGCTAGGTGGTATGTTGGAGATACATTTCTGAGATGAATTTGCATTTCTCTTTCTTGACCGAACAAGTCTGTCTACCTGAGTCTGTCCTCTATAATGCAATATGAGTTTCTCTTTATTATCCGCCTTCCATTTTTTGGAGTAGAGTGATATTTTTCAATGCCTGTGTTATTTACCTGAAGTCTGTAAAATATATATGTTTTCAAAGCATTTCATGAAAGATGCTAGGACAATGGTAGAGATTGCATGACCTTAATATATTTTGATTTATTGTAGAGCTGCATTAATTCAGTGTTTGGAGCCAAATACCTATAATTTGTTTTTGCTTGCACTTTTCAATTTTATAATGTATTAGACAACATATTTTATTACATACATCTCTCAAATATAATGGAGAGTTGAAGAAGTGATTAGTCTTCCCTGAAAAGTTCATTTTAGTCCCCCATTTAACACTTTAAATCAAATCTCAAAACTAGCCTTGTGATTATTTGGCTTCAGGACTATTATGGCTTTGTTTTCCGTGTCAATAGATACTAGGAGTCAGCAGCACCCATTTTGTCCTTTGTTCAAATGCTACTCACAGGCTTATTTACAAGGATGGTGATTGATATTTTTCTTTTATGAATTTTTAATGATATTCCTTAAACAATTGAGATACTGGGAACTCTCCGTTCATATCATCATTACGCTGTTTCCTTTGTTTAGTCTCTTAAAACTAAAAGTATAGTTTTCATACTTAAAAGCATACTTCCAAAGACATGAAAATTGCAGAAGTTTATTGTGTATCTTAAAAAAACCCCACTATATAAGACCACTGAATTCTGTTATTATCACTTATTATTGCTTTTTAGATTTTTTTAAAGCAGGGTAAAATGTCAGTGAAAATGATGTAAAAACTATAAATGGAAATGAAATGCAAGGTTACAGACAGTTATACAACTGTTCAAAATTTCAGGATGAGACATTGAGCTGATAATTTTATAGCTGCTTAGTGCCGTTTTTCTTTTTTAATTGTGTTTATCTTGCAGACTAGAAAAGCAGTTCTTATTTTGAGTTTAAAAACTTAACAAAGGACTCACAAAAGCGATTCTTGTCAAGGACATTAATAATAATCATTAAGAATATGCAAGGGGGCCCCAAGAAGAGCTGAAAGAATTTGTTGTACTCTGTCAAATGAGGAGCAAGGTTGTTGGTCCTTTCGTAATCTCCATACAGTGCTTTTGCATCTCTGTGTCCTTATCCATAGGCTTTCAAAGTCTCTAAAAGGATCTTCTTTGCTGCAAGGGTTGCCTGGATATTGTTTGGACTAACGCACTCCCTCTGTGCCCTCAGCAGCATCTTCTAATTTAACAGTCCTGGTTAACACTGAAAGATGTTTTTCTCCTCTTTTCAGATTTTTCATTGTAAGGTGTGTAATGACAGTATTCTGAAAAAGTGGGTTTTTCTCAATATGAATATATTTAGCATATGTAACATGGAAATGGGATGCAAGAACACAGACAATATATGGACAGGCTAGTTGTTCTGAAGGAATAAATTTAGAAGGTGCATGAGCACCTTTGTGCACTCTTACAGTGCGAGTTTTGTTGCTGAGCGGTGGGTGCACAAAATACAGAAGGATTTTAGAAAAGTTGAGGATAACTCCAGCAAAACTTGTTTTCTGGCACTGTACCAAACCAGTCATGCCTTTGTTGGGCACATCTCGAAAGGGCATAGTTTTTTGTTCTGGTACTAGAGGCAAAGTATCTCTTCATAGAGCAGCTATAGAGTTTTAGCCAATACATATCAGTGCCATGTAAATTAAAAACACTAGACCTTGGAGTGAAAGGTTTGGTTTTTTTGTATGGATGGAGACTTGAGCAGAGGAACAGAGTTACATACTCCCTCAGCTTAATTCTGCAACCAAGACATTATTCTTCTACCTTTCTCTAGTCAGTCTTCTTTCAATTTTTGTAAAGATAAACAATCAGTTTTGTGTTAGGTCTTAGAAGGAAATAAAATTAAAAAAAAAAACCAGAGTTGCCCTTGGAAACAATGTGTTAGAGTAAAAATTCTATGGAGAACTTTATTATAGGTGCCTATCTCCCCACACAACAGACAAAATAAAAAGAGTACTAATAATAATGGCTCAATAGCCATTTAAAAAAATAAAGTGCACAATAACTAATGGCTCAGATAGGCAATACCCCACAGATCAAGTTGCATGTAGAAAACTGCTTTAGCTCAAGTTACTCCAGTTTAAAATTACTGAAAAAATAA
This sequence comes from Nycticryphes semicollaris, assembly GCA_013400055.1. Classification (NCBI taxonomy): domain Eukaryota; kingdom Metazoa; phylum Chordata; class Aves; order Charadriiformes; family Rostratulidae; genus Nycticryphes; species Nycticryphes semicollaris. Next base: position 513,765 of record VXBJ01000273.1, read on the forward strand.
CTAAAGCCATGGCTACTCAGAGTTTTCTCTTAAAATATAAAGGCATTATTAAATGAATGTGCAAGAAGCTGGAAATTTCAAAGCAAACATACAAAAACATGTTAGACTGAAATTGTTTCTTGAGCAAAAGGAAAACATTTGTTGGAAAGAACTCCAGATCTAACTGAATGAATAAATGCTTCAGTGAAGATATTTGGGATATACAGAAAGTCCATAAGGAATGGAAAAACTTGTTGATCAGTGAGAAGTGCAGGACTACCTTGAGTATTGATGATCTCAAGTGGAGCTTGTACAGGGTAAAAACCAGGCAGCATTCTTCAAACACTTAATAAAAGTAAAAAAAGTGCATGAGAAAGAAATAGCCCATAAAGTATCATATATCCCTCATTAAATACTGGGATGAAAGAGAATTTAAAGAAAATGTCTGGAGCTCCTTTCTCTTCCTTTCCTCCCCAAATACACTGCTGCATTTTTTAAAAAGGGTATAAGGGCAAAAGGCAACAGTTCCTGATCTCAGGTAAACTCTTTTCTATGACCATGAAAGACCAGCACAAGAGCAAGGGTTGTAACTCTGCAGAATGTATAAGATCTCTATTTAAAAAAAAGCTTTAAAAGAAATCTGAACTCTTCATCCTGTAGTGTGACCTCAAATATGGGCAAGATTTTTTAGACTGAGTTTGGAAAGCTTTTAGACCAAGTTGGGAAGAAAATTAAATGGGAAGAAGGGAGAGGGGGAAAGTAAGCCTGGGTTCACTCACTAGAAAATTGAACTGGTTGACGAATATGGCATTTCTGATAAGATGTCCAAAAAATAAGTAGAAAGAATACATTAAGTCTAGGCTCCTGGATAGTTCACTACTGTCCCTTTGTTGAGGAAAAAACACCTGTATTTAGAGAGATGTGGATTACTTCAGGAACCATATGGCATTTAAGGAACTAATTGAAAGGAAAACCATGGTGATTAGGATTAAACATCCTCACATTCCACCAGACCAGAAAAACAGGACTTCCATAGTAGATCAACAAGTCTTGATGACACTGTATGAGGCCCCAGTAGTATCTAGAGCCATGTGAAATATTGGTGGTTCTTATTTGAAAGATTAACTCAGGCTGGAGCACATGTGAAGAAAGGCCACCAGCATGGTCAAAGGAAAAGATGTGATAAACTAGTGTAACATCTGGTAATGAGGGATCATGGAGCAAGCTTTCCAAAAAAGTAAAGGCAAGAAACCTGTTGATTTCTTAAACAGATCTTGGCACATTTGTAAGTGTGTTTATGGTATGGCTGCCTGCAATAGCAGGTGACAGACTTGATTTCTCAGTCTGTTCCAGCCATATGTTTCTAAGCACCCCAGCTGATAGGGATGGAGAGACCACTGTTTATTGTTATTGGTGCACAAAGGCAAAGCTTAAATGCACCCTTATTTCACAGAGAAATGCTCCAAAGATATTAAAAGCCCACAAACTTATTGCCACTGATAAAGGTCGTCACAGCACGTTAGCATTACAGTGAAGCTGTAGGCATCAGACATTGAGTGATCTAATCTGCAGCTGAAGACTGGAGACTTGTCAGTGTCTTCTCCTTTTATGTTCCAGTTTCTGATTCTTCAAAACACGAAGTTCAAACAGACTAGTATCTTAGCCAGCAAAAAAACACCCAAGGAGCAAACTCCTCTGAGGATGTGTCAAAACTTTAAACGATAAACCAAAGAGGAACAAGTGCATAAATACTTAAAATTTGAACTGCAGCCAAGTAGTGTTCTCCTATAAGCAAGCACATGTACTGTACCAGGACTACAGTATTTTGTGTTCAGCACGTGCCAGCGTTGTTGAGCCTTGTAAATCACAATGACGCTTTCAGAAAGCTAAACTGTGAATGCATGTAATTGCAGAATGATAAGAACTATTTGGCATTCCCACGTGCTCTTAGAGGTAAGGTTTCGTTGCTATGGCCCTAGATCACAGGCATTAAAAAGCAGGTTTAGTGGTGGTCATGACCATCCAATTAGAACATTTTTAGGGCTTACTAGTACAAAAGGTAGGAACTACAAGCCATTTTACTGCAGAAACACAGCTTTCTGTTGTAATGCAGGTGGAAACTTCCAGTTAAAGCAGGTAAAAAACTTTATCAGTAGCTTAAGATCACCTCTTCTTCCAGAGAAGCTGGCTAGATGCGAAGTTTCTCTCAAACACCATCTTTCCCTTTTCATCTCAACCAACCATCCAGCCAACTCAGGACTCTGAGTTTTAAAATTTTTATTTGTCAAATAGTGCATTTCATTGATTTTGTTACCTTTTCTTTTGACCTCTACTTACCCTTTCCAGAAAATTGTTGGTTAGGATCATATAGCTTAATTTTTCAAAGTGCTCTGAAAGACTTCTCATGGTGGATTTATTATAGGAGTGTCAAAAATAGGTAGGAATATTTAAGAAAGTTCAACATTAATATACAAAACTCTGTGGTCAGACGCTGTAAGCTATGTGTCTTCTGCCATCTGCAGTCTAAGAAACTGGAACAGAGAATCAAATTCAGGTGAAAAAAATAACATTAATGATGGGTTTTGAAGCTTTTGTTGCTGTTGATGCAGGTTTTTCAGATGATCAATACCTCCCTGTAGGGAAAGTTGTTTTCACGCTTGAAGAACAGAGCAAACATTGCAGTCTGGAGACCGCAAATTTCAGTATGGGATTGAATGACCTCAGAAAGAAGCAAGAGTCTGTTTCTGACATACCCATAAATAAACAGTCTGTAAAATAAAGGGACTGTAATGTAAAAGACAAGACATGGGCAATCTTTACTCTCCCAACTGGTCCTTAGATTTCTCACTGATGCCATTGGCACCATTGTCCTGGTATTCTTTGATAGGTACAAAAGCATCTTTCCTTCTAGCCCTCCCTGGCAGTAACTGCAGTAACTGCTCTGCACTCAGTTACGTTCATTCTCAAATCCCTGCAGTAAGAAAGACTGGAGAAGAATATTCTGAGACAATTTGTGTCCTTGCAGTCGCTATTGTCAGTATTGTGTCTCTTCCTCAAGCACAATCCTCTTTAAAGTCACTCTCTTTTTGGAGTAGAACGGTTGAAGCTGTTCCCTGGCATCATTAAATAGCACGCAATAACCTACTTCTTCCTTTCTGAAGAAGAACTACTGTAGTCCTGGTTGAATACTGTGTTTTTCCTGGGCTCCCTCCACATACTTTTTTCCTTAGCTAGGACACCTGCACACAGGTCTGCTTCTCTTATAGTTTGCTCCTTTTCTCTGTTCCCTTTATGATGCTTATCTCCCGCATAAACTTTTCTATTTCTTTTAGGGATGTCACCTTTAGGGAGTCTTGACAACTACATTTCCTCATTCGTTTGTGGTACCTGCATATTCATATTCCTAACACTCCATCTTTGCCAGCATGGGGGTTGACTAAGCCTATCACACTACCAGAAAATACATAAGCAAAACCCACCACTCTTCTGTTTGTAAGTGTAGTGTTGTTGGCAGGCTCTTAACAAATGCATACTCTCCTGCTAACTGTTGTGTGTCTTCATTGTGCTACTTCATACCTACACTAGAAACTAGCTGGTGCAGTAATTCTACTTTGCTATGCTCTCCTGCTTGACTCTTACTCATGTCAGGATAATTTTCAGGTCTGCATAATTTCACAAGAAGTTTAACATGTCTCCTGCACATCTGCTCCAGGTGCCAGAACTGTTTCTTTCCCACCCAGCACCATCTGCAACAGTGCAATGCCACGGAGAGGAATTTAATGCTGGTAATATATTACTTATTTTTGCAGTGGAGTACCTTCATTTAAAGAAGAGCCAGAACTTGGCTAAAGTGAATAAAAAAGAGATTTTGTTCTGAGCCCGGAGAATGCAGACAGAATTCAACATTTACTGCGGGCTGCCTTGGGTCTCAGGATGAACAAAAAGTCAATGAATTAGTGACAAAAGTGCATACTGCACAAAGCCATAAAAATCAGGTCTGTGACTGTGTCCTTGCTTGGTCTAAATGCTACTAAAATTTGGATTGAGTATATAATTTGAGTTCTGTTAGAATACTTTGATGCACATGAATTAACAAAGACAAGCCTGTAGACAGCCAAGATTTATTACCAATGTAAGTTGAGTCTTTTCAGCTTTGATGGGGGCTGGTTTGTGGGGTTTGGTTTTGTTTTTTTTTTCCACAGTGTAGAAACCTTTTTCTAAATCTCTATCCTTTCAAATATACCAGATTCAAAAGATTTTATCCTTTGGGAAGTATGTGAACTCTTCTTTACAAACCATTCCTGTTATTTCCTGTATAAATCTTTAATTTCCATGAGCATGTAAAATGTCTTTGATAAGAAGGTAATTGCTTCCCAAGACTTGGTCAAAAGTAATGAAGAGGATAACTGCATAATACAAGGGCATCTGAGATGTGTTAATGTTGAGAGAGTATTTACATATTTTAACTGACACAGCAAAGTTGTCTGAAACACGAGTCAGAGATCAGACTGTATAGATTGAAGTCACAAATATTACTCAATAAATGCCAATTAGCACCTTAAGCTAGACTCCCATCCAAAGCAGATGTCACCTTTGACACTATGCAGTGTTCATAGTGACAAAGTCTAAATATTTCCCAACGTTTTCAATAGTTCATAATGCCACCAGCTCACATTTATGACAATTACTATCTGATGAGCTCTGATTTCTATTCAGAGAGACAAAGGGCAAGGTTGTGAGAATGGTTAAAACATGGAGGAGACAAAAAAATCCAACCAAACCAAATCCCTTTTACTCTCCTCTTGAGTGTGGTTGCGTTGAGTCCAGGTGAAGAGCCAGGCTTTGATGTAAAAATACTGAACCCCAGACCTAGCAGTTTTCTACAGTTGCCTTATGTGGGCAAGGTCTCTGTGAACGTATTCGTCCTAGATCACATATTGTCAGAAATGGAGCTGATGATACTCTGAGCTGATGGCACAGGGGGAATCCTGAGCCTTTGGAGATGAAGGTGGAATGGAACCCAATGCTCCATCCCTGATGTAGATGAAGGGCATCTTCATGGCAGGGATTGCAGAGATAGGGTTAGTGTACAACCTCACACTCAAAACCGCAATTTTATTTGCCTCTTCTTGTGTCTTGTGATACATTAGGTTAGAGGTAAGCATTGTCTGTCCTTTGCTTTTTTGACAACAGTTTATGTAAAGGTAGTTTCCCTCAATGCACTGCTTTAACTCAGCACTGGGGGAGATAATTTATTGCAAAACAAAAAGGGAACAAAGTAGAAAGTGATTGTAAAACCAAAAACACTCTCAGGCTACAGACTTGTACCTGAAAGTACTCAGGCTTTTTAAGGTACAGAATTTCAGGTTGATAGTATCTGTATCAGTGTCTCTTCAGTAAAACAAAACCATATTATACTTTTTCTGTGAAATAAAAAGCAAAAATAACTCCCAAAGAATGCTGTGCTGATAGGATGGAGTGGAGATCATTTGAGAGAGTTTTGCATGAAATACAGGTTCTCGGAATGAGCAAGGTGAAGTCAAATGGATCTGAAACCTGCTCAGATACAGATGTGACAGTACTGCAGAAAAGGAATTGAATCTGGTAGCAAGCGAACTGCGCACTTTCCCTCCCTTCATGCCTCTTTCTTTTGATGACACAAGGAGACTTCTTAAGCTGCCCAAGGTTGTTAGGCTCACAAAGAAATTTCCTATGCAAATGTTGCAAAGGTGTCCTTATGAGTGGCTCAAACAAAGTCTGTGCATTCACTTCAATGGGCTCTCAAGACAGGAAAAGCAATTTATCATGTTGTGCAGCTACATGCCCATAACTGCTGCACCCAGAGTGTGAAACAGCTACTGAGTAAACGAGAAACCACGTAAGGGAAGTCAGGCTGCAAGTCCTACACCTGAGCAAGCACCTTCAAATTAAGCAGATGTGAAATAGCAGACCAAAGCTCTGCATGGGAGCTTTGATGAGTGTGGGTGCTCACCTGCAGTCAGTCACTGCATTTTTGCTTTGCAAGAAGTAGCTAACAGATGAGAGAAGGTTGCATTCCAAACTGCAGTCTGTCTGGAAGTGCCTCTGGGAACACCCTAGTGATGCAAAGGTGAACAGATCATTTATACCCCTACTCAGAGGTGTGTTGAAGGGCACCCCAGTGAAAGTGTCTTGTCCTACCCAGTCTGACAGAAGCAAATTGGGAACATTTGGGCAATGATGTTGTTGATGAGGCTGTACCAAAACTCCCTGAGAGACATGCTTGTAAAATCTTTAAAATACTTTGTAGATATACTGCTGATGGGGATAATTTTTCATGTAATATGATAAATTAAACTTTGAGGAGGAGAGTGGAGACTAATCTTTATTTTCTTTTATAGTTGGGATTGACAAAAAAAAATTCTTAATTTGTTTTATATTTTTATACATACGTATATAATTGGTGGCGTGGCAGACTGCTGTTTTACCTTGAGCGCTGATAACAGGAAGTGTGTTACATAGGAGATTAACATAATCTTCTTAGTTCCAGGAAAGAATAGCAATAGCTTGCTTTTGTGTTTAGAGTCTGTACCAATGGTGGCATCTGTAGGAGGTAGGCTCCAAACACACTGCTCAACAATTCACAGTTTTCATGGCACAGTGGCAAAAAAGACCGTCCTCAAGACTACAGGTCTTCTTGCACTTAAGAAAGTTTGCACCTGCTATTTCTAGCAAAAAAGCCGTGCTTCATTAGTTGTTTAATTGTTTAGTTTTCCACTATGAAGGAAGCTATGAGAAGGGGCTTGAACTATGTAACTACTGTCATCTGAAAATGAAGGTCTAACTGAGGTAAATCACTGTTATGAACTTTTGGTTTGGGTAATTTAAAGGATGATTCAGAAGCTCCTAATGTCAGCTGTAACACAGGTAGAAGTCTATATTAGGTAGACTTTTGACCTAGTCTATCTAGCTTAATATCATTCAGAATCTTTAATCTGAAAAAGCTTACTGTTTAATAAGCCAAACAGTGACAATGCTGTAGGTGCTTCTCAGTGTCATGACTAAACATGGTGTTCTATAGGAGTGCAGCTACTGCTTCCACGCTTAACAAAATGACAAGAAACATAATTATATTGATAAGTGTGGACATGCTTCATCAAGCAGGCTTTTTAGGCTTGATGAAAAGTTTCATTCTGAAGCAAAGCTGTCCATCTCACTTATCATATTTTGATCTGCCTAGCCAAATGGTCTTGGGTGCACAAAGCAGGCACATTTCAGGTGAATACAAACCAGAAGTGTTCCTCCTGCAGCACTGCAGAAGCTATGGGCATTCAGCCCATGGAACCAGACTGCAAAGAGTTTGCACTAAACCCTTCACCCCTAAAAGGTATGAAGTATTAACACCAACTTTCTCTGTACAGATCTGCTCCTCGGTGAACTTGCTAATGCAGACACAGACTATACGACGCCTCCATGACTCTGGGTCCAGCTACATTCAAGACGTTACAAATCTTTTTGACTTCACTGAGGTCTGGATCAGGCACCTTTTGCCCAACCATCTTTAAGTGAGCTGTTTGAGAGGCTTTGAAATACATATAGTGGGTTGAGAAAGAGAGGACAGAATTGCTGAAGCCTGAAAAGCTAGATCCATCAATATTTTGAAAGTTTTCTTTACCTTAAGATTGGTTATCAGCTGAAATAGCTACCTGAGATCTGCTGAATGAGAACTCTTAAATCACATATAAGCAGGAGACTTCTTCCTGACAGCTGATCTGCAATGCTTTGGAGCATGAGTATTAGAGGGCTCTAATACGTATCTGCCAGTATGACTTGGCAGTCCATCCCAAGATGCTTTCAGAGGAAAGACTGCCATGTTAACTGCAATCAATTTAGACTGATACACTGCAAATAAATGTGTTTACTTGGCATTTTTGGCACAAACATAAACTTTTTATTAAGTGCATTCCATATAATTGTATAATGCCATATAGCATGCAGTGTCAATGACTTATTGAAGGTAATCCTAGTTCTATTTTTTTGTCCTTAAAAATAAATATAATGTTGTAACTTTATAGCGAAAGTCATCTAGGAGTTACTTTCTGTCTGTTGTAGATGTGTGATGAAAATCCCGAGAGCCTCAGAAATTGAATTTTGGCAGCTTTGAGATTTCATTTTACTCATTGATGATTGGATGCAAATGTAAGCCAAAGCAACTGACACAGTATTGCTCATATCTCACATGCCATTGCTGAAAAAGTGTCATAAAAATGAATCACCTCTGCCCTGACATTATTCATGTTGTCTATAATCTCCATGCAAACAAAAATAAAATCAAAATACACAGAAAATGAAACCAAGGGGAAAAGCAACATGTCCATTGCTCTGGACTACTTATCTATAACACTGGTGTGCAAGAAATTCCTAATAAATGTGATGGGAGTTACCTGAGCCCTCAGGGGAGTTTTTATGAAGTCCTTCCTTTAGCTGAATTCATTCTAATGTTCCATGTAATTTTCATCCATGTGCATCTGGAGTGACCTTCATCCCCCAGAAGGAGTTTCTTATCACCAGAGAGGGGAAGTGGAGAGGATAAAGACTGACCTTCGACCGCTGAAGTTAAAATGCTTCACATGGCCCAAGGTATTGTCCCATGTTTGGATAGGTGTGATTTAAAATACACATTGGAGACTGACAAAGGATAATTTTAGGAGGAGGGTTTATTCTGTGCCAGTGAGGTATTTTAACTCTTCTGGGGGTGATTTCTTAATTGTGTTGTGTTCTTTCTCCAAATCACCCTAGGAGGACTGTTTTTCCATGATTACACTGGGCATGTAGTGCTGGGAAACCCTAGACCTAAGTCACCCTTTGCGAACAGGCATTTATTCCACAGTGGAAGGAAGCTGCAGTGCAGAAACTGTGAAGCACGAGGGAAGGAAAAGCATGTGGGGCAAGGGATACACTGATGGCATTCACCCAGCCCTGATGGAGTCACACTGTTATTCAAGATTATGAGGAACTCCTCACAAAACAGACCTCCATATAGAAAAAGATGTTGTCTGCCGTATTTTTCAGAAGAATTCTTGGCTGGCTGGTTCACATGGATCCTACGTTTTCACTCAAGAGGTTAGTTCATGTCTAGAGGCACAATGCTACTCTGTGTACCTCTTTAAGCCCTCAAATAAAATGCTCCTGAAATGCCAATTCTGCTGTGGTTGCAAACCTGAAGTCTTCCACGGTTGGCAGCAGTTATGCCAGATGCAAGTGTATGTGATAACAAAAAGACGTGCTTCTGAAGCTAGAACCAAACTGCTCAATTACCCTTTCTTATTTTGTCTTGCCGTGGTTGGATACCCACTGCTTTGCTCAACATTGCTAGGAGCCTGGGCGTTTTAAGCCTGTGGCATAGTTTACCAAGTTTCAATAAAATCATTTTGGTGTGTCAAACCTTATCTGTCAGGGACATTTCTCAGTGCTGAAGGATGCTATTCTGAGTGCTGACACACTGCACAAATATTTCTGTTCTTCTCATTGCTGTTAGTTTTGATATATATTTCTTTAATTCTGCTACTTATCATGTCATTGCAAACAAAATCTCCCAGAAAGTAAGCAGAAATGTTTGAAGTTTCCTGTTTTGAAGATACATCTGTACTTTCCTTACCTGTATGTAGCCTACATGCAATGAAAGACCAGTCTGTAGTATCATTACCCTGACAGACTCCTATATCTGTTCTTGCATATTATCATAACTTTCTGAATGTGCTGTCTGATTCTCTGTCGCAAATTCTGAGTTTATGGCAGCTGGTCCAAACGCTGTTAATCTTATGGCATGCAGCTTAATTCACCCTCCCTGTACAAAACTGTACTGCATCATTATCGATTTCAACCTTTGGCTGCCTAATAGTTTCCTCTTCTAAACTATCAGCCTTTTCTTTGCAGACCAATTGTATGTTGGTAGCCATTCAAATATTACATCAGAGCCCTTAAATGTCAGTTTCAACAATAAGTGAACAACCTTGTCATACACAAACTCTTGGTGTAACTTGACCTTCCTGCAGTAATCTTCCACTGAATACTGAAAAGTCTACTCAGGCAGGCATTGCTAATTCATTAAAGAAATACAACTTTTTAAATTATTTAAAATCCTATTTTAGAGCTCTGAATCTTGTGTTTCTCTGCAAGTAATATCATACCGGATTTTTTTGTGTCTAGTGTTTAGGCTTTGAATCACAAAATGTCTTCTCGTTAACTGTCATCAAAATGTAATGAGCTCAAGCTTTTTAAATGCTTAGCAGTAATGATAATTGTGGTGAATACAGTCCATCTTCATGTACATTTTTAATGCCAGTAGAGATTTCTTTGCGATAACAGAAATTATAATAATGCTCACTGAATATGAATGCATTTTGTCTATAGTATATAGTCTAATACATTCCTAAAATTAAATTGCAAACATTTCAGTCTTTAAAAATCTTTCCAAAGATTGAAATGTACTGGATAATACAATGTCTCTTATGCATTATAGCACATCAAAAATGCTCAAGCAGTCATCTTGCTCAATAAACTGAATTTACTAGCCTTATAGAAAAGCACTACAGAGTTTAATAGAAAATGGTAACCTTTTTACTTGCTTTTGAACCTTTCTATATGATGTAGCAAAGAATGAATGCTTGTGGGAGAATGGCTTACAGCTACAGATAGGATGGGAGGGTTCCTGGAGTTTTACTCAGAGAAGTTTTTAAGCATGTGCTTGTAGTGCGATTCATCTCAATGAGCTTGAAAGGGAGATGCAGATGTGTGTGTTTCTTACTGACTTTCAGGAGAGGGGCTCGTGATATACAGCAAAGATGCATTACTGTTTCCTACACAGCAAAACTGAGAGCATAAAATATTCTGGCTTTGTGATGGATTTCATGTGAAAAATTGAGATTTTGGAAGCTGTAGCTTCTCTCCTGTCCCTTTCAATGCCCTTTAATTTTCAAGCAGTCAGAAGTTAAGCTGGTCCCCTTTCCTTGCATTGGTTGCTGAGTGAGCAAGCCTGATTCAGTTCTCCTATGGCCAACAGATTCTTCTCCACCTGCATCTTACAATTGCAGAATAATTTAGGTTGGCCTGGTGCGACCTCTGGCTTCAAGCAGGGCCAGCTTCAAAGCTGGATCAGATTGCTGCGGGCCCTGACGAATCAATACAAAACGCAAAGTCAAGCTGGCAGCAGTTTTATTTCACAGTAGTTGGTGCAAAGGGAAAGTTGTTGCTGGAGCTCATTTTCAGGCAACTGGAGCCTTGCATGAAGGCTGAAAATGACGGATCTAACAGTTTTCCGGTTACTGAAGTGGGATACTAAAACCTAAGCTTCATAGGCTACCGCAGTCTATTTCAAAGGGAGGATTTTCATTCTAAGGAAAACTTGCAGTTCTGTTTGAATGCAGTGTTTGAGAGAAGGCTTTTTGCCAAAATTAATTGCTAGAAAACTGTACTTCAGTAAAGGCCACCTCCCTCTGAGACAACTGAATCCTCTGTGGAATCACTGTATGTGTGAACATTTGATCTAACACTCCCTTTGCAACCTAGCTGTCCTAAAAGAGCGTTAAAAGCATAGCTAGATATAGAAGTATATATATTGAAAGTGAATGATGGAGGAAAAGTCTAACCCTGACTGCTCAGCTGTTTCTCTGACTTCTCTCACCCTACAGTTCATCCCATGCGTGCAACAGCAAAAGGCTGGGATGTCATCAAGCGGAGTGCCCATCCTTCCAGAAGTCTGGCCTTGGCTGGTGTAGGCTGGCATAGCTGTCATCCACCTTTCGAAGGAGCTTCTCAGCTACTTGGAACCATGGAAGCTGTATAGTGGGATGGCACCTGCAAGCTCACTGTTGATAGGATAGCAGGCATGTCGGAAATGCAGCACTGTGAGAAAGACTGCACACATCTGCTTCAAGAGGTCAGTGTTCACTTGTGTAAAGAACTGGTCTCCCTGCTTAATTATGGGACACAGCACTAGAGGTGGGTGAAGGGTAGAGAAAATATTTAATCCAGTAAAAGTGCTGGGCAAGTCAACATCTGTGGAAGTACACGGGTATTTTCTTTCTCCAGGGCTGGCCCACTGTAGAAGTCTGCCTTCACAATCTTCTATAGAGGCTCTATTGCCTAATTTGCTAAAATGCAAGTTTAACAATATTATATTGCACAGTGCTTTGTTGTTTACTTATGAAAAGAAAAGTTAGCTACTCCTGCAGCTCGTTGTGGGTAGCCACAGCCTGGCAACAAGAAAGAAAGGAAGGGTGGAAACACCAGTCTTGCTCAATGGAACAGCAAGAGGGAAGAAGGAGCAGAGCTGGAGCATGGGTTGGATTTTCAAATGAACCATCACAATGGAAATCACACTTTTTTGTCTCCGTAATTCCATGGATGATTTTACTTACTGTTTCTCCTGCTGATTTCCTGATCAGCTCAGCTCTGGAGCACAGGTCTGCCTGTGCTTCGGTGAAGTTTAGCCTCGGGCTTGAAGTTAAGTGCAGGTGCTCAAGTGCTTTCCTGAGTGGTGGCATCAGTGGAATGGCTGATCTAAGGTCCTTTCAAGTCAACAGAAAGGTCTCAACTCAGCCCCAATGAAGACTGAATGGAGACGATTAGTAGTCTTAATGGATGCTGAGCATACAATGTTTTGGCCTGTATCCTCACTCATAATGCTGAAAATGTTATTCTTAGTGAGCAAAAAGGTAAACCCAAGACTTCCTGTATTTTAGGCATTCAGCATGTATTAGTTACCGATAAAGATCGTGCATTCTGATAGAAATTCTTCAGAACAGTTTTTAAAAGATTTTTCTAAAGAACACAAACAACTATGTTCTTATCTGGCAGCATACCCTGTGTGTAGAAGCCAAAAATAATTGTATTGACTCTTGTGGCTTCCTATCTGAAACAAAAAGCAGCAGCCCATTGTCTGTTCTTTCTCATAAGACAGTGGGAAAAGTTTTTAAGATGAGGAACATGGTGTGCACCAGCACACTGCTGCTTGCAGCTAACAAATGACAGGACTCCTACTTTTTCAATTTTGGTTTTGGGAGCAATTGCTCTCAGAAGTACATTATTTAAATGGGCCCATAGTGGTAAATACAGCATAGATAGCAAGATCTCATAATCTTTGAATTTGTCCAAACTCTGCAACAAGTAGTACATATAATAGTCTAGGCATATATGTGAGCCAAGTGCATCTCTCAGAGTAACTTTATTGTGTCACGGTTTCAATTATTTTTAGAGCAGTTTTATTCAGTTCTGCTTCCTGTGTAGTACATTTATGCTAAATAAACTAAGAAAACAGAGGGCTCTATCAGAGCTTTTCTAAGACGCCAAATATTTGCAGTGTTTGTAAATACACTTGCTCTGTAAGTATATATACAAAGAGATGTGTGCATGTGAATGGAGATGGCTCCTAAATAGCAGTCAGGGCATTGAGATATGTCAGCAAGAAAGCCCATTCCTGATTTCCTGGCTGGCAAAGAAGGAAGTCCATCAATTAGCCAGTGCAATGGAGCTGTGCAAAAATACCCTTGTAAATGTAAGCTGCTGCTAATTACTGAGCTGTCTTCAGAGGCAGGTTTTTAAATGTTGAAAATCCATAATGAAAATGGTGTTCCTGCTCCTAGCCCTCCCGTTATCCTTCTTCTCCACGGCTCTCTGGCAAAGGGAACTACTTTCATGTTTTATTTATTTGTCAAAGAGCTTTGCAGTAATGGGCCCTTTAAGTTCCCTCAATGCTGACATCCTTGCATCACTTCAAAACAGCACGGAAAAGTGATAGTGTCCTCTTGGTGCCGGGGCTCAGCATGAAATTCCTGTCATAGTGTTTGTTGTTGCAGTATTTCTCTGAGCTTGGGGATATCGCCTGGCAGGAGATTTCCTCTCTTAACAGAATTTTTAATTTTGGTTCGACACAGAGGTATGCAGTACAAGGAACCCCACTGGTTCCTGCACGGGGAGAAGGGCCCAGCTCAAACTTCAGCTAGCTCAGCTGCTGCCACCGCAAACTTCTCAAAAACAGTTCACTTCTTGGGAGAAAGAAGTATGGAAAGGAGGAGGAAAGCATACCAGTTTTCCAAAAAAGTTGCTTCTCCTTGCACCGAAGCTTCCTGCCCGGCTGCCTCATGGTTTGTGTGAATTGCTGTGTTCCTGCTTCAGGTCTTCTCTCTTGCCCATCAGTGATAACTTCCTGTTGCTGTGCTTATCAGCAAGTTGGTGAGGAGTTAGCACAGGCAGTGTCATTTAACAGGGAGTCCTCTTCGTGGTTGGTTTCCAGTGTGCTAAGTAACAGCACACTACGACAGACAGTAGGGGTGGAGATTCTCATTTACTTTTATTATGTGGAAGCTTTTCTCCATCACATCAGGCTGTCCTTCAGGGGTAATTAAGCAAATATATTTCTTATTCTTCCTCTGTTAAAGAAGTAGCTTTGAATTTGCAGTCGGGCCTTCAGGGTAGGTTTTATGTATGGAGGCCAGATATTTTCAGTCATCCTCAGAGACCTCCCTCAGTTATGAGTGTAACATGATTGCATCTGATGCAGTTCATGGTGATTTACCCAGCATGAGATTAGTGTGTCCTGAACTCTCCTCTCTCTCTGCTGATCTTCAAACAATGAGTAAAACAAATGCTTCGAAGCAGAAGTAGTAGCCATTTGTTCATTGACAGTGCCTATCAGTTTCTTGCAACAATGCACATGGGTGTTATTATTTTTTCTTTATTTTTTTTTTCCTTCTCTGAGCAACCCCAGATCTTCCCATACCAATAAATGTGAGTTATACATCCGTCTAGGACTCGGAGAATATCAAAAGTGCCTGGTTCCTTATTTGTTGTACCTGGCTATGTTCCAGGCTGCTGATTAATTTTGGTGATTCAGAATCTTTGGCAATAGAGCAATGAAAATGTGAAAAAATATACAATAAAATATATTGAACGCAACTTGAAATGTCAGGTAGATTTCAGTGGAAATAATGTACCCATCGAGGGAGATTAATCGCATTTCTATACAACACTTCATGTCTTCTGCATTCTAGATGGGCAAATAACCCATTACTCTCACAATTAATCATGGCTATAGATGTGGATATTCTTTGCATCTGACAACCTCCGCTCTCATGCATTTCCCATCAGATATGCGCTTCACTTTCCTTTTAATTATTTCCTGGGGTCCTTCAAACTGCCATTTTACCTTTGGGCATCACCTTCCCCGCGTCTCAGGTGACCATTCCTTTTACTCAATCCTTTCTTTTGTATTGTGGAACATAGTTATTTCTGAAAAGATTTCTTGGTCAGGCAGGGTTATTCTCTCTGACTGGGCTGGGAAAGAAAGGGTGCTTTTCCCTCACTGCTGAAATTTTCAACTGGCCTTTATGTGAGAGGCAGCTTTGCTGACAGAAGAGGAATTGGAGATGGCTCCTCCTTGGTATGGTGAGGGTGTTGGGCATGGGTGGTGTCATGTCTTCATTTGGTCTTTAAGACTATCCAAACAACCAGAAGAAAAGCAGGAGATTATGTCTTCCCCACTTGGTGGGTTTTGGTAAAGAAATGTCCCACATCAGTCTCCGATGTTTCTTCCAGATGGTGAAAGTAGCCAAGGAGAGCCGAAGACTAGCAGATTGGAATAAATTGGAGGTTAATTTTGCTGTGGAGGTCCTCGAAAAAACTATAATATTGTTGGTTGCAAATGTTTTTGTCAGAAAGTGCTTGAAGAATTTTCTGGTTTTTTCCCTCAGAGATGTGGAAAAAGGACCACAGAAGTGTTCCAGGCTTGCCATAATGTAAACATAATGACCCTCATCATAAGGTAAGATTACATCTGAAATGGCCCTCATGTAGGTGCTGGTAAGAATCCAGCTTTATTGGGGAAATGCAGATCATCAGTAAGAACTGAGCTTGTAGACATGAAGATTGAAAAACGGGAGTTTCTGGTGAGGGACAAAATGATTTTATCCTTTGCTTTATTGGCTACTAATTCATAAACACTGGCAGGCCCATATGTGTCTGGGACAAGAAGACAAATAACGAGTGTTCCTCTGTGGTGGTATCTAGTGTCACACCTGCAAGCCAAGAGGCCATGCTCTCCAGCAAGTGAACAGGAAGAGCATCTCCACCTCCCACCAGGACTTACCTGGCTCATCTGTTCTCTCAAGTTAAATAGCAAAACCCAAAGAAAAGCTCTCCACTGCTTATATACCACTTTGCAGCAAAGTAGACTCCTCCCTTTCATTTAAGGTCCTGCTGTCCCCAGAGATTTAGCAGAACTTGACCTCCTTTTGCATTACCTTTTCCTACTGCCTTGTGCCTCTTGCATTTTGGTTCGTATGTGCCTTGCTTCCCCTTCCTACAATTTCCCTTCCCCCACATTGAGATTGTCCTTTTTGCTAATTTTCTTCTCCGTTTCCTTTGCTATTTTTGTTACAATATGGGGGTTTTATTGTTGGGGGTTTTTTTTGTTGTTGTTTGGGGTCCGTTTCTTTCAGGTGTGTTACTTCTACCTGCTCTGGGGCTTTCCTTGGCTTAGCGCTCTTCTGCTCCTTTCTCTCATCCCTCCTTTTACTTGTTGCTTCTGTTCTCAGCAGCATTCATACTATCCTCTTGACATGCTTCTTTCTTTTTTTTTTCTCCTTTTAGTCTCTCCAGGTACCTTCATCCTCCTACCTACAGTTCTTTTTCTTCCAGTTTCCTTTAATGGAAACTTCAGATGAATATCCTAGAGCCTCCTTTAATATTTCATTTCTAGGAGAATTTGAGGGTGCTGTTGTGTCTTAGGATTTACTGCAGGTCTGAATAGTTTCAAGAGCAACATTGCTAGATTGTAGCCAGATCATCAAACCTTCATTGCGTTACACAGTCCAGGAAGATGAGGAGATGAGTGTAATGACCATCTCCACTTCTCAGTCACGAAGCTTGAGCCTGGACTTTGCAAAAGACCCTGGAGAAGGGTTCTAGCTCAAAACCAGCTAGAGAGATGCACTAAAACTTGATAGAGTTGATTGTGTGGGAACCCACCAGGTGGTGGTTCCTCGTTTGTGTCTGCATGAATGCTTGGGGGCAAGCAGCCATGCTGCTGCAACAGGTCACTACATGGTATGCAACTGTACTGCTTGGCTTCCAGGGGCTAGGCTGCAGGGCAAGTGCATCCAAATAATGAAGTACCTTCACCAGGCTCCACATGTACCCTGCAGAGGAGGCTTGACCCAGGGCCATCCCACTCTCTGGGTAGCTACTGTACCCAGGAGGATGAAGGAGCTGCCTTTTTCCTCCTCCTTCTCCTCTTCCTCCTCCTCCTCCTCTTTCTCCTTCTTCTCCTGTGAGCAGCCTGCATTATGAACTCTCACACCTGGGGTCTTGCTTGGAGAGTCAGGAGGAGCTGGTACAGGCACTGGCATGCTTGCCAACAGAATTTACAAGAGCAGAGCTCTCTCTGCCTTCAGGGAGCCCGAAAGGCGACAAGATGTGAGCTGAGCGCTGCCACCCTGCTTAGTGTTTCATTAAATACCTGTTTGCCCATGCAGGGGACCAGAGGTGGGGACGGCCCCCTGCCCGGTCCCTCTGGAGGCACAGGGAAACAACAACAGAGTGGACAGGCTGCTGCTGAGAGATGCTTCTGGCTGAAAGACATGATGTTTGGGAAAGTCAAGGGAGCATGCATGGGATAAGGTGGTGAGTTGCAGGTACAGGGGGCTGCTGGAGGGTTAGTGCAAGTGCCTGCTGGGCTTGGGGCAAGCTACCACACTCTCTGGGCACTGTGGGCACCCTCCTCTGATGAGCTGTAGCAGCCGACAAGCTCCACTTGCTATCTGAAACCGCTGCCTTGATTCATCTCTGCCAATGCCCTGTCAAGCAGCACAGTTTTAATTGAGTGAGGACTGGGGGCAGCAAGAGGAGGCTGTGGTGAGGAGGACGGAGGCATTTACCTAGTGCAGACCTTTACTCCCCACCAGCTGTCCTCCCACCTCTTTCACCACTCACAGGGTACCAGTGTCCCCTCCCTGTGGTGTCCCTATCATTCCCTCCTCCTGCCCATGCACTAATTGGGGGTCTTGCGTGGGAGGAAGAGGAGCGCTCATAGCCATGCTGTGTGGTGCCTGATCTGGAGGGCAGGTCTCCTCAGGCTCTCTCCATTAAATAAATAAATAAATAAATAAATGGTTGAGAAAAGGTATCCTTGGAGGCTTCCTTCCCTATTGTCCTCAGCTCATCTCCCTCCCTGTGACTGCAGCTCTCTGAGCACTGTCTCTTGTGTCACTTCTTTCCCTAATCTCCAAATACCTCACTTTCCAGGCCTCCCTGCTCCCTCTCTGGGGTCCTTCCTTCAAATATGCTTCTTTCAGAAATCCCTCTGATAGCTTGTTCTCATTATCTTAATGAACAATTAGAGAGTGAATCCATCAATGTAATTCCTGTGCTCTTTCTCCTTGTCTTTGAGCAGCATGAGTTATACACCTCTGCTCTGTGACGAGCCAATGTTTTGTGGCCAGTCCTGGGTTTCAACAGGATGGGAAATATTCAAAGACACAGAAAACCTTCTGTTCTTCTCAATTTGAGACTATTTAGTTTGTTAGAGAAGATTATTAAGTCTGTCTAGGGAAGAAGAATAAAGTAACAAATGCAAAAAAAAACCAAAATATAATGGAGGGCTACTTTTTCTCTTGTAGGAGAAAAGCAAACAGAGGCACTGAAAGCGAAAACATGCATATCCAAATTTCCAGTTGGTGTATGGGGCTTGCTGGAAGTTTCAGTCCACCCCCGGCAAGGAAAGTATTGGCTGTCTGTAAGCTCCATCTCCAGCAGAGCTCTGCTTAACTGAGGCACTAGAACTACCTGTGATGCTAGCATGCATTGTACAAATGTTTAAAATAGGGCAATGCAGTCTCTGCTGATACCCATTGAGGTTCTGGCTGGGCTTCTTTCCAGTGAGGCTGAAAAGGATGCCACCTTGCACAAAAGGCATAAACCAAATATTTGTATGCAGAGTCTTGGATAGTTCTGTGATGATATTTGAATTTAAGCATTCATTAAAATTGAAATTGCTTCAAGTCAGTGGGTGAGCTGGGAGGGAAAGACAGATAATGCTACTGTGAATGGGGCCATATAGCGATGCTTTGCTCCCAGCAGATTGTGCAAATCCTGGTAATGTTTTGTCTTTATGTGTTTCTCACCTTCTGTCTTACCTCTTTAACTTTCTGAAGGAGCAGAGAAATAACTGAACACTGTGCTGACTTTCTAAGTTATTGTAAATAGCCATGAGAGCCCCTGTTTCAGGATAGTAAAGTCTATTTCTTGCTGCTCTTAGAGCTATTGACATAGCCTGTCAGGAGGCTGAGGCAGACAGCATCATGCATCCTATGCCTTGCTGACTTGGCTCCATCTTTCTGTTTTGAAGGTTAAGATCCTGGGGGGTCAGGAGGACTACACTTACCACCTCAAGGCAATCTGGCTTCACTCAAACCCCACGGCAACAGAAGCCTGCTCACATTTCCAGAAGGACTCACTGTTTCATCATTTGCCATCTTCTTGCAGTTTAATAATAGGTGCCTGGTACCTGTCACTGTCAGCTACAAAATACTATATTTAGATGGATGAGTATGGTGATCCCTATGTTCATGTCAGTGGGCTACATTAGAAATAGAGCTAAAATAACACACTAAATAAAGCAGCACTTATATTAACAAAAATAGAGAACTTTATTCAGTTACTGTAATTACTCAAATTAGAACCTCTTTGCATTTTATGTTTTTATACTGAATTGAATTTATTCCATACCACCTCCACCCTAGTTTTTCAGTCTTTTTTCTTTTTTTTTTTTTTTTTCTCTTTTTTTTCCCCCGTAGATACCACCTCTGGAAAATGCTGTAGGCAGTACAGTAAGAGGGAAGTTTGGTTATCTGAAATCAAAACAATAGAGATAATTTAATATCTGAAAAGGAGTAAAAGTAGTTTTCTGGAAGGGTGTGACAACCACAGTACCCAGATATTTCTGCTAAATGCTGAAAAGTGGAGTAACTCTTAGGAGAAATGAGACCATATCCTTTGTAGATTCTCAAAACTACCAAGAACTCACTTAGAGGAAGATGGAGTTTGCAACTCAGAGCTTAATTTTATTTTTTTTTTCTGGTATGCAAGTAAAATGCAGTGTATTAGTTGACATTTGATTTATATTTCTGGCATTTTTTACAGTCAGGAGTGGTAAAGCAATTAAAAATCATGAGTATCTGGATGACTAGAATATGTGGCAAACTGCATTAAAAAAATCGCAAAACATGTAGTCCTCACTGAGGCAGGTAAAAAAAAAACACCTATGAAAGTTGTTTTAAGTGTCAATATTTTGGAAAAAGTCTGTTTGGAATGACTTGTTAAAAATATTTTTCAGCAAATTGGCAAAGTGAAAAATGGCTCATTTGTCACATTGGATTGTAAAAATATCAAGATTCCTTTTCAGTGTTCTTTTTACTAATTTTTAAAAGGGGAATTTTATTTGAAAGCTGAAAGCCATTTCAAACTAAGACTGAAATATTCCATAAAAAATTTGTTTTCAAACATTTTTAATGAAAATTTTGCAAAGTTCATGGCTTCACGGAATGTTTTGCTGTGTCAAATTCTTCATTTTCCAACAAGGCAAGTTAATGGTGAAAAGCTTCAGGAAGGTGTAACGCAGCAGCTTCCTACCCAAAAATCTTCTGTAACCCATGTTACCCAAGCCAGTATTTTTGTGACTGTTTTTAACAGAGGTTCCTCATATCCTTTGCTTGCTTATTGAGCTTCTTAGCTTCAGAGGTTTTACTTCCACTGTGCATTACTTCCTGGGTAAGCTGCAGAGTAACCCCAGATCACAGAGTTTTGTGTTTGGAGAAGATGAAGATGCACTTTGGGGTTTCCAGTGTATGTGGAACTGCATTTCACCTTCATGCTCTTGGCAAAGAGAACAACCTCCATGTATTCATGGCAGCATGTAAAGTAAAACATCTTTTTTTTCCCCCATGGCTCCACTCCCCAGGTGAAGAAGTCAGGTCACCGTCTAAGTCAAGAAGGTTACCACCTCTGCACTTGGCACCCCATTCCCCCTCAAAAGAGCACCCCGGCCCTCTTGTAGCTTCCTCTTATTCTTCAAGCATTGGGTGCTTTTCCCTGTTTGACTGCTTTGGTCCTCCAAAGGCAAGTCTCTGCCTGCAGCTCGGGGCAGCATTTCTAGCACCTTTGACCCTATGCTCCCTCTGGCTGCCCCAAGTCTTCCAACAGGACCCCCTTTAGTCTCAAACCTAGTGCCTCTAGGCGCCGGCAGAGGAGGACATCTGCCCAAGGCAAATATCTGATATGTGCTTCTAACTTCTGCCAGGGAGACAAGGTCACGGGTAATGGAGTGTGTGCGAGGCTAATGTGACCTCAGAGCACTTTAAAGGGCCGTATTCTTTCCTTCCATGCCAAAGGAAGAACTATTGCAGGCAATTTGGCAGGAACTAGCCAGCGATTAATTGAGCAACAATTTCAACCATTGTACAGCTCTGTTGTGAGGGTATTGATGGCAAAGTGACTGATGCTTCCCAGGCTGCAGGTAAATGTGATTCCTGGTGCTGGAGTCAGGCTGACCAAAGGGAAGTCAGCAATGACA
The DNA here is from genome assembly GCA_013400055.1 of Nycticryphes semicollaris. Lineage (NCBI taxonomy): Eukaryota > Metazoa > Chordata > Aves > Charadriiformes > Rostratulidae > Nycticryphes > Nycticryphes semicollaris. The sequence goes on from VXBJ01000273.1 coordinate 535,348, forward strand.
GGGACTTCTGTTAGAGAAATAGGCTTTTGTAGGAATAAGTAACAACAATATATGCTATATCATATGTAATATTTCACATATCTTTCTGAGTTTCTTGATTTTTAATAAAAAACAGTCCAGTTCAAGCCTAGACAAACAGAAGAGCTAACTTACAGCTACCTAATGCCTGTTAATGTTACTAAAGGCAGTGCAGGTTGGAAACACCTGATCCTTCTGTGCCTTGGTCACCATATCTGGAAATGGCTATTGTTGTAGGGTGGTATGAGGAGTAACACTTCTGGGGAGGACCAATGAGAGGAGCATACATTTTTGTTGTGTTGGACATCCCTGTACCTCAGGACTCCTTTGCAGCGTTGCTTCTCATGCAGCTGCGTTCTCCACGGCCAGTTGCTGGGAGAAAGACCTCAGAAGATAGAAAAGCAAGCTGCAGTGTTTGAGAAGGCTGCCAGGGTACGCTGCTGTGCCTGTCCTCCCTGACAGCGTGGGATTTGTTCAGCTGTCAGTGCTTGTGCCTCTCCAGTCATGTTGCAAGCCCGGGATGGGGAGAAACAGATACACCGAAGCAGAGGATGAGCATTATTCATTATGCTGATTTTGTGGGAGGGCTCAGCAGTTCAAGTGCTGTGAGGGTGTAATTGAAGTACTAAAAACAAAGAGCTGACTTGTCACGGTGCTTGAGAAAGGAACGAAAAAATGACTGGGGAGAAGGGAGTTCAAATGTGTGGGAGAATGGCAGTGGCTGAAATTTCAGCCTGCTTGAGAAATCAACTCTCTTCTTGTATTACTGTCTCAGCTAGGGAGTTCGTGGGGGTGCTGCAGCTAACTTTCAAGCTGGATGAAGATGACAGAGGCACAAAAAGAAGTTTTCCTTGCTCCTGCCCCAAGATTTGAGAGGAGGAAGTATGGGAAGCGTTGCTCCCACTGGGCATGGGAGGTTTCCTGCTGCCTCCAGGGACGTCTTTACTCCTCAGTGGTTCCTTACTCAGTATGCACTGGTGGCAGGTGTTCCCGGTGTAGCCTCCAAAACTATGGGATTCACATCAGTGTTCTGTTCACCAGAGCTAGATATAGTAATTTGGGGGTAAACCCCATGTGTTCTCCAGCCCTTTTTCTGGTGATTGGAGTTCACAGGGCACTGTAGTTCATGACACTTTGCTTAAGTTTCCCACTGGTGGAAGACATGTACTGGTAAATTATTCATCTTTCAAATGAGATACAAATCCTAAATCCTTGCTAATCCTTGTATCCATAGCACAAAACCATACAAATGACACGATGTGCAGAGCTTCAGCTCATTAGGAAGAGGCAATTATGTAGCCAACTGCAGCACTGGGAAGTGGTGGGTAAAACTCAGATGTTTAATTTGGTGTGGAAAAAATGAGGTTCAGAACTTGTATCGTCTAATTCCCAAATTTACAATCCGACCAAATGTATCAGGGTACTGCTAGAATGAATGACTTCTGGTTTTAGCCAGAATAGATAGTCTCCATGTTAGAACAGCCCTCTCATTTCCAGTCCTGGGTGGCTTTCAAGTGGGACAAAGGAGAATTTTAAGAAAAGTAGAAAAAATAATAACAGGAAGGTGAAGAAGATGTATGATCTCTTTTGGCTTCATAAATCAAGCAGTTCCAGATGGATCTGGGCTATGGGTATAATCTAATTCCTGTACTCCTGGTTCCTCCTACATAATTTCTCCATATCACAAAGCACTTCTATAAGGCAAATGGCTGTACTGGATTGGGTGGGAAAGATTAAGCATAGTAGAAAAGCAAGGAAAAGCTTGATATATTTAAAGTATCTTTCATGATTTCAGAAGCCTTTCCCTATCTCTTCCCTTGGCATTACTGATGGATGCAGCTTATCTGGAAAATGGACACGCTTACACTACTATATAGAGTGGGTTGTGAGTGAGTCCTAAAAGATTTTAACTCATCCATCAATTGATTATATTGTCATTGCTACATAAGACTATTCAGCATAGAGCTTCTGTTACTGGGACTCTGATTGAAACATTGCCCTTGTTGTGCAGAACTATTTAACTTTGTCTCTTTGAAATGAAATGTGAAATGTTTCTTATCTTGCCAAAAGACAGATTTATTCTCAGTCTCTTGAAAAACAGGTACGTGAATCTGAAAACATTTTTTTCTTTTTTTTTTTTTTTTTTTTTTTTTTTTTTTTTTTTTTTTAAGCAGGTACATCCACAGGTGCTGAGTTTTCACCAGCTGGGCTTAATTCCTCTTCAGTTCCAGTGAAAATATTACACCTTGGAAGTCTGGTGCAATATAGAGCGAAATGCATGTGTGCTTTCCCCAGAAACTTCTTGTTTTGTGACTTGCAGAAGCATGCTGGAGGCTATATGGAATAAGGTCGAGGCTTGGATTTTGGTTTGTTTGTGAGGCTTTTTTCGGTGGTTGGTTTCCCCCGTTCCCTCCCAAACCTTATGAGTAACTCACTGCTCTCTTAGTTTTTCAGAAAGGGCTCCCATGACTTTTCGCAGGCTCAGCCCTCGGGCCAGAGGGCTCGGCAGTGCCCCGACCGCTCGCCGGGGGTGCACCGGGAGGGCGCCCCGCCGCTCGCCCCGCCGCCGCTGGGTGACAGTGCAGTCCCGGCGTACGCAGCCCGATGTTTCTTACTCTCTGCCGCTTCTCCCTGCCCGCCTTTCCCCCCATTCCTGCTTTTTTAATTCCCCTCCTCCTCCATTAAAATGCCAGGAAAGTCACTACTTCTGGGCAAACCGTGCAGCTCCCTGCCCAGCCTTTGTGGCGGAGGCTGCGGGCGGGCATGGCAATGCCTGCGTGGCTATTTGGGCTAAAGCGGAGGCGAGGCAGAGCAAACAGTGAGGACATTCAGCCTGAGCTTCCTCTGCTGAATGGTTTGGCAGTCTCCGAAGCTGGCTCTTTGCTATGGCTTTGACCTGGAGATCGTGTAGGGGGGAGCGGGACTGGCAGCAAGAAGGGAAAACCGTGCTCCTGCGGGGCTCGCTCAGCGAAACGGCAGCTCTTTTTAACATCGGGGTACGTTCCCCAGCCCCCCCAACCCCACTCCACCGTTGCTGCAAAGCACGGTGTGCTGAGGCTGAGCACTCACTGGATGCCCGAGGGAAGGATGGTCGTTCTGCACAGCAGCTCCTTGTCTCCCAGTGCCATTTGTCTCAGTTGTCCCTCATTGTGCAAGCTCCAGGGGCTGGAAACAGCAGAGGCTGGGGACATGGTTGAAGGGGCTGATTCGGATGAGGACAGGATTTAAGCTTTACAAATATCCTGGAGCTGAGGCTGTGGGAGTATGTTCCTACCCTTCGGCAGTGTTAAACTTTCAACTGATTTAGTCCAACACCTTTGGTTTCAGCAGAGGCAGAAACGAGAAGTGCCTCTTCCAGAAAACGAGCTCCCCTAAGGTTGTTTCAAGTTGGACAGTTCAGAAATCAATTGTTTATATCAGAAGGCAAAACTAGGCTGGGAAGCTGTAGATAAGGATTCCTAGAGAGTCTGTGAATCTGACAATGGCGCTACAGCACTTTTCACCCAACAGCTTCATAGCTACTGCACCAGTAAGGCAGAAAAGTAAAATCTTCACCTCCAAAATAAATGAGCTACATGGAAATAAACTGGCCTTCTCAAGTAGTGCAGGAAATTCATAGCAGAATAGGAAAAAGAAAGCAGAACCCTCAAGTCCTGCACGGTATGAAGAGAGAAATACATAAACATAACCATTAGCACAGCTATGTCAAGATATTTAGCTTAGAGACTAATGCTGGGTGGTGTGCTGAAAGTTATTGCCTCTAGCTAGTGCTATGATACCCCTGAATCTCAGGATCATGAAGCTCATGTTCCAAAGCACCTCCGTACTCCCGGAAAGTGTTTTCCTGCATCAGATAGTATGTTTATTATTTTGTTTTGACCAAACTGCAGAGCCTGAGCTCAATAGCGCTCAATGCAAAGTTGTGTTTCTGCTGCAGACTGAAAGCTTGGAGCCTGCCTGCCCCTAAATGGCTGTAAAGATGTGCTAAGGACCATAGATGGGCACCAGGACGAGCCCAGGCTTTTTAAAGAAGCCTGTCAATGGCGCATCATTTCTCCAGGACCTGTGTCTTTTGAATGGTTCCCGTTCACAAAAGTAAAAACCAAGGCATTATGTTGTATACCCAGAGAGCCAAAAGGAGTCAGTCCTCCCCAGGCTGCCTTCAAAAGCAAACATCCTGTGATCAGCAGAGGCGACTCTGAGACATGAGGGAGGAAGCAGAGAGCTGAGTCAGGTGTGGGTTTAAAAAAATGCCAGTGGAAATGCCTCTTGTTGGTGCCTGTATGACAGAAGAAGGTGAAATTGGGTGCATTCCTGAGGGTGTGAAGTCAACGCCTCTGTCTCATGGACGTCCTGCCCTAAAAGGTGAAGGGAAAAGGTAGAAGGGGAAAGGGAAAGTGGCAGATAATGAAGTTTGAGCACAGCTCCCTATGCTGCTGTTGTTTCCATGAGGCTGCACAGGAAGGTGTGTGGGGAGGGTCGAAACTCTTGCAGATCTGGTCTATTGAGTCTTGAGTTTCAGCTCTCTCAGGAATAAACAAACAAAATTCAATCATCTCGGTCTGTTGAGATACTTTCCATATTCCCCACTTCTCCTCGAAGTAAAAGCCTTCATGCAGAAAGCAATTCTGTCTATATCCTTATTTTCTCCTCTGGAGCCTAAGTCTCTTTTCAGCTCTCCCTTTTCTTGCTTTGCTCAGCCTGTCTCCAGTATGTCAGCACGCAATACCCTTTTCCAGGAAACACCACATGCATTCAGTGGTTAAAAGCATCACGTTTCTTCCAGTTAGAGTCCAGATAATGCTAATTCTATTTTCCTGCCTAATTCTATTTCCTTTGCTGGCCCTGCTGATTATGAAGACATTTGTGTGTAAATACAGGCGTTCTTCCCCCTTTATCATCCTGATTCCTTCAGCAATGCCACGATCTAGTGCTCATGACATCACAATTCATCACTGGTGACTGCATTACAGATGCAGCTGGCACCAGGCAGTCTTTAAATCAGGCGGTGGTAGCAGCAGGCGCCTGATAACAGAGCAGAAAGCCAAAGCTTGTGTACAGACATACGTGGTGGCTGCTAATCCACGTGTGACACAGGGAAAGTAAAAGCTATGGGGTGCCTAAAATGCAACACCAGGCAATATTTGCCTAAGCAAGATGGGGGAATGTACTGGAAGATTACCTTGGTTGTCCTATATGGACAGCCTACGTCCTGAAACGGCCATTGTGTGTCATTGATCAACTGCAGTCACTTCCCATACAGGACTTTTCCCCTGTCAGTTTTGCAGGGCTTGGGGTCCTCTGGGAACCAAAATAACCCAGTGGGGAGTAGGGGGGCTTGGCTCTGCAGCACCCTGCTCTCAGGGTGAGTGTGACAATGTACTGGAAGCTGGTCGTCTCTGGCAGCAATGCTGGGGAGTGAGAGGGAAGGATGGTGAGAGACAGCACGCCTCAGAGGCTGAGCTGCATTTCCATTTTGAACTCTGAAGAGTGAATATAAATTGCAAATATTAAACATCGTTTCCTAGTAATGAATATGTTTTCCGTTTGAACATCACAGTCTGTTACCACCTGAATATTTCCATTCCCTCTTCTACTCTCTTTTTTTGTTTTCCTGAATTGCTGCCTTGCCTTCCCTTCCCTGCCCCCGTATCATAGGTGTGCCTAAGTATCTGGAATGAAGTGAAATAATGCTTCAGGTAGGAGGTGAAGTAGGGAGGGAGAAATCCCATGTGTACATCACTGTGATAGCAGTAATAGCCTTGGTTTACACCAAGGTCATCACAATCTGAAGTGGTGGTGATCACTTCAGATGTAACATTACTGAGCATTTGCCTGGAGGGAGGATGCTGGCAGTGAGGTGGGTGCTGAGTTGGTATAACAAACCATTAATTTTCAGCATGGCCAGGCTACCCTCTAAAGTATCCACAAATTTACACATCTGACCGTACTACTGAAATATGCTGGTTGCATGGTCAGGTGCCAGGATGCCTCAACCAGCTGCTTGTGAGGCAGCCTCAGGGTGGCAATGGCAATTGCTATGACAACTGCCACTGTCAGGATGAAGGGGCACCAGGCCCTGTGCCTCTCTGAAGGAAAGAGACTCAGCTGCCAGCTCGGTCCTCCAGGCTCCTCTCCTTGTCCCTCTTTGTCCCTGGCAGGAGTCAGTTAATTACAGCCTCGGTGGCTGCTTTGGAGGTTGTATTCTTCCACAGTTTCAGACACAAAACACGTGGATGTGGTGAGCCCACTTGCCCCAGCCATGAGGCTGCCTCTCTCTAGAGCATCCAGGCCTTTCTACCTATCTTTGGGGAAGCAACTTTCTCCCCCATCATGCCCCTCACTTTGCTGAGGTGAAGGAGGGAGATCTGGGTGTGACTGCACAGGCTAGGTGCTCTTGCTGGAGAACAGGGGCTATGAAAGCTGTGAGGGACACATCCGTTACTCTTACAAGGGCTCTTGCCTTGGTAGGAGGCTAGGGAGAAAATGGGGGCTGGTGGGACATCTACCTGGCAGCAGAGAGTTATCTTACTCTTTCATTTTGGTCAGGGTAAATGAGAAGCAAAAGAAGAGACCTTCATGAACATGTGTTGTCTGCTGGTACTCTGTTCTTCAGCTGGTGTGTCTTTGGAAGACTTTCCTAGGAGTACCACAGTGCCAGAAAATGAGCTGAACTCATCCCTCAATATGAGCTGAGTTCTTCCCTTTCTTCCCTGTGGCCCTCAAAAAAAGTAACTGGTGGCTGAAACTTTAATTTAAAAACTTTTTATTTGGCCTCCGTGAGTTTTGGTGCTACTTGGGCTGTGTTTCTCCAGATTTGTCTGCAGCTAGAGATTTGTCTCCTTATTGTCAACTGAGGCTGTGCTTTCAGCTTATGACTGTGTGGTCCAGGCTACTGGGAATAGCATTGTGTCTTGCTCTTGATGAGAATGGCAGCACTGTGCCTGTGGAGCCATTAGCCCAAAAAGGGTTTTGCCCCAAAACATCTACAATTTCAACTCCAGAGAGCTGAAATTTCCTGAGTATGTCAGATAAACATGGATGTGTAGTCTCACATAAGGCCAGACTTGCTCATCACTAATATTGCTTTACATGTGGTGTGGATCTAGATTTTGTTTTTTCAGTCTAGCTAGATGAAGCATGGCTGGGAAAAAGCCACCAGTTGGGCTCTGTTGTGGAACTACGCTGGAAAGGGTGTGTGTCTCGTAGGGTGCTCTGTGATGGAGCCTGCTCCCATTACACTTTTCAGCTTAAGGAATAGATATATCTGCAGAAAGAGATTGATTACTTGCACTGGAGTAAACCTCATATCCCACTGAAGTCAATGCTCTTACATCTAAGTGAAAACAAAAAGAGAAAGAAATAAATGCGAAAACACCACCACCACAAAATTGCAAGAAAAAAGAGGGAACAGTTTCAGTATTTCTTTTACTGGAAGCTAAAACTCTGTCTTTTTTAATCTTTGAAAATGATAATAGTTCCACTCACGAGCATTAAACCCAGGAGCATTCAATGCCTTTTAGCAAAGCTTAGAGTTAAAATCAAACCTTTTTCTTTTTTTAACAGCAGTTTGTAGTAAAACAGCCTGCAGGGCATGTGAAGAGGGAATGGCTGAAAATTTTTCTTTGCTGGTGACTGTTTTAAGTCACTTGGTGGCTTGGTCCTTATTTACTGCACCAGAATGTGCTCGCTTCTTAAAATAGTGCAGAGGGGACAAACAAACAGTCAGAGTAAGGGCATTAGTGCAATGTCAGTTTTCCAATAGAGATGTGAAGATATTAGCTGTATCTGTGGATATGAAAAAATACATTATCACCTAGTGCCTCTTAAAACTAGCCAATTTATTTATATTTTTCATGGGTTAGATATCTATTGTCAGAATTTATGGCAAACATCTGAACTAAAGGTAGTTGTAGGTTTGACAACAAAAGTGATAAAGAAGCAGTGGAGGGCAATGAAAATTGATGGGGAGAGAGAGTGATGAACAGCAAAAGTGCCATTATGGTCAAGTGGTGGGGTAGAAGGTGGAAGAGAAAGAGAAATGGGCTGTTTGCAGTAATTTGGGTACCTTCAAACCACCTTGTTCAGCTGCCTGCAAACATCTGCTTACTTTATTTACTGTTGCACTTCTTGGTAATGTCATTGCAGTTGAGCAAAAGCACCTTAAGTCTCTACAATCCTACCTTTTGTTTGTGAAATGGAATTTGTATCTTTTTTTCTTCCTTTTCCCTAGAATAAAAGAAAAATATCCCCGATGCAAACAAAGCAGGACTGTAACTGCTAGGGTAAAGAGCTAAAAATTAATGCTGGCTTTTAATTAAAAAAATACTCTTGCTTCAGTGAACAGAGCCAATGTGCAAAAAGGGATTTTGTTTTTGAGGACAGAAGAAATGGTGCTTTTGGAGGACAGGTGGATTGTTTGATAGATGTAGGTTTCCCACTGGGAGCAAAGCTCACAGGGAGAACTTACCAGTCTATTACTTTAACCCTAGAAGGGTGCAGGTGAATTGGTTTCTTGTGCTGTTTATTAAAAAATATTATATTTTGTGACCCCTTTACATACATAGTACTTTTACTTGTGGTTGCCTCTGATGATAATGCAGTTACTTGTGGAGGCAGCCAGCTGGTCTTTGTCAGGCATAATGTAATCAAAATCCAGCCACTAATGAAAGAAAAGGGTAAGAGAGAAAAATTAAGCAGCATATCACAGTGAAGTTTTGATGACTTAAAATGTCAAAAACAGTGCATGCAGCATTTAAGAAGAGTTTCTAAAAGCTACCCCCCCACCCTCCGCTATAGCTTCTGTGGCGCTAACGCTGCTGCCTAGTGCTGGTAATTGTAACAAAAATGTGAATGGTGTCCTGTTTTCTTTACCCAGATATGGTAAAGAATATGATATTGATGCTGTCTTTCCAAATATGGAAAGAAAGTGGAAACGCATGGTGCTGGAAAGCAAACTAGAGAAACTTCAGAACAGGGAAAGCTTCAGACTGAAGAAATGCTATTAGATTTGGGAAATCCTGCTAGCTGAAATACTGTTAAGCTCAAAGCTCCAGGTAGAAAGAAAGCTTCCATCTTGCTCATTTCCTGTTTTATTTGTTTTGATTTAAAAATTGCCAGAGAGGTAGGAGGTGGACAGATGAGCTCTGTCAGAAGTAGCGGGAGTGGGTTATGAAACTTACGTGAGTGCTCCTTGTCTGCTTCAGCATAAAGTCAGCCAGCAAATTGAAATCTCCTCCAACAAGGAATTAAATTGAATTGACTGCCTTTGCATTGGGGCAAACCAGGAGCATTCATATAATCAATTAATGTGGCTCAGCTCTGGGGATGGCAATCTCCAGTTGAGACAATAATGAACAGATGGGGCTCATAGCTTATTAAATTGCTACCTCCGTGGCATCTGTGCCATGATGGAAAATGCAGGTAGGGTCATGGTTTGCATAAATGTATTGCATGACCTTGGGGGAGTCTTTCAATTGCTTTCTGCCTCAGTTTCCCTTCTTTGAGAAGGTGTTTAACGCATAAACTCTTCAGTGCCTATTTAGGAAGATGATTCTCTCCCGGTGGCTCAGACCTACATTTGGAGTTGCTGACGGTAAAATAATGTTGGTTAGAAGAGCTATTTTAATAATGCTTTCATGCTGATGTAAAGCCTTAGTTTAGATGCAGCTATATGGGCAAAAAAGTAAGTGTGGCTTTCTGCTGGTTATCTACATTCCTTTGGGGAAGTGATGCTTTTCCCGCAGAAATGAGGGAGTGGTATTGCCTGTGTTATGTGCTGAAAGTGAGTATCGGTGTGCTCTGCCTGAAGCTCCAAAATGACCAGGAGTGACATGGATAGATGAGTACCTTGCTAAACCTGAGGCAATAGATATTGCTAAGAGGAAGGGTGTATTAGCTAAAGTTTGGCTCTGCAGCCACTCAGCTTATAGATGGGTGGCTGGCAGAGCGAGCTCATATCTATGCCATGTACGGTGGGAAGATGTATCTCAGGTCTCAGCTAGAAGGGTTTGCCCATATAATCACACTTGAAAGCCTCTTCTAGTACTGACTAGGCCTGAACAGATCTCTAACCCTGGCTGCAGTACATTGCCAATCTCACTCGTGTCTTTTAACAGCTATAATGTAATTGCTACTATTAATAATAAACTGACAGGCTCCCTTTAAATAACTGTAAGGCTGATAGACTAGTATCGGTTGGATGCTTCAAAGTTTGACTAACAGCAGGGAGAAGGAGAACAGCTCCATTCTCAGCTCCTCATGCAGAGAAAGGTTGGCACTGGGTAGAGGAGATGGAGGGCTGACAAGTGGCACTGCAACGCTGCAGGGACTTTCTGCAGAGCATTTGCTGAGTGACTTGCCTGCTTCCTTTAGAAAAAGACACACTTTCATGCTAGCAAATGAAATTTTGGGGCTGTGCTAGAAGTTCTCTTGACTTGAAAAAAGATTTCAGCTGGTGTAAGTTTCTGCTCTCTCTATGTGTGCAGCCAGTGGCTGACAGAGCCAGAGTGGGAGAAAGTGTCCAAGTCCAGCCTGCCCCTCTATTGCTCCTCCTTGGGTGGGCTGGGCTGCTGCTCTGGCAATGAGGCAGATTGCCCACAGACATGTACTGGCATGTGAAAGGCAAGCTCTCTCTCCATGGAGTGTTGCCAGGGAGCTGTGGTTTAGCCCAGGCCCCTCAATGTCTGCTGTTGGGTTTGTCTCTTTGTGTTGGTTTTATCTCTTTTGTCCATAAATGGAAGATCTTGAAAGGGGATGTGGACACAAGGTAAGGACCCATGGGATCACTGGGGCCAGGGCTCAGAGTGAAGACTTCAGCAGGAGCAAATGGAGGGATGCACAGGGGAAGGAGAAGGCACCTACACTCAAATGCCCTGCAAGTCTCTGACAGGTAAAATCCACGCAGTCAAGAGGGTTGGGGGAAATTAAAATCTGACATGTCTCCAAGGCAGGGACCAAACATCTCACTTTCAAGACTTCAGTGGGCAGTAGGTGTTTTGCCCTGCAATGCTGCCAGCTGTACTGTTCTTCTGCAAGGTGAGTTTTGTAATAGAAAGTGAGACAACATCAGTGTGTGGAAGTGGTGCTCTGATACTTGGTCAGCTCCCTCATCCAATGAGAAGGGGAGAACAAGGTAATGAGCCACAAGGAGAGAAAGCTGATATGGGTATAAACTGTAAAAGAGCTCAAGTGTTTGTTATCTGTGCATTTTGACCCAAGTAGCTGAATTATTTTTTGGATGATCTGGCGTGTTTATACACGAACAAAATGACTTTCTAGCTAGCATGGACATTGAGAGTAATTTTCTAATCCTTTTCAAAGCTTCATTAATATCTGCAATTACAGTCAGCTACAGTGCACTTGACCCAGTGTGCCAGTGTCACCAGGCTAAGCTGAATAAATCAAAAAACTTTTTATCACAGACTATGACCCTGCTTTGGTTACAGACACAGGGGATGAGTAGAAAAATCTTCTACCTGCACCAGGCAACCAAGTCCACACAACACTGTTATATGTGTTCCTTCTTAAAACCATTTCTGTTTGCTTATAAATGTCTCTAATACTTAAATATAATTATAGCATTCCTGCCGTATTTAAACTGTTAAATAAAATGATGGTTTCCAGTGATGAAGACAATTAAGTGCACAGGATATAATGAAACTTGATAGAGCCTCGGCTGCCTTCCTCCCTATTAGTGTGCGCAGCTGTGCACGTGTGTCAGCATTCACAGATTAAAGAAGCAATTAATCTGAGCAGGGTGAACGTGAAACTCTTGCTTAAGCATGCTGGCAGACTGTGAGCCTTGGTCCCTGACTTTTTCGTTAAGGTCACAACTCAAATGGCAACCAGCTATGTAAGTCCATTCTTTCTCAAATCCCATATTTCTAATCAAATTTAAGAGCTGATACTGGTGAATTACATCCCAGTGTCATAAATCCACATTGCCAGTGATTTATGCACCTCATGTTAACTGACACAGTGATTCATATCTGCTACGATTAAGAGCTGAATGGCTTTATAGATCTTGAGATAGTTTCCAAGGGGTTAGATTACTGAAACAACAGAATGGCGAGGAGTAACATTTAATATTTTTGCTCAAGAGCAAGCCTTGTGCATTTGGACAAGCTCACGAACAGCCAACTTGCAAGTGTTTAGCACAAACAGCGGTAAAGGCTACAGCAGTTGGTGCCAGTTTTGTGACATCGGGGCTGCAAGGTCTGGGGAGCGTGTTTGCAGGAGCTGTGCCTCCCGCTGTGCAGGCAGGGGCTGCAAGGTCCTCTAAACACCCTTGTGCTCTGTGTGAGGTTGGAAGAAAGTGGGACAGGGAGTTGCCCTCTTAATTTCGTTTTGGAAATCGTATGTTAAAGATGGTGCTATCAATGATCTACTGAATGTACTGACACTCAGAAAGAATGGAGAAAGGCAGTTTATAAATCACCCAGTACCCACTTTAGTCTGCTTTTCAATTTTCATTTCTCAGAAACACAAATTGCAGCTGTTCCTTAAGGTGTCTGATCTATCCTCTCAAGAAGCCAATTTCTTTTTTAATTTCCTCTGATGAGACTCAGAAGATGCTGGATAAAATATGAGGTGAGTTCTTTTATTTATTTATTTTTGAGACAGCCTTCTGTGTGAAACATGTCATGGTTTCCTTCTTTGCTGCCAAATAAAATGCTTATCTTTTAAAGCATTCTTGATGGAGGCGTTGTCATGAAGAGTGTAAAGCAAAGCAAAGCAGGCCTCGACTCTAGCTGGGGTAAATAAAATATCACCAATAAACCAGGTAATCGAAGCAGGTGCAAGACTTGGAATTAACCAACACATTTTGAAAAGGAAAGAAATAGTAAAACGACCTGAGCTGCAAAGGTTCTTACTGGCGTATTTATCGCACCCTGCTAACCTGCAGTTAGAGAAGTTCCATGTCTATATCCCAGCATGCTCCATGGTAATAAAGGTATTTCATAAAAATATTAGCCACTGGGAAAAAAATTTACAAAGTGCTGTAAGAAAAGCCTTTCTGCATAAGTAGGATTATGTGGAAGTTTTCAGGATGGTAATTTAATTGGGATTTATAGTATTTTTTTAGTTACTATGGGACTTTAAAGCCAGGGATGTAAACAGAGAAATTTTTGGAACCAGCTGCTGTATTGCACATCACCAGTCATTGCTGTCATACAAACCTCAGCTGTCCACAGTAAAGACAACAAGCTAGAAAAGCAATGAGAATTCCTTTACATGGCAAGAAGGGACATTATTTCTTAATAGTGTACTACTTAAAATGAGGAGGAGTCAGGGAGGAATATGATGGCAGGCTATATTATTTCCCCTTTTTGTGCAGAACTTAATGTATGAGTCAGACTGTTGATGTTATTATATAGGTTAGTAATAGAATTGATTTTACAGAAAGCCTGTATTTGACTTTTGTGCAGTTTGTTAATTATCTGTACAAATAGTTCTTAATAGAAATGTGATTATTTGAAACTGAGTAGGATTTGAGGATGCATTTCTGTTAATGACTTGTCCAGGAACTTTTGTCTAGTTTTTCCTCTGTCTAGGCACCTTCCTGCTTTTGTCCTGGTTCTTGCCTATAAAGTGACCTGCTGCTGTTTCCCTTCTCCAATGGGAGCTTTGACACGTCCTTTAACAATAACGGTGTCTACAATGGCCACCCAGGCCCTTCCTGGGCAGACCTCCCAAAGCATGTTCTTGGACAAGTTTGCCACCCTTTCCCTTGTCAGAAGCGGCCTTGTGAGTGGAGTGTGTCTTTTTTTTTTGCATGGAAAAGATGTGTAAATGGGCATGTTTGTCAGCGTAGAAAATTTGGGGCTTTTTATTTGGCCAAATGCTACTGCAAAAGCCTAAATTTTGTCTATACTGAATGTTCTGTCCTCTCCCAGCTCTGGATGGTGGAAGAGCCCATGTTGGAGCGCAGAAGCAATCTGCTGTTGGTTACTGGCTATTATTTGCTCTTTGCCAATTCTTGGTGCTGTTCTGCTTTATGATTTTCTTCATATAAAGGGCATTTTGGCAGTGAGACCAATGTTTTCTAACTCATTTTCAGAGGAGATGAGAGCGACCAATCTTGTGCTTGGGTTGAAACATAAAACTTGCTGCTTTGACTTAGTTTCCCTGCAAACCACAATGAATTATACAGCAGGAGGTGAAAAGGAGGACAAAAATATAAAGGAGGTGAGGAAATATAAATAAGTAAAGACATCAGGGAAAGAGAGGAGAGATGAAAGGGGGATGAGGAAATAAATGCAACTGTGCAAACTAGCCGAAAAATACTTCTGAATGCCTTGGGAGGAAAATTAGTGAGGAAAATGAGCCTGTTGTGATTTTTTTGTTACTACTGCTGAGAACGCTCCAGAAACCTTCTAACAATGGATGCTGTAAAATAAGGTATTTCTTTCTGTAAGATCTTGAAGGGAAATACACACTACTTATTTTAGCACAGATATACAGGGCAGTGTACATTCATGGAGAGCTGTAGATAACCACCGGAAATAAAGTAACACGTACCTAATCATCTTCCCTCATCACTCTTGTATCTGAACATGTTTTTTTAAACAAATTCTTCCCTCTGAATTGCCGGGAATGGGATAATTCTGCAAAGTGGAGCCTGGAAAGAGAGGGAGAAAAGTGAGATGCTTACCTCTGCAATCAATTGGACTTGCCCATTTTCCCAGAGGAAGCCTGTGGTGTAGCAGTTATCCAAGCAGTTTCCTAGGCTGGCAACTTGACTACAGGACTACCTACACCAATACTTACCTATGACTTTAGGACTACCTTGACATGAGTTCTTTGCTGTTATGTGTGCCAAAAAATCACGCAAAGCTCCTGAGGAGGCATGGTTAGGCTGAATAATCTGTTTTTATGGTCATGTTATCAAGTCAATCTTCCAGACCTTTTGGTTTGATATTGTATTTGTTTCTCTGTAATAAGAGTGACTTGAGAGTGACTTATGGCGAGGTAAGGCTTCAGCTACAGAATTGATGATGTTTGACCCTATAACTCTGTGCTCAATTGAGTCGTATGCTTCTGTATATAGTGAAAATGATAAATATATTGAAATACAGCCATGGCAGGCTTGAGGCCAGAATGGCCATGAGTCTGGCATGGGGTCAAGTATTTGAAGCTGAAGATAATCAAGAATATACATCCATGGTGTGACTTTTCACATAGTGGCAACACTTCAGTGGCAGCAAAAGCCAGGAGGAGAAAGAGGCAGAACATCTCAGTGAAATGTCTAGTTAACCCTAGTAGAGTGTGTGGGGTTTTGATGTGGGTGGGAAGGAAATGAAATTCAGTGCCCTAAAAGTTGGAGCCACTGCTGCAGAAAGTTTTGTAACAAGTACTACAGGAGGCAGGGTATTGCGTCTCCCCAACTATCTCTTTCCTCGCTTCCCTGCTGGGACTGCCAATTAGATCCAGCTCTGATGGTGGCTTTTTGACACTTTTGCTCACTGGGAAATGGACTCAGACTAGTATTTCATTGCATTTGGGCTTTTAAACAACATCAGAGAGAAATGACTTTCAGCTACTCTCTCTGAACTGGATGTGAGCCAGCGCTGCAGACAGAAATGGAGAGAAGGTCTCAGTTTGACATGACTATTCCCTAGTGTGTGACAGGCTTTCTGCAAATGTACTGGCCACCCTCATTTACCTATATTAGTAGGAGTGTGTGTACCTCAGATTATTTTAGGTACTGTCTCTACATTTTCAGCATTCATTGAAAAAAACTATTAGAGGGGAAAAGGAAAATCAGAGGGGAAAAGGATTCTAGGTGAAAAAGTTTGGCATCCAGTTCCCCCTGAAAATGAAGTAAGTTCAGCTGAATGCCCTTTGCACATTCTAAATTTGACCTTTGGTCCTCTCAAAAATAGTTCTGTGATTGAGACTGTAGGCTAAGTGCCTTTTTCAGATGTCAGTTTATGCTTTACATACCTATCATATACCTATTTGTACATGCTATGTGTTTTTTACATTGTCTGTGCTCTCTGAATCCTGTAAATATTGAAATATACTGTAGCCAGCCCATGGATGGGATGTACCTCAGGGATGTTTGTCTTAAGGACTTCCAGAGATTTCCAGTTGCTTATCTAGCTATTTTCCATGCATGATTTAAACTAGTTTCTTCTTGTCTGATCTCCTGTGGACAGAGAACATAGAATCATTGAATGGTTAGAGATGGAAGGGACCTTAAAGATCATCTGGTTGCAACCCCTTTGCCATAGGTGGAGACACCTCCCACTAGACCAGGTTGCTTATAACTCCATCCAGCCTGGCCTTAAACACCTCCAGGGAGGGAGCATCCACAACTTCTCTGGGCAACATATTCCAGTGCCTCACCACCCTCACAGTAAATAATTTCTTCCTGATATCTAATATAACCTTATCCACTTTCAGTTTAAAACCATTACCCCTCATGCTATCACTAGAATACCTCATAAAGAGCCCCTCTCCACCTTTCCTGTAGCCCCCTTTCACGCTGTAAGTTCTCCCTGGAGCCTTCTCTTCTCCAGGCTGAACAACCCCAACTCAGCCTGTCTTCAGAAGAAAGGTTCTGCAACCCTCCAATCATCTGCACGGCCTTCCTCTGGACCCTCTCCAACAGGTCCGTGTCCTTCTTGTGCTGAGGACTCCAGAACCAAATGCGGTACTCCAGGTGATGTCTCACAAGAGCACAGTAGAGAGGGACAATCACCTCCCTCAAACTACTGGCCATGCTGCTTTTGATGCAGCCCGAGAGACTGTTCCCTTTCTCTTTGCTGCCTTCATGAATTTGGAGAGTGTTGTCAACCATCCTTCCTCTGCCACCAGATGTTTTCTTTGTCTCAGGAAACACTTTACTTGGCTTGCAACCTGGTGTTGGAGGATATGTTTTCTAGGCCACTCAGGGTGCTTTCCTATGTTGTGCTCAGCTGGTCTGTATTTGCTTTCAGGCCAGCATTTTCAATCAATGCGTGCAGGAGTCTGACATAAGCTGAAGAAGAGAAAATTATGCCACTATGCTTATATAACTTGGTATAATGTGCACTTTTCTCATGTCAGCCAGACGTCATGGGCTTGTGCTCTGCTTATGAGCGGCATGACCCCCAGCCCACACTCTGCCAAACTGCCACCCAGCAGCCCCTTCCCAGCCGATCTGCTCCTGTCTATGTGCCATGCTTTGCATGTTTGTCCCTACTGTATTCTTCTCCCTTTTGGAGCATTCCTCCCATTTGTCGGGACAATGTCGGGCTTTCCTCTGCCACACTGTCTCCCTGCTGAGGAGGGCTGCGTGGTGCCCATGCATTAAGGGTCAGGTCTGCTTTGGGACCACTGCTGATTTTTTTCAGCTGATATATATGTGCACACACCCACAGCAGGCTGGTACTGCATTTATATGTGGACTCACTAATGGGATTGCCGCCAAACTAAGAACAACTTCTGTTTACATTTTCAGGATGTGTGTGTACATGAGCTTCCCTCACTTCTCAGCTTTCTTTTTTTTTTGAATAGTGGATGGTATATTAGTGAAACTATTATTATTTTTTTTTTAATCTCAGCCTTTTTCAAGTTTTCCTTTCAATAATTTATAGTAGGTATAACGGAGTAGGTAAAACACGTGATACCAAGAGCAGGAGAGAGGAGTTGATGATGAAGAGTATGTGTGAAGAGAAAGGACTAAGATAAGGCTGCCTGTGTGCTGGTTAGGAGCGATTTTAGGACCCAGTGAGTAATACTGCTGTTTGCCCAGTTTATAAACAAACACAGTTTAGATTTTAATTCTGGTATCTTTTCTCACCTTGTTACATAATTTTTTACGTCATTCAGCTGTAGCAAATGAGCTAAAACGATGCCTGTTGTCAAAGGAACTTAGTTCTAGCCTTGGTTGAGGTGGGGATGAGCTAGTCCTGTTGAGGCACTGCACTTGTTATCTTGGTGTACTTAGAGATTATGTAATCTTCCAAAAGCTACAGTCTAGATCTGGATTTTTACTGAAGGAGTTAAGAACAGGAGCCCTAGAAGCTGGCTAGGGTGAGTAATGAGTTTAATGTTAACTTGTGCCTCCTGGTTTGTAACTGGAAGCAATGTAAGCAGAAGGTTGCTAAACTGGGGTGCCATGAAGAATAGAGAAACCATTTCTAAGTGAGGTGAGAACTGTCCTTGGCAGCAGTCATTTATATGAGTATCACTACCCCCAGTGAGTGGTGATATGAACCAAATTAAATTAAAAAAAAATTAATAAATCTGTTAGTGGATTTATGTGGTATCCTTCTGACTAGCTTTTGAGACCTCCAGAGGCCATGGTTCCTGGGAAGCCACAGGAGCATATTTATATGAGCTGTGAGTGTAAGCAGAGATGGGTTGCACATAAGAGTAGATGTTTGGGTCCCACTTCCTTCTATCATACAGTGGGAAAGACACAGGCTTTATACACAGCATTGCCCATGGCTTTGGAAACATTATACGCCATGCCTGTAAAATAAATCCATGTCCTCTTTAAAACTGTTTATTTTGGCATTGGCTTAGGAGTTGGCATATTCTCGATGAGCAGGTCTGCATCCACAGTCATATGCCATCCGAAACCTCCCCCCAGGACTATGGTTCTGGATCTGGGCTGGACATTTGGTCTGGTCTGGTAAATAAAATGAAGGTAATAAGAATGCTTCATCAGTAGGGAAATTCTTTAGGCTCTTTGATCTCTTGATAGCAGTCAAGTCTGAAAATTAGATATGAACTTTCCTAAAGCTTATTTTGGCGCTCCTGAGGGCTGCAATAGAATGACAAACAGCATGCTGCTTTATTGTTTCAGTTCAAGGGCTGTCTACAAAGAATCACAGACTTGTGCTTAGCATTATACAAAAATTATTCATTTCCTAGCTATACAGAAAAGTGATTGAATTGCATATGATTAACATATGTTGTATTTTCTTTTCTAATGCCTTCCTGTCCTTTCATGGCATACCTTGGTAAATGGCATCAGAACACTTTGCTTTCAAGGGGACGTCTCCCTCAGAAACCTATTATGAAGGCTATTTCAGAAAAGTTGCTCTTGCTTGGTACATCTGGTAGACTGTCTCTAGAAGCCAAACACACCGTTGCTGCAGCAACTTGACCTCCGCTAGTCAATTTATTCCAGCTCCTAGGTACGTTCAAAGATTATTTTTTTTAAAAGAATCCTCTCCAGAGTAAATGCAAACCTCTTCACTCTGAGCAGTTGTGCTAGGATAAAGAACCCCTTAACACTTCCTTTAGAGATGCTTCAGTTTCTCATAATTAAATTTGGCTGCCACACTTGATCATGGTCAGCCGTATAGAGATTTTATCAGTCTGTGTTTGGCATTCAGGTACTACTACTGATTAACATATGAGTGAGATAAGCTGGATACACCAAACTGTCATTTAAGCTACCAAATTCTTCCTTGTCTTGTTTCTGGCTTGTTTTAGAGGCAAGTACACTGGTGATTTTGTGATTGGAGTTTTGTTCTGAGATTGAGGCAAATACTAACTCAAGGCATTCAGCACTGCTGAATTTTAAGAATTTTCTGGTATTTTGCAATGTTAATTTGCTAATTATCAGAACAGCGAATGTCATCTCATATAAAAGATAGAAATGATAGAGCTAGAAGGGTCTGTTGTGATCATTTTGTCTGACTTACTTCATGACACAGGCCCTAGGAATTTTTATATGAACTGGAACAAGACTTCAAAGAAGACAAAAAGTATTATCTTGATTTAATCACCAGCTACAGAGAATCAACCAGAACACTTGGTAAATTTTTCAGCAGCTAATTGCTGCCATTGTTAAGCAAATAATCGCACTGCACTTTATTTCTCTTCTGTCCCCTTTCAAATTGGGTCATTTGGTCTTGTTACACTTTTGTCTGATGAATAGACAAGCACTTTAATAATGTTGTTTTCCCTATCTTGGTCCCTAAAAATTGTCATCAAGCTTCACCCTTAACTCTCTCCTTGGTAAACTAACCAGAAGACTGACTCCTGAAGTCTCTAACTCTAAGGGAAGTTTTTTTTGGCTTTTATAATTATTATGTCTTTTTTCTCACTTATTTGTAGATGTTCATCTACAAGATTACAAGAGAGAGATGGAACTACTGGAGAAAGTCCAGCAAAGAGCCACAAAAAATGATTAAGGTGCTAGAGCATCTGCCCTATGAGGAAAGGCTTAGAGCACGATGACTGTTCAGTTTGGAGAAGAGAAGGTTCAGAGGGATCTCATCAATGTGTACAAATACAGGAGGGTGCAAAGAGGACGGAGCCAGGCTCTTTTCAGTGGTGCCTGGTGACAGGACCAGAGGCAATAGGCATAAGGTGAAACACAGGAGATTCCCTCTGAACATCAGGAAACACTTTTTTCCTGTGACTGAGGACTGGCACAGGTTGTCCAGAGACATGGTGGAGTCTCCCTACTTGGAGATATTCAGAACCCATATGAAGTGGTTCTGGGAAGTAGCTCTGCTTGAGCAGGGAGGGTAGACCAGATGACCTCCACCACCTGAACCATACTGTGATTCATAGTCTTTCTTACATGGTAGGCAGCAAGATTTAGGACAGTTTTCCAGAAGGAGGTGCAACAGGGCTAAATACCAAACACACAATTAATACCACACCGGACACAGGAAATGAAGACAAAGAGGAGGGAATTGAGTCACAGAGGAAAGCAGTGTCAGAACCCGGGTAGGACCTGCTGCTCTACTCCTTGCTTTGGCCCCATTGCATATGCAGAGGGCTATGTTTCTTCCTATAAAAATAAGACCCAGCTGTTTCAAGGATTTCGGTTAGAGAATTTCAAAGTTGTTTGTCAGTTGATTTCCAAGCAGGTGGCAAACTGAAGCAGAGAAAGATGGAGTAACTTACACGATGTCATCCAGCAGCCCAGCCACATACCTTGGCTACAGACGGTGGCATTTTAGAACACCAGAAACAAAAGATACATCCATTCCTCCATCCCTTCCCTGACATGCAGGAACAGGCTTACTGAATAGAAGACTCCATTTGTGGAAGTGTTTTTGAATTGGGTTGAAACCAAACTGTGTGTGGAAAATTTCCTCCGAACTTAGAGGGCAATGATGAGAAATGAGAAAAAAAGAACCTTAAAGGGTCTTAGGTGCTGGATTTAGCAGAGACGATTTTCTGTGCCTGTCAGTTGATTGTGCTGCAGGTTACTTTTTAGCTAGGTCAGTGGTTTGTGGGTATCTAGTTAAACAAGTGGCAAATTTTTGCTCTGAATGCAATGGTTCAACAAAGCTCCATAGATCTACGCTGATATAAACCTCCTGGATATTGTGCTTTCTCTGCAGACCAAGCAGAGGTTACGAACAGTACTTCTGAAATCAGCATTTAAATAACATTTCAAAACCACTAGAAACCTCATTATCCTGAATATATAGTTTTAGCACTCATACAAGCAGTGAAAACACTTTGAAACAAATGTGTATCTTGTAACTGGGAAAAAGCAGTACTGCTTGAATCCTGTGTTGATAAACATCTAATTAGTCACCAGGTACCTTTACACATCAGTGTGTTTGCTGAAACTTGGTAAGGTAAGAGCAAACCAGAGGTAAATATCCGTCTTGTTGTATTGGGATTTGTTTCTGAACTTGCCACAGATCATGATAAATTTAGCCTTTACCAATACAAGTGAAGATGTCTTGCAGTTACTCAGGTTTATCTAGGCATGTAGAGCAAAACCTGTGACCATCAGTAAATGGAGTTGCATTTTTCCATTTTAATTCTGGAAAATGTAATTCTCATTCCCTACATGTGCATATATTGCTTTCCCAAATCCCCCCTGACCACAGGCATGCCAATCTATTGGAAAAACAATTCTTTTTATGCATGTTTTAAATTACTGCTGTCTGCCTGCTCTTCATGAAGAAAAGCAAAGGGTGAAAGGCTCTAGCCTGGGCTGAGGCAGGGAAGGAACCTGTAGTCTCTCTTCCCCATAAGCCCTCCCTCTCCATCCTAGTCTGGGGAAATTCTGAACCATATGGTAGGGATGTGGTCAAGTCCCTGAAGCACCTCCACCCTCTTCTCCCTGCCTTCACCATTTGATGGCATTATACCAGTGCACCTGCAATCTATGAAAACTGATCCTGGAAACACAGGAACACAAAGTACTCTGGTGGACCTCAAGGTGATAATGTCGTGCACCCCAACATTTGCCAGGTCAAGATGTTCGTTAAGTGGCACTGTGCAGGTAGCGATGTAGACAGGGCTGAAAGCATGCCTCTGTGACGCCAGTGTGTAAAGCAATGTGGTCCTTTAAACCAGTGAAAGGGTTTAACTAAGGTTTGAAGTGGACTGGAGATTGGATCCAGGTTGCTGAAGCACAGGCACACTTTTTCTTCTTCTAGTGTGACTTGGGCTTCTACCAAGGAACTGGCAGGTGTGATGTTTTTTGCAGAACTCTTGGTCAATGAAGTACTTTTACTCCAAACAGCTCCCAGCAAGGCCAGGCTCCTTACCCTGGTGAAACCACACCTGCTTTTATGTGATCAGCCCCCACTGTGTTCTAGCAAGGTGTTTCCCACCTGTCCTCCCCACTCCTTTGTAAAGATACTTGCTTATTTTGTAATCAACATTTTCTCTGCCATTTCCATTTTTTTTTTCAAGGCCAGATGGTGGCCTATTTCTTCCTACCTACCTCAGTGACTGTCTGACACCAGGGGAAACAGCTTTTGCAAGAAGCCATTGTCTAAAGCCAATGAGCTCCCACAGAAGTGGCAACAGTGTTTTAATCTTCTTTGTTGTCATTTTTATTTCCTTACCCTCCCTCCTAAGTATTTTACCAATTCTTTGTTTTCCCCACCTCCTTTCTACAGGCTGCAGTTTTTTGGTTGGTTTTTTTTTTTTGCCTTCTGTCTAAAGCAGCATGATTCGCTTTGTAGCTCCTGTTAAGTGACCTCTCCTGGTTCCTCACCTCATGTTCTCCACTGATCAGACCCATTGGTGATTAGATGCTCAGCAGAGGTGATTGTGCAGCCTTTGACACCTTGCATCCCCTGCTGCCTGGATTTCAAAAAGCTAATCTTTCCCAGGGACATGCCACTGACCCTTTCCTCAAGCTTTTGTCACTTACCTTTTACCATCTCTTTTCTTAAAGAACGTGAAGTTCTTTCCCCCTTTCTGCTAGGGAAAAAAAAGACACGTGCACTGAAATCTTAATGATTTTATCATTCTTTCAGAGTACTTTCACCTGAAATGAAATCAGATTGTCCCTCTGTCTCACCTCTTTAATGCCCTTTGGAGTGAAATCTTCAGCTCCTATTCAGAGATCCCTTTTTGTTCATTCAAAAACAAGGGGACAGTCAGTGAGATGGAGAGGTGGTTCAGTTCAAATATCTGTTCTTTTTAACTATAGGTACTGGCAGTGCTGGGTGGAGTGGGCCTCATTGCCAGGAAATGTGACTGTAGCAAGATTTTGAAAGGACTTGGGTACAGACAATGAAGCTATTCACAGTGTTAGCTGAGAACAACTGAAACAAACATGAAGCTGAGGAGGTCTGAGCTCTCAGCCAACCTCTGACTTGGAGATCAGGAGGAAACTTTTTTTTTTTCCAGTGTCTGACTAACTATATGTTTTCTTCAACTCAAATGTCTGATGTTGACTGTGAACAGTAGACTGCAAGTACTGCAATTCTTTGCCACGAAGTGCAGACGACAACCAGTGCCATAAAGACTGAGAATTTTTTTTGCACATTTCACTTGAATTCTTATCAATAATAAAAAAGCAGTTAAGACTAAGGAAACGTATTAGTCTTATTTAGATTATTTAAATGGCCATGCTTTCTCCAGAGAGTTAAAATTTTGCATCAAAAATCCTAAAGGCTACGTTAAATCAATTGCAAACACAGAGAAAATTGACTTTTAATAGTATAAAAGCAAAAAGTCCTCTAACTCCCCCCAAAAGCCCCTTGATATGTCTTTGATGAATCCATCTGAGAAAAGAGCTGAAAATTGATTTCCAAAAGCATAATGTCCCTTTTTTTCATTTTTGCTTCAATAAATGATATGTTTGAAATATTTCCTTTGGGTTTCACAGTAAATAGATGAAGTAATGATGTTGTGATTTTTTTTTTTTTAAATGTCTCGGAGCAAAGCAACTTCTGGATTACCTCAAATGCACTGGCAGCTAAAGTAGAAACAGTCTTCCTGATGAAGAAACCTATGTGGACTGTGTTAAATGGTAAGTAACACTTGGGTTCTGAGTCTTATGAAAGGGGTAAGAAAAGGATATTCTGCTGTTTTAATGACAACATAGATGTTTACATTTTAAATCTAAGGCTGGGTGTACAATTTTTAATAAATTTAGCATCTTTCTTTCCGCCCCCCCCCCCGGCTTCAAAATGCTTCACAAATTTGGGTAATTGTGCTGAGACTCATTTTTCTACAAAACTGCAGCTGTTGGATTTGCTATAAATCAACACTGTGTCTGGTTTTTCTATATTTTTTTTTGTTCCTGCCTGGTCACCTGAGTTATTTGGTGCTATTCCTCTTCTTTAGTTGGATGAAAAACTTTATAAACTGGTGTCTGTGTCTAACTGCGAGCTTCAGATAAATTCTCATGTTTGAGGTACAATTGTACATAGATCAAAAGTATAGATATGGGTCAGCTGTACAAGTGTACAGTCTTTGTGTCTGCTGAATAAAACGGGAGTGAGAGTTGACTAACACATTCATATAGACATGATTTTATGTTAAGACTCCTTTACCTACATTAAGAGCTTCTTGCAACAAGAAGCCTTCTCTGGTCTGTAATAGTATCATCAGATGTGAACATAGAGAGTTATATACAGTATGCACTGCTAGATAACTGTATGCCCATTAATGTGGTGATGTCAAGCTACACCAGGCCTTTGATTGTGCAGTAAGTACTGAAGTAAGATGGTGCAGTAAGTACTGAAATTGGCAAATGGACAGAAGTTTCCAAGCAGCAGAGGAGGCTGCAGGCTCTGTTCCTGTGATGGTAATCTGATACACATACAGCTGGGGCCACAGGACACCGTGGGAGCTGCACAGTCTCCTCCATCACGCTGTGCCATAAACCGGCCAATAAGGTGCCTTGTTTGTTTGACAAACATACTGTAGGAGGAGAAAGCCATGTTCATCTCTATGGAACAGCAGCAAATTTTGGCACAAGAGTAGAGCAGAGACTCATACCCGCACCTCTGAAGCCATAGAAAGGTGCTCTAATTGCTACGTCTCATTTTATTGTACATCTGGTTCGTATTCTTTAAGTGTGTGGCATACAAATGAAGAGGCAGGAGAACAGAAAGTAAATACATTGAGGTATTTCTCAGGGGCTTTGAAGACCAGTGAAGGGACCTGAAATACCACGCCTTTGTGCTTGCACAAATGGAGCTGTGTACACCTGGTGGAAGGCAGAGCCCTCTGCTGGAAGTCACTAAGCACTGGGTGTTTCTGGGATGGGTGCACGGTAATGTATTGTAATGTAGACTGAATAATGCAATAATTTGAATTCGACAGAGAGGAAATGCAGAGGAAATTAGAAAAATCATATAATCCTTTCCCCATACAAAGCTTGACTCAAGGTAGGTTTGGTGGATCCCCTCTAGCCAACTTCAATTAAATGGTTCCTGGACAACCCCCCCACTTCCAAATCATGTAATGTTGTAATTACTGTCTGCCATTTCAAGTCACAGAAAGAATATAAAACTACTGCTGTCTTTGAAGTTCACAGCCAGGGAATCATGGTTACTAAAGACTATTAATTATCTCAGCAGTCAAACTATGCTAGGCAAAACCCCAGTATTAATGGCAGACAGCAAATCTGATGTTATACAGCAACATTTCCTCAGAATAATGTCTACAAACCAAGAACAAAAACCATGCGCAAACTCTAATCTCATTGAAACAGCCTGCAGAGGTACACGTATAAATCAAGGGTTAAGCAGGAATGTGTTTTTCTGCAGAAAGTAAAGGCACTTTTGGTGTTTAATTAGCAGAATGCTAATTGGGTAAATGAGGGAGAATTAAAAGGGAAACAGAGTGTCTGTAAGAGATTGGTGGTGAAGCTGCTAGAGCCAAGCATTCAACTTGTGAATAGAAGTTGTAAGTCAAGAGCAAACCCTAAATTTGAGAGTTGTAATGAACACAAAGATGTTCAGAAAAATCTAGATTCCTGAGAATGAAAATGCTCAGACTAAACCACGCCATTTTAGCCAAAAATGTGAATGCTTCATACGGACTGACCTCCTTGTGCTGACTGCAGTTTTACACCTCATGACTCTCTGAGCGATACTGGGTTTTTTTTTTTTCCTATGTGCCTGTGATGGATCAGAGCTGAAAGCAAGGAGGGAGAGTATGTCAAAGAATAAGTTCTTGCCCATGGGCAGTCACTTTAGAAGATGTTTGGGAAGGGCTTTATTCATAAGAAATGAGACCACGCATGTCACCATGGTTACCAGGAATGTAATTTCAAAGCAAGTAACCCTTGGACATCACAGCTGGTGGTGTGATGAGCCTCAGAGTCCAGCCTACAGAGAAAGCAAAAGCAAAAATCTCTGAGTCCACATTCATATTTGGGATGCTTCTCAGGAGGTGATGCTCTTTGGCAGTTTAAACCCATTGTTAGGGCAGCAATGAAAGCCCTTCAACACCTTAGGGCAGCACTGGGCTCTCCGAGTCCAGAGTGTGGGCTGCTTTGAGTGAGCCCCACTTGGCATTGATAACACTGGTTGGGTGGAGAGGTTTTGCAGACTGAGAGGTCTGCCCTGAAGTGCTGTGTTGACAGCCCTTGCTCAGTGGCCACAAACCGTAGAAGACCAGATCCCTTTTTGTGACTCTGCAGAGGGAAACTGCTTGAGGCAGTCAAAGCAGCAGCTAAGCAGAGAAAAACAGTCAGTGTTACGAGAGGTCTTCCAAACACTTGCAAAGTTAAATAAGCAGTAAATGATTCCACTCATGTGCAAAACTCATTTAGGTTACAGCTGGAAACAAGGCTCTGTGAAGTACTTCATTCAGTCCACTCTTTTATATGTACATTATTTTAAGGACTGGAGAGAGGCAAACTGATAAACACTGAGCACAGGTCCTCTGGCTCTTTAGAAGAGAAAAACAAACCATACATCATAGCAGTCCTTCATCCTACGATATTGACAGCAGGCCTGAGGTGTGTTTATAGCAGTGTTCTGCATTTGATATGTACATATATATATATATAAACATATATATTTTCTTTAAAAATGCATTCTTCAAAATTAATCTCTTGGCCTTTAATTTATTTTTGAACTTAATATATTTCATTTCTTGGTGTATGCCAGACAATTCTCTGGCATGCTCTGGCAGTGGGCCTCCAGCATGAGTGCTGAGACACTTAGGGACTGAGCCAATGCTTCTGAAATTAATCGGTCTCGTTCTGCTGGCCTAGGGTGACCATGGCAGCAGCGTGTGTGCTGTGAAGGCCAGCAGGCTGAGAAGCACTGGGCTGTAGCCTGCATTTACCCGTCTGAGCTTCATTGCTTCAGTCAGTCCCATGACAAAATCAGGATGTATTGTTTTGTGCAATAATATATTGTTTCTTCTCCTACTACTAGTGACAGCATTTTTATTTTTTTTTCCCGTGTCAAAGTCATGACTCTTGGAATAAAATTGAGTGTGTTCCTCAAGCTACACTGAGTGGTCAGAGCTGATTAATTGCATTGGCAACCAGCACATTTGATGAGTCTCAGGATTTTGGATTCATGCATTGTTTTGTCAGAGGCTGAAACTGATGTTCAGCATATTATTGACCAAATTTTCTTAGATGTGACTTAGGAAAAATTAATGTTATGATACCACTTAGAAGGTTTGTGGAGATGAATAAATACTAGGTTTTGCACAAGGAAATTAAACAGGGTGTAAAATCTTATTGGCACTTGTGAGCAACTAATTGTATGATTGATTGAGTGGATTGTGCATCTGTGCATATCTTGAAAATTCACTTAGATTTTATTCTCAAGCATGTCATTATTTTTTTTTCAGTAAAATTGATCAAGGGATTTAATTTTTTGAGGTGAATTAGGGTTATGAGTTGGTTGAGCTGTCGTATCACTCTTTTTGCTCCAGAGATTACTATGATTTTCTTCAGTTGCAGGGGAAAATAACCCCCAGCATAACCAGTAAAATACAGTTGCATTTCTTTTAGATGTTACAGGATGATCTTTTAAGAAGGTATACAACCAACCAGCTATAATTGGAAAAATAACATTTAACTGAACTAGATAACATGCTTGGTTACTGTGTTCTGCCTCCCACAGCTGGCAGATCCTGGTGGGTGTTTGCACCTGCAGAGAACTGTGTTTTCAAGGGCTGTGTGCCAGCCTAGCATCTGAATGCTTCTTCAATGGGCTTGGCTACCCTTAGGATGAAAGACATCTAAGCTGCCCGTGGCTGCTCCCCAGCTGGCTCTGTCAGCATCATACTGTACCACAGCAAAGAAGATTCCCCAAAGTCCTGTGAACCATTGCACAGAATCACCCAGGAATGGTCTGCATGAACCAGTCTGGAGACAGAGGTGAGAAGCCTGGCTGAGCATTAGCTGACTACAAGGGAAGCCAGAAGGATGCCACTGTGCTTTGGTCCCTGTTGTTTCCAGTTCTAGTTCAGCACTTAGCAAATAGACACTTGGACTGGCTTTCCCTGGAGCAGCTCCAATCAGGCAAGGCTTACTGAAACCTCTTCCATGCCTTTGAAGAGTAAGCAGACTGTTTCCAGGGCTGGAGCTGGTCCTCATAAGCATGTATGGCATGGTCCATCTTCAAACA
The DNA here is from genome assembly GCA_013400055.1 of Nycticryphes semicollaris. NCBI lineage: Eukaryota > Metazoa > Chordata > Aves > Charadriiformes > Rostratulidae > Nycticryphes > Nycticryphes semicollaris. The sequence goes on from VXBJ01000273.1 coordinate 564,141, forward strand.
GAGGTTAAAGGGAGGACTGTGTTGGTGTAGTTCCCCTTTACAAGAGGGGATTTGAGGTCCAGTGATACAGAGAAGACAGGCTGAATGGAGATATGGACTGCAACACATTCATAAGGCTTTCACCAGTGAGTTCAGCCTTGAGAGGAAATGTATTTTGTGTGGTGCCATTTGGTTTTCACTGAAAACCATAAACCTCTTCATTTTCAGGCAGATCCCTTTCTGCTTTATGAGTGTCCTTGGCTCTGGATGCTTAACGAGAACTAGAGGAAGAACAACTATATGACCCAGCTCCAGCATGCCTGCTCCAGCACTTCTGGCAGCAAAGCCCAGCAGTCAGGCTCAACTGTGCCCAATCCCAGCTGAGACTGTGACTTTGCTGATGTCTATTTCCATGCAGCTTCACTGGATTAAAGCTGACTCCAGTTTGCCTACAGGTACTGAAACCATGTTTCTGACTGCAGTGCAGGAGCACTCTGTGTGCTGTGTTCAGGTCCATGCAGGAAATCTCTGCTAGGTTAGGGAACCTGAGCTCACTGGTGTTCAAAGTATGTGGCTCATCCTTCGTCTTTTCAATAAGGTTTATATAGAAATATATATACATAATAATCAGAAACATGCATATAGAGATAGCCTCGAAGCAAAAAACCTGCAGTTCTCTGAATAAGAATATAAGAGATAAAATATTTACTTCCCAAGATCTCATTTTGTTGCAGGACTGGAGGACAGTTGCTCTTTTCTGCTAAGTACCCTTGTTGGCTACTTCAATATTAACATATATTATTCAGGACAGTAACACATAATTTGGTTTATAGTTTTCCTTCTAAGAATACAGTGGACTTACAAGCATTGTGGAGTCCCCTGAGGTCCTCAGGAGCTGCTGCTCTGAGTTCCCTCCTCTGTGGCAGGAACATTTAAAAGATAGTGCCAATAGCAGCCATCTAAATAAATAAAAAAAACCCCAAACCCACAAAAAAACCTAACACCAAACTGAAAGGAATGCTTCAAAATGCAGTTAACGAACCCTTGCTGGTAAGAGTTGTGGCCTGCCTTTATGTGTTGGCTTCAGTTTCTGGTTTCTGGCCATTTTCCCTAAGGTCTAGATTTTCTCTGTAAGTTTCTGACACGTGACAAACAAGTCCCTGCAGACAAAGCAATTTAAGAAACTGAGAAATTTCCTGTGCAGCAGGTCAGGTCATTCAGTTTCAAAATACATTCAAAATATCGTGGGTCTGAAGGAGCAACGCCCCTGAGGCAGAGCACCAGAGTCATTGATTTTGGCACAACTTAGATCCAGCCTGGGTGAAAGGCATGTGCAAAACTGTGAGATGCACCTGCTTGCTCTGGGATCAGAGAGATTTGACTCTCTTAGAGATTTGCCTGTCTTAGCATCTAGATATAGTGGAGAAACTCACATGCCTTGCATTTAAAATAAAATAAAATCTGAAACAGCAGCAAGAGGAATCCAAGGATGAGTCAAGTTATCAAGGCATTCTTCAGCTCCCTGAAGTCTTTGTTTCTGGCATTCTTTTCAGAATTCAAGGCCAAATGTCACTTGTTTAATCTGAAATGTTCCAGAAAAATCATTAGACAATGGGTCACAACAGAATTCAAAGAAAGAAACTTGAGAGGCTAGAGAAAAATGCTGAGTTTCCTACAATCTTTACTTTGAATTTATCAGCCTGTGAAGGCAGGTCGTACGGGATAAGAAAGCCTTATCAGGCCACATCAGCATGCTGGTTTATCAAAGTAACCAAAAATCCTCCAGCGTTTTCCTTGATGGTGACAAGGAGGATTTTGAGATCCAATGACTTCATTAATAGTGCTCCGTCCCTTTTCTTGACTCAGTGAAGTTTCACTGGCATACATGCTCACTCGGTTAATGAGATATGACACTTGGCATACTACTAATAAGAAGGAGAGATGGGAAGAAATGTATGCATCAAGTCTGAAATGTTGCTGCAGGCCCCTTTTCTGTACATCTGGTACATATTTCTAATCTTTTGTTTTGCAGAGTAAGGTGCCAGAAATGTGGGAATCATCAGCAGTTAGTTCTTTTCATAAAAGAGAAGATGCTGAAAATCTATGTAATTACAGACCCATTTCAATTTTATTCTCTGCAGTTAAATTATTTCAATGTCTTTTTTATAGTCAAAATGAACAAGTTTAGTTTACAAATATTTTATTACCATTAGGGTAACTTGATTTCCATTATCATCATTTTACAACTGTAGTATTATTAAAAGTGACAAATGACTCTGTAGTCAATTGCTCTTCTAAATAAATGTCGTTTTGTGTGGTGGTTTATCTCTGCTGCCAACCTTTGATCTAATGAGAGGCAGCAGATTTTATTTGGCCTTTTTTTTTTTTTTCCTTTGGCATGCGACAGCTTTGCCTTAGTGACAGGAAACAATTCATTTTCAAGTGAGGCAGCTGGAAATTTTTCTGTAATGAAAGATTTGGCATTTGGCATGGCAACATTCAGGGATCCTGCAGCAGGCTTTGACAGAGTCCTTATCTGTACATTTTGATATTTACGGCAGTCTTTAGCAACAACACAGAGCAGCAACAGCTTTTGCCCATTTTCCTATGATTGTCTGCACAGGGCTGGCCTGAAGGTCTGGGGATTTCGACAGTTCATGCTGTTGCTTACTCCTGACTGCACTCAATCTATGACCAAAGCTTTTACAGCCGTGCTGTCCGATGAAGGGAACTACAGTTGCTGACCTCTAAATATGCTCCCCAAACTTTCTCTGCCACCGCTTATACTCCTTACCCCAGGGTCCATGCTGGTTGCTGCTTCTGTGGTGTTTCAGGTAGGTGTTGCTGCTAAACATATGCTCCAGCTGCTCCCTCTCCCAGGGGTGATGGTGGGGCTGGTGATGGAGGGTTCACCTGCCAGCAGATCTCCTTACTGGTGCAAGTGAGGATGTGAACTGTCCCTGCTTGTCTCACCTCGAAGTGACAGAGTTGGTGTGAGTCATCTGGGAACTTCCAACCATGGGGACATACATCTCACCAATGTCTCATGTATGGGCAGTAGAGAAAGTTGTTGACACTGGTCTTCTGGGCATTTCAGCACTAGTATTGTTACTCCATTAATTAAACACTGCTGATTGTTTTGTGCAATCCTGCTGCAAATGTAGCGGGAACTTGCCGAGTCAGAGCTCAAGAGGGTGAAAAGAAATTTGGTGGTTTTTACTTTTTAACCTTAATCAATAACGAGTTGAAGCTGGACTTGGAGAGCTGGCTGAGGGTGATTGTTTGTGATGAGTATTTTCCTCAGTCCAACTGCTCACATGTCTAGGGACAGCTGGAGTTTACCACTTGAAGTGGCTGGGAGCATGTTAGCCCTGAAGTCACTTCCTGGGGTACGACATGACTGAATTGACCTCAGCAGGCAGGTTGCTGCATGGGCCTTGCTCAGCTGAACTTGTGGGAGTCCTGTTACAAGCCATACTTGTCATCTTCCCCTCTAATGTAAGTGGAATAATAAAACCCCGAGATAACTGTTGCGCTATCAGTCAATGTCAGGTGGCACTTTCTTTTGAGATTATAAAGCAAATATAGATCTGAAATGCCGGAAACGTCATATGGGAAAGAAGTGGTAAGACTTTGCTATTTGCTGTGTCAAATAGCTGGCATCAATTACAAGCTTGGTTGAAGGACATATTCTGGTTTTTGGGCAATTTAGAGTTCAGGCTCTTTAATTATTTTTTCCTATAGAAAGACAGCTGTGTTTACTTATTCCCCCTCTTTAAAACATTAAGTAGAAATGCTTGAAGGCTTTTTAAGTAAAAAGGCATTACTTTTCTAAAAATGACCTTACAAAAACACTTGATTGTCCTTTTAAAATTTTCATTTCTTTAAAGTACACTGTAAAGGCTATTATTTTCAGTGTTTTAGTTGTGCAGCTTAATCTATTTTTAAATAAGTTTATTTAGTTTGGTCTAGTATGTTTTTTTTTTAAATTTTGACTACCTCCAAATTACATAGCTTAAAAACCACATAGAAAAAGAAAACAGAAAGAGAATCATGAGTGGAAAAGGAAAATAGCAGGGTTTGGTGAAATAGTGCCAAGTATCTTGTTGCCATGGATCAGACTGGAGGCAATCATGCCTCTGCTATGGTGGCTAACTCACAGTGGTTGGCTTTGGGGACATGCCAAAGCCAGTGTGCTTTCCCCGATGTGCAGTGTCAGCCCTCAGCGAGTGTTTGCATGGGAGCTCTGAACACCAGATTGGGAGATGTTGGAAGCCCTTGGCAGGTGCTTTTGCATGGATAAGTGGTAAGAGGAGGGTGGAGGCAGCCCCAGGTGCCCCTTGCCTGTCTGGGAGCAGCAGAACTGTGATGGACCAGGAGGCAGGAGCAGTGTGTCACTGGCCAGAGGTGCAGTCCCACGGTACCTGAACATGGAGAGTCCTGGGTTGCTGAGAGCCCAGACTAGCAAGCAAGTCCATAGCATGGAGGCAGGTCCAAGGTCAAGCTGGGAATGCCAGTCCCCAATTGGCATGGGATATGGCCAGGCAGGTGGTCCTCTGTAACGCAGCTCAAGTGAGTAGTGACAAACACTCAAGATTAAATGAGGTCTATGAGCACTGGAAGGAGAAAAGCTTGCATGTGAGGTGCTGCTCTTTGAGCCTAGTGTGAGCGTGCTACATGTGGATGTCCTGGTTTGATTGAGGATATCAGTTTGGTGTGGTTATATGGCTGCACAGCTGCCTGCTAGGTAAGAGACTCTGGTCACTGCTCTCTGCATGTTGTTCTAGCAGTAGATGGCTCTGGTTGAATCCACATGAAAATAACTCCCAAATATCTTGGGCAGCTTACCTGCTGGGAGGGTGATTTGTGAGTATAACTACCTCTGCCCTATTGGGTCCTGACCCTGTAAACACCCCACACAAGTGCATTCCCACAGAGCTCAGCAGGTGTTACAAAAGTGATCATGCTTTTGCAAGAGCTCAGCTTTGGAGCTGGTTAATTGCATTGTGTTTAAGCATTAAAATTTTGGCAGCAGGTTTTTTTCCACCACCAAACAATTGTTCACAAATGTTTCCATTATTCAGCCATCTGTAATGCATGCCTATCAAAGGAAGAGCATTCCTATTAATAATTACTGTCAGTCGTGTGCAGTGATGCAGTCACTTTGCAGCATTCACTCTTGGTGTAATTCCAGTCAAATGATGTATTTCAAATGTCAGCTTGGTGTTCCTGTTGTAAAGAGGAATGTTTTATTACAGGAAAATAAAATTTACTTGTAATCCAGGTCTATGATCAGAGGCAATGCAGGATGAGTTTGCTAGACTTACTTTTTTTTTTTTTTATTTTATTTTTTTTTTGAGGTCCCTGCATAGGCCAGGGTGGTTTCTCCATTACTGAGACTAGCCTAGCCTAGCCATGTGATTTGAAAGCCACCTGAGAAAAGAGAGGTTTTTGCTATCAGATTATTTGCTATAGAGGCAAATAAGAGCCAACTGCTCTTCTTCATCCTCTTAGACAAAGGTGGTGAAAACATGGGAATTAATGCAACCTTTTTCCTATCTGCTTGTAGTCTCATGGGAGCTGCTGCTGGGACGGCAGGTCCTTGGGACCACATGTGCACATAGTGCCTTATCTGTGCAAATCCCTAATCTCCAGCGGTGCTCCAATCCTCTGGGATTTTTTTTTTTTTTTTTTTTTTTGCTTTTCTTTGATAGTTCCCTTCTCCATGTGCCATGGGACAATGGAGAGCTGGAATGCCCCCCATCTCTCATCCCAGCACCCACCAGGGTTTCTGCCCTGTGAGATCTGTCCAGTCTCCTGCTCCGCTGAGGCTGCCAATGCCTGCTCCTGCCCCCTGCCCCGGGTCTGGCTTGGGGATGGGATAGGGGGCTGTAGGTCCGGTGCCACTGTGGCTGGTGGGAAGATCCACATTAGGGTTAAGGAGTTGTTCCTGAAAGTCTGGCAACATGGAATCCAGGAGAACCTTGTATTTTAGGGGCAGTGATGTTCAAATTTTATGCAAGGGTTTGCATTCCATTACTGAGCCTCGTAGATCCCTGAGGACAGATGTTACCAGCTGAGGGATGGAAACCTGCTAGGGAAAGATTAAGTGTCATTCTCTGCACACCAGAGGGGGCCTGTTTCTGAGTTGGGATGAGCTTGTTCAAACTTCTAAGCCTCTTGTGCTGTGGTTGGGTTTCCTGGGTTGCATAATTAATGATGTATTTGGGGTAGCATCTGCTGATACAGGCAGACACAAGGACCAACGTGTGCCAGCGTAATGTTATTCACAGCTCAGGTATTTGAATGCCAGAAAGTGCTGCTAGGATGACTTTTATTGAGTACTCCCCTGAATAATATTGACCATAGGGCCTTGCCAGTGCTTTTAGTTCTAAGCCTAAAGAGCAGTAAAACCTATTGCTGCTAAAACTTAGTTATAACCACATCTGAAAGAGCAGTTTATTAAATCTTATGCTTTATTCACCTTGAGTAATTCTGAAGGTTTGTCGCACTGACAGGAGTATAATTTTTTGCTTTTGGCATCTTCTTTGTGTTTTTCATTTGTTGGTTTATTTGCCTAATAAATATCACAGTTTTATTCAGCAATATCTCATATTACCAGTTCTGTGGACCAGATAACAAAATTCACCTATTCCTGGATTTGTTTCCACAGTACGTCTTGATAAAACTCCAGGGCAGAGTGTGTCTGGGTTGCTATGGAATGAGCCTGAATAACTTTGACAGACCTTGAAATGCATCTGTATGGATTAGATTACCTTGGAAGTAAGACAAAGTTTATATTTATTAGAAGGTACTGGCCCTTTCTTACTACTTCTGCTAGCACTGAGAAAAATGTTAAGGGTAGCACTTTGGAAGGTATATAATTAATATTACAGCGACAGACTCAGGGCTGAGAGATCACAAAACTGGCATGCTGTATAAGTTACAGTAAAATCCCACTTTGAGAAGTTACCATTTGAAAATGCTCTTACCTGACACATCTGCTGCCTCTGTACGTAGTTGTATCTGCTGACTTCAGTCACAGAAATAAGTTCTTAGCTACTTTTTATTCCCATCAGTCCTGGAGAGCCAGCAGCTATGCGACTGTGGGTCAGGACTGAAGGACAGACAGCCAAATTAAATTCTCCCTGCAGGTGCTCTGATGCTGGCTCACCAAAGCCAGAGGAGTGAAAATGGCAGAGAGCAGTTGAGACAAGGCTGGGTCTACAGAAGAGATGGTGGGGAGAAAGAGAGAGTTTAAAGCAGCCACTTCAAATCTGAAGTTCCAGGTTAAGATAAAAACCCCAAATATACAGCAGGGAAAAAAGGGCAGGGGGGTTTGCTTCCAGGGCAAGACCATTTGTGTCTTGCAATTCTGTTGCAAGTATTTTTTCCCTTGATATTTAAGTGCTATGAAGTTGTCATATGGAGGCAGAGTTAAGGCTGAGCTTGTTAGTACTGGTATTTCCTTGCACCAGCCTGTTTAAGAAGTCTCATTTTAGTGCAGATTTTCATATCTGCAATGCTTGTTTAAACTCAGATATTCCTGATATCTGTGCACATATTCCAGATATTCCCCTACAGGAGCTACTCTGATTGTACATCCAGGATCTTTTACTAGTGCCTTGGACAATAACACTTAACATTCTCTGATCTCTCCCATTGCTCAGACTGTTTGCACGTACTATGTACGTGTGTGCCTTAGTCACAGCTACCTTATGGCAGCATCTCGGTCACCCTTCATTTAACCAGCTTGCAGTTATAGCAGGAGTATTTTATTCTCCAAGTATGTGATTTTCCATTTCTTATTTTTAAGCTAAAACTCATATATTGTTTCTTGCTTTTATTTCGCTCATGAATATTTGTAAAATGTTGACATCAGCATTGTGGTTTTGGGCAATATTGTCAAACTAAGATAATAAAAAATCATGAGCCAGACTTCTCTAAACCCATTGAGACTTGCTTAAAAATTGTAATGTATTATTTCTGGTTTCTGAACTTAAGGAACACAGTTATCTGAGGTTTTCAAGCATTTTTCTCTATCACAAAAATATTAAGGTGGGATTTTTTTAATTGATATGCTTGTTACCAGTACTCACCACTTTTAACTGAAGGTTCAAATTAACAAAAAGGAAAAGTTCAATGGCTGGCAATGGTGAACAGACATGTGGAGATACTGAGGCTCATGGGGTACTCAGGACGGGAGGACTTGGGTTAGCACTGCTGAGGCACCCAAATGGCAACCCAGTGACTCAGTGAAGATTTTCTGCTGACTTCAGTAATCCAGTATTTCATTTGTTGTGGTTGGAAGGTTTCCTTCCAACCAGCATTTAGGAGCTGTGCATTAGTTTAAATGAATTTATGGCTGCCTGAGATGCAGCATCTCATGTGCCATGGCTTTTCACAAGGGAGGGGATACCAAGAGGGATGGCATGGACAGAAAGTAAGAAAGACGTTGTCAAGGAAGGATAGCAGATATTTGAAATCATTACTGTGCTCTTTCTTCTTCTCCCTTTTATAGTTCTCATTCAGAGAACACTGGAAAGGATGTTGTGAGACAGTCATATCAGGCTCCTCTCAAATTGATCTGAAACACCACTGCTGACAGAGGAAGAGAAAAAAATCCCTCCCCACCCAGGGTAATTCCTATACTCCCACTGGCTCTATATCCCCTTTCCCGGCCTTGCTGGAGGACCTGATGATTAAGGAGGGCTCCCATGAGAGAAAGGAAAATGCCCTGGTCAGGGTAATGGTAGCCAAAGACTCAGGACACTGGGATGCAAACCTCTACGGTCCCAGGATTTGTCAGATTCCTGAGTCCAGAGATAGATAAATATATATGTCTCTGNAGTGTGTCTCTTTTCAAAACTCTCTGTGAGTGTCTGCAATGGCTGTGGGGAGTCTGGACTTTCTGCTCCCAGCAGCAGCAGTGGTTAGCTCTGGCTGCCCAGTACTCCTGCCGTAGTCTCCAGGCTGCTGAGGTGGCTGTCCCTCCTAAAGGCATGTGCTTTCAGAAGCCAGCTGATAAAAACGTGCACATGCTGAGTTCCCATGCAAAGTAATTCCAGGGTATGATGAACCTATTATATATATGAATAGACCTTCAAGGCATGTGGGAACGAAACCTTTTTTGATCTCTTATCTCCTCAGAACACTTCATGCCATTGCCTCTGTCTCTTCACTCAAATTTTGCTTTTTTTTTTTTTAATCCACCTGCCACGTGGATAGTGTATCTAAAAAAAATAATAAATATGTTGAGGACCAGTCTTCCAGAATGGATTAGTGATGGCGAGAGAGGAGTGGTGGAGGAAGGGGCTGTTGTGAAAGGAACATGTATGCATGTGAGACAATGCTTTTAAAACACGTCACATAGTACCCAAGTTTTCACACACTGCTCCAGATGTTGGAAACAAGTACGTCTCTGAGCCTTGCTTCAGAGAAGTGTGGTCAAGACACACTCTGAAAACAGAAGGCAAATAAAAAAAAAAAAGAAATTCCNCTGTTTTTAATATTTCCATAAATATTAGTAAGGTTAGTAAGACCTGTAATTTCTCCCTGGCCCAGTGAAAAAACAATATTTTGATCTTGCACGTGATTCCAGGCAGAAATAGGAATCTGCTCAAGGGGGTCTTGGCAAGAGCAGCACCTCTGAAATTACTTTGTAGGGCTCTCCTCCTGATTTCTGCTGTGAGTATGATGTCACTGTCTCCTGCAACGTGGGCAAGCTGCAAATCTGTGGGTGTCCCCTCTGTCTCAGCGTAATTTGCAATTCAGTAGATCTGGGAAGAATCACAGGAGTGCCCTCTTTTTAATGAGCTGGAGGGAGGAGGACTGACCCTGAGTTGTGATGTTTATATTGTAGAGAGCAAAAATTAGAAAATACCCCCAAAATAGCCAATAATGAACAATTGATTGTCTCTCCTTGATATTTTGTTATGAATAAACTATTGTATACCATGCAGACTTTCAGGGATCCCCTTTGTATGGTAGAGTGGGTGAACATGATAGCACTGAGGAGAAATTGCAAGCAGCTTCTTATAAAATCACTTCTGGTTTGGCACTATACAAAGTAATAGGGCTCTGAGCATGGGAACTAATGCAGCCTGGCTCCCTACGGCTATGTTTCTTATGGCTGACAGACTTTTTAATTGAATTTTATCCTAAAGCAGCAGTAAGAGGCCATCCCTGTTGGACACCAGAGAGTCTGCTCTGGAGAATACTGTGAGGATACATGTTCAGATGGAGAGATGCTCATTTGGGAGCAAAATGGGGGCTGTGCAGTGAGTTTTCTGGTACCCAATAAGGCACTAACTGTGGATGAAGTGGTTTGCAGAGTTGGGACGTCTGCAGCAATTCTCTCTGGGGACTTCCCAAATCAGCCTGCCCTTCAAGGGACATGATCTGTGGCTCTCTTGTTTCTACAGCACTTTAAGGAAAAGAGCATCCTTCTGACTTTGACCAATTATGAGTCTGGTAAGCATCAATGTATGGGATCAAAAATCTTTATAGTGGGACACTGGATTAATATGCTGAAATTTGGCTAAAAGCCAGGGAAGTTTTAGGGGTTTATTGCTGTTTTGTACTGTTTGTACATCCTATGTTTCTCTCTCCCTCCCTCCTCTGGGGCTTGTTGCCAGAAGACAGTGGCAGTAATAAAAGCCTCAAAGCTCTGCAGTGGGGAACACCGTGAAGATGGTCACTTTTGAAACCATGAGCGCTGTTGTCTCCCGTCACATGCTCGAATTACTCCTGGCTGGTGCATGCAACCTGTGGTGGTGTAGGGATGCTCAGCAGATCACTGGGCTGTGATCAGACAGAAGGTTTGGGATCGTGCACCAGGCACTGGAGAGCTTGGAGTGTGAAAGGCAACATGTGCCACACTTGTCATGTTGGAAAGCTAGGAGTAGGAGACGCTGCTGTGAATTGCGCTGGGCTCAAGCCACTCAAGAATGTGGTGCAGTCCCATTTGGTCACTGCAAAATTACATGTATTGGAAGCCTTTTCTGGCCATTTGGATCTGTATTCTTGCCCTGGCCATTAGAGAGAAATAGTGTCACTAAGAGTGGCTCCGACGCATTTCAGCCGCAGGAGGGTGATTTAAAGTGGGGAGTGGGGACCTTAACTCAAGACTTCCTTGCTCCTGTCAGCTTGCAATGCTGCCTGTAAGTTATTTTTATATCATCCTTACATACTTTATTATTCACAGTAGTGTTTGATTTAATGTAGGGTGACCAGATGCCCCAGCATGACTCCAACAGTCTTTATCCTTAATTAAATGCCTATGTGTCTGTTTTTTCTTGCTGGTTTCTGAAGTCCCAGGAATTCAATGGAGTTTTCACTTTCCTGTTATTAGCAAACATTGTTTCATATCTGGCTTTACAGTTTTATTATACAGTCAGCTGTAGAGCTTAAAATTGCATTATAAGGCTCCCTTGAATAATCTGGCTTTCAATATATGCTCCCTTCTGTAGCACTGTGTTTCTAAAGCTTGTGCTATTACACAGTGATAATGCACAATTTTATATTTTACAATCATCAACTGTAAAAATAAGACAGTAAAAGTTTGTAATTTACAAGGCAATAAATGACATCTGCAGATCTTATGGGTTTAAAGATGCATTGGTTCAGTTTCACATATATATCAGTCTGAGATGGAATCTATTAGGTTCTGCGTATATACAGCATATTGCTTCCATTTACACTCGATGCTGTCAGGTCTTTGAGGGAGAACATAAAAAAGAAAGAGGGAAAAAAAAAAAAAAGGAGTATGGACTCTGTTAACTACAGCAGATGTTTTCTAAATATGCCAAGTCATAGGGGCTCCATAGACATGAAATGGCAGCAGAAACAGGCCAAAATCTTGCAAGCACACATGGATGTGCTTTAAATTTGCACATATGAATAGTTGTGTTGGTTTTAATGGAAGTGTTCACGGATGTCATGCTAAGGATGTGCAGAAGAGCTTATAGGACTGGATGATAAATCATAGTTTATTTTAGTGCCAGAAAGTAGTTGTATATACATGTGAGCACCTGCATATTGGCCTGTGAATTACTTGCAAGACCATTTGGGTAGTCTTGCAAAATCACGTGTGTAATCAGGAGAGCCAGCTACACTCAAAACCTCACGTTTAACCAACTGCAGTGGGGTAGGAAGAGGGCTGAAATAAAAATGTGGGGGAGCCAGTGACTGTTAACGCATGTAGTTGATCCATCCTCTAGAATCCGTTGTGCCATTGGAGAAGGTTATTACTCCCATGCACTTATCTGAGATCACTTGTTTACATGGTTCATATTGAGCCAGCTGGTGTAGCCATAGTGAACAGGGAGGACTTGAGCTGTCTGGCTGGTGGGGTGAGCTGCTCTCCCCAGTGGGATATGCTAAGTCTGGTCTTGGGCGAAAGCGCCAACCGCAAGCTGGTGATGTAAGGGAGCAGAGCTGCTGAAGGATAAGGGGGTGTACCTGGGGCTGCACCCACCATAAAAATGAGAAAGCGCAACATTTGCTTAGGCAGTGATGTTTTGAGAAAGGTAATCTCAAGGCAGCTGCTTATAGCAACAGCTTGCAGGGGACAATAGGGTCTTCATCTCACAGAAATTAACTTTCTGAGAAGGAGCAAAGAAAGTATCCTGTGGTGTAGCTACTACAGCACCTGGTTGCTGAATCCCAAGCAGTAAAGCAGCCTTTCAAGTGTAATAGCATATGTTAACTGTTGAGATTCCATGCTCAAGAAAATTATTTTTGAGAAGATGAATATTTTTAATATTTCTTTAATTGTGGCAGCAAGAACAAAAGAGAAAGCTGTTATGGAAGAAACACCTGACTGTTGCAGGAGAAAAAGATTGTCCATATCATTTATTCAGACCAGCATTACTGCAGGTACATTGTAATTGGGAATAAAAATACCCCAAACTCTCCTCTTGTTTTAAACCAGAGCCAAAGATATTTTCAGAAAGGTGAATCTTGGTATACAGCAGGAAAACAGTGCTGTATTGGTGGAAGTATTTTTGGAGAAAGGGGCAGGGAAATCTTGGGGTGTAAAATCAATAAAGAATTGTAATTTCACTCAGGTTGTTTTGCACTCAGTCCTAGAGTGCACATTTCCAGTATGAAAAAAAAAAAAGATCTGATATCTGATCAGCAAAGGTTGGAGAGTATTATTGATTTTCAAACATTATCAGAAGAAATATTTTTTTCCAAATACCCATGGTAGTGCAAATAAAAATATTCCAGACAGAGCAAGTGTGTACTCATTTGATTAAAAAGGCATCAATTTTTCATTATTCCAGTTTTAGAAATCACAGTATTTCCACTAGTAAATATCTCTGTATACCAGGACAGTGTAATTGATTGGACACGTGTTCCTCTAAGCCAAAGCAGTTAATTTCAAAACTATTTATTGTCCTGCAAAGCAACTGTATTGTAACATTGTAACATTACCTTTTTTTTTTTTTTTTTTTTACTCCTGCACTTGCCAGGCTGTGGGACATAGTGCTGTTCAAACAAAAGACCTATTCATTTAACTGAGTAGGTGCTTGCAAGTAAATGTATGGCATCATTATCATTAGCTTCAATTCCATCAACAGGGTGTCATTATCACATTTAACTTAATTAGTACGGAAGCTCTCTTAAAAGAATGCTTCATAGAGAGGGATGTTGTAAATGTATTCTTGACTTCTAATAAATAAAGCAATAGGCTAATGCACAGTGAAGAATTTATAAAATAGCTGCTGGAGTGGAAGGTAGGCGAAGTAACATGCGTGCTCATGCTTAGGGCAAGGAGCTAGCAAGAGAGTGGCAGAAACAAGATCACCTTGCACTGTATTATGTCATATGTATTATGTATTATGGCACGGCATTATCTTTTCAGGTGTGCTCTGGAGGAGACATGTAGCTTCAGGAGATGGGCCAGGTAGTCCTGTGTACAGCTGTGAAATTCGTATGCCTTTGCTCATGAGCACACTTGTCCTGTTGCGCTTCTCAGCATGGAAAAGCAATTGCCATTTCTGGGTTGCTGCAACACATGTGAAAGAGTTACTTGCACTATTTACTCTGACTGGGTTTTTGTAATCCAAGCAATTTACCTACAGCTATGAAAAACATAAAAGGATCTATTTCAGCATACAGGCTTCCCTGGTCAAGCAGTATACTTCCTCCCTGACTCTACTCCTGAAGTCATGTCTCAGAGGTCCATGAGGAGTTACTACTGAGTGGCCCACACATCTGCTTGTGACATACTTTGGGTGCCTTTTTTTCCATTGCTAGTATATACAGATGAACTCTCTAATGAGCAATTAAAAAGATAGCTGAAGATTAGAAGTTAATTGTTTCATTTACCCAGCTGAACAGGCATCCATCCCCTTTCACCCAGTATTCTCCTTTCTTATTCAGAGACAATAGGAGAGCCTTTGATTTTTTCCTTGCATTTTCCAAAATGCTGCATTTGAATGCCAGCCTCATCCACTCCAAGTTAGACACAGGCACTCATAATGCTCAAAACAAAGGGACCAGCCCCCTTTCTTAGCTTGCTTTTCAAAGGAGAGGAAGGCAGTATGGTCATGCTCTGGGTGAGTAAGATTTTGTGCTGCTGCTTGGCCTTTCCTCCATAACAATCTATTGATCGGATTTCACGCAGATGTCGGGGTATTTAAATTTCTGCAACTTGCGAGGCAAAATGTGTAGATTGAAAGGCTCAGTTTGAGCTCAACCTTAATTAAACTCCGGGGAGTGAACAGATCAGGGGAAGAAGTAGGGAGAATGATTACAAGTGTCACCAATGTGGGAAATGCTTCAACTAGAGTTTGTATGAGAATGGGTCTGTGGGAAACCTGGCTTTGTCAATTTGGCAGCTCAACCAACTAAACTGCCTTCTGTTGTTTGGGTGACTACCATTCACCTGAGCACCAGTTTTCCAGCTTTTCCTTGTAATAGTCTGGTCCAGAATTGTCTTTTTTTTTTTTTTTTTGGTCAGAGAGCAGCTATTTTTCTTAATCATGAAAAGTCTAAAGAAAACAAATAAGAGAGCCATGATAAAAATATGTGAACTGACATTTCTGAGAAAGAAAAGTAATGAAATGAAAAATTTCCCTGCAGGCTTTCTCAGGTATGGGGCCTCCTCAAATTTGCTCTTCCCTCATTTTTTTGAATATCAATGGTTAAACATCCTCCAAAGGGGCCTTGAAAGAATTTCAAAAGAATAAAATGATTGAAATCTACTTTTCTTCCAACAGAGGCAGTTTTGTAATATGTGTTTGACTGTGGGGCTCAAATTAAGTCTAGCAGGACTGCTGTGGACAGCTGCTGCTGATAGCTCCTCATAGTGGGAACCTGCCCTCGATGCTCACATTGGCTGCACACCTGGGCACCTGCGTCAGCTGAGTGGACAGAGAAGCTACAGATGTGCCTTGAGAGGGGGCACTGACAACTCAGTCTGTTAGCCAGGATATGTTGAAGGTTTTGTGAAAGAGGTGAGCTCAAAGACAACAGAAGCTGGAGGAAAAGTAATTAAAATGAATCTGGATCCATTAAAGATTATTATTACTATTATTATTTTTAGTGCATTTCACATCTTCCAGATGGTGGAAGATAACTTGTCAGCTCTCACAACAGCAGGAGGTCCAGGATTCACTGGATTTAACAGCAAAGTTATAAGCAAGCACTGGACGCAGTTCATGTCTGATTGACTGTAATGTAGAATACGTCAGAACACTTCTGCCTGAGATTGCAAGAAGCTGGGAGAAAAATTAGAGACATTAGGTTGAACTATTGCTAGAATAAAAGTCCAATAAACAGTAGAAGGTACATCAGAAACACTTGAAACTAATAGTCTTAAACTTTTAAGACAGATGGGGAAATGCATCAGAGGGTGCTGAAGTTTATAATTTTGATCAGGAGTAACAAGAAAGACTATTTTTACTTTGTCATGCTCTTAGCTGGATAAACTCACAGCTCCTAGGAAACTTATTTCTTACTGTTAAGCTGTATTTTACAGATCACATGTTCATGGAAAACAAACGGTCAAGGTAGGCATTGAACAGAAGAACAGTTGCTTGGGTAAACTGGACTTGAACCTTTAGCATAGCTAAGGTAGGTATGGCAGAAGTATTTGAGATAGTAAGCCCCTGATGAGGCAAAGGTGTACTGCAGAAGGATGACCAGTATCTGGGGAACTTCAACAGTTTTTAAAAGAGTCTGCAGCTAAACGCCCTTCACCACAGGTAAATGGCAATGCTTCTGTGAGATCAGTATGGATTTACTTTATTGAGACCGATTCTGAATTCTGAATCCTAAATTATTTGCCTAAAGCTATTATGTCCACTGAAATCAGGGGGAGATAGGTTAAACCAACTTGAAACAGAAGGTGCATGCTGTTTCTGATGTGAAAATTAATGAAATTATTTGAACACAACGTGAACAAATCTTGGTGTTTGTTTTTTCTGATTAAATTTAGTGCCTTAGGAATCATGGATGAATGTGTATTCAGAATGGCAGGGGAATAAATAGTCAGTGTATATTTTTAAGCTTGCATCCAAATGCACTACTGGAACTTGATTTGTACTAGGCATTTTGTCCATCGTAGAGATCATACTGCAAGCCACGGAGTTTAGAGATGTTAAATTGGCCATGGTAGGACACCTTTTTGTTTTGTAATTTCTAAGGGAACACATTGAATGTGGTGGGGAGATACAGTTTGTTTCAAAATCATGTAAAAGAGGGTTGAAGAGCTCAAAGAAATTATTTTCCCTGTCATCCATTGAGATTTGCAGGCGTGCTGAATTCCTGGCAGATCTCAGTTAATCTGCTACTTGCTTTTGCTGCTCTGAGAATGAGAACCAACGTGTGTGTTAGCTCACTCTCAGTCACTCCTGCAAACAGACCACTGGCTGGAGAGCAACTCCTTTTGTCCACATTTGTGTGCATATGGTGTAAACTGAGATCAGACAGTAATGGTGGGTCTTGCCAGGAGGTCTCTGATCCAGTGGTACTCCCTTAGGGAAAGTGACCATTTTTTTGCTTTTTACATAATTGTCTATTGTTAGAAATGTGAACCTTGTAAAGGGGGATCAGCATTTTCCACCTCTGCTGCCATTGTACTTATGAAACACTGCGAGGCACCTCTCTGTACTTAGAATAGTAAATAACTGCAGAAGGTTGGAATTTACTAAGTGTTTAATGCTGATTTTTCTCTTTATTTCTGCAAAAGCTAAGGGCTCCTCTTGCTCTTCTTAGTATTCCAAAAAGTATGCCTTGCTAGGTCAGCTGGATTAAGCTGGCATGCATCTGGACCAGACTGCATTAAAGCAATTTTTCTCTTCTTGTTACCTGAACTCATTCGTTCACAGCTTGGTACAGAGACTGCTGTTCCGAATACACATTACTGGGGTCATCTTCCCCTCAGCCCTCTGAGGTAAAGAGGGAAGAGTTTTAGATTTACGATTCAGCATTAGCTTTACCATTTCACAAAATCAGAAATAAAAATCAAGGGAGAGTAAATGGCTATGCCAGAATGACATATAAAGACAAAGAAAAGAAAGAAATAAATCCCTTTATTTAGGGAAAGAATTAACAACAATTTTTCCTTTCCACTGTGCAAACTGCCATACATCCTACCTCTCTCCTTTTCACTAGCAAAGGAGAAAACATCTTTTGTCTCTACAGCCTGATAGCAAGGGTTCCTCAAATGTGTTTACACTAAAGTGGACAGTTGCTGCACTGGTTAGTTTTATAGAAACAGCAAATGCTGCATGGCTTCATTGCCAGTGAGCTAACAAAATATCTAAATTAAATCTACAGTATGTCTATTTTACAAATGTACAAAAGTCAGACCATTCAATAATAAATCAGGGCCTTGCACACGTTGTGGGGTGGGTCTTAAACTATAATCAATTTCAGTAGCTAATTCAATCAAGGGACATGCCTTAAGGGAAAATGTATTAGCAAATTAATTTGTTGTGATGAAGCAATCTTCCTTATGAAAAGAAAAATTAAAATGAGCACAGATCTATTCCTTATGCATGTAGTATGATTTCTGTATTTATATTTGGGTTTTTAGAATGCATGCAGATTATGGAGAAAGGTTTTTCATGGCAGCAGTGTGTGAAGTGTCCGGTCAGCCAGCATTGTCGAATGGTGAAAAGGTATGAAAATGTAGGCTTCTTAATATGCCTTGTGACCTGAATAACCTGCACAACAGCTGAAAGTTTTATAAGAGAAAGTTCCAAACGAAGCTCTTCCTGTAAGACCCCCACAGGCAACTTCCAGGCTCTCAAGTCTGATGACTCTGGTACAAAGGAGAGCTCACACGCAAATGTTTGAGAGCTTTACAGAACACTGTCTACATCCTGAGATGACTCCTGAGATGAATAGAGAGCTAATGAAGATTTTGGAGGACTCATGTAGTGCGCTCTCTGCAGCTCCTGCCTCCCAGGAGGGAAGTGTGCCCCACACCTGCTTAAGCCTCAGAGCTGTTTTTAAGTGTTGCTGAATGTGAGATATACTACACCACTACTCCTGATGGCATTACATGAATAACTGCCTACAGTAATTTACCTTTGCTAAACAGAACAAAATTGCCTCTGGCCAGCCATCCTAATGCTGTACCGAAGAAATGAGGTGATATGAGTAGGCAGGGATACTGATAGAGAACCTTTAGTCAACTAAGTACACAGGCAGCTGAAAACATAATAAAAAGATGGTCTTAGTACAAGGTTTGTTTTCTGCAATTCCCCTTGTTCCTCTTGTAGAAACCTTGGAGAAACATTAGCTGTTTCTATGCAGTGAAAAAGGTCTTGCTTCAGCTAAAAGGCCTTTGCAATTAGTTTGTGTTTGCTTTTTGAGGAAGAAAAAACCATTCTGTGCTAGGAATGAGTAACACTGGCTACCACAGGAACATATGGACAATGTTTATGGTTACGTTTGTCATCAACTTTCATGAAGTGACAAATAGGTGACTTCACTGAGTAGTCAATTCTAGGAGCAAATGCGTTTTAAGCATGTAAGAGCAACAATGACTCATATTATGGAATTAGTGGACATGAATTTTCCTGTCTGTAGATACTCAGTTCCTTCAAGCAAGGAATTATAGTGACTCACTGTAGGTCAAGAATTAAATTTTGAGACTTGGCTAAGAAATTTAGTAGGGTACTGGCCTATGAAATATTGTTGTAGTCCATGTTTTTGCACAGGTATCTAGGTGTGTGGAAAATGCATAGTACTTGTAAAAGCCTCGATCCAAAGGTGAGATATTAATCTTCCAGTTTTTCCTTGAGTTGTCTTATTGAATTATTAAAAGACAATGAGCATGGACTGTTCCTTGTCTGACTTGAGCTCCAATTAATAACCTTACTGGAAAGCAGGTTAAGCAGGTTATGGTTCTGAATGTATGCCTGTTGCTACCATGCTCTAAGTCAGAAGATACTATAACTTAATAGTAGGGGAAAGACACAACATCTTTTGGCCTATTGCAGTGCAGTTATTGGTAGATGTTTATGGCATTGGTTGGTAGCTATGGATGTCTGGTGTATTTGCTTGTATGTGCTGGCAAGGGACTTCTTGCCACATGTCTGCCAAAGCGCTAATTAAACTTACTGTGTTAAACAAGACTTAGAAATGTCCATAGTGCAGATGGCTGAGAACAGCTTGTTAGTGCTACCAAGCTACAAGAGAGCTGATGAGAAGTAGCTGGTGATGGAGATGGAGGAGCTTCTGCAATAAGTCACTACCAGAACTCACCAAGCTGGGTAAGAAAACTAGCCGAACATCATGCTTTCTACAGCTGGACCTGAAAAAAGCAATATGCCCACCACAGCTTTATCCAGCTCAGGCTAGAGCTGCACTGACTCACAGGGAATGCAACCCTGGGCTGTGAGGCAAGTAGAGACTTGCCTTGGACCCTTCTTGGCTGGGTCCAAGTTATTACAGATGTACTGACGTAGGGTGGGATTTGTTGCCATCTAGATGGAGGCACCATCCTTTCAGTGGAAGGTGAAGTACTGGGAGAGAACAGGTAACACATGGAGCCAGCAGTTGGCCCTGGCTCATTCTGCAGGTGAGGTTGGAGCTACGCCTGTTGGCTCAACTATGTAGGACTCTCCAGTGATTGGTGGGGAAGTCAAGGCAGACATCCAGTCACTCTTGCTGTGGGCTTTCCTAGCCCTGGTGCTGCTGTGCCTCATCATGGTGAGTTGAAGTCTTGGCCATGGGTTGGGGCTTTGTATTTTCAGTCCTCGTTTTCCCTTCTTCCTGTCAGCTGGTCCATTTCCTAAACCCAGGTCAACTTGGACTACCCTTTTGACTCTTCTTGGGCAGTTATTACCCGGAAGAGAGGAGATAGGCTCTGGCATTTCAGATATCTCAGCTTCTCTTTAATATGTCTCAATGTCCTTGATGCCTTGCAGAAGAAGATGAAGATCTGACTGTCCTTGGTAGCCTGAGATACAAGTGATCTCTGCCCCTTTTGGAGCTAGCAGCAGCCTGGCATGGTATTGATCAAGATCTTCTGTTAATTTGTTGGTGGGCCTCCTTTTTTTCCTGTCCTGTCAGGAATATTTCCTAGAAGGATATAGTTGCACAAAGTGCTTGTCTTTCCCTGAAGAATGTCTCTCATTTTACCACAGGTTTCACCCCTCTTTCCAGCAGCTAGAGGGAGTTCTCGTAGGAAGACCAAGGGAATATTGCTTGTGGCCCACAAAGGACCTTGCGCTGAGCAGAACAATCTAACAGCAAAGCGCTATTATACTTGACACAATGACACTGTACCTGAAAATATTCACAAGAAGACTGGTCCAGCAAAAAGCACACTAATTGCAAAATATCACTGTGCTTTCTCTGACTTAAGTATCGCACTCACCTGCTTTGCCAATAACCCTTAGCACCCTAAGGAAAGTTAAGGCAACCTGTAAAAAGCAGAGAGCAATCAAAACACCCATTTTTTTTACTGTAAAATTGGCAAAAATATCCTCTCTAATGCTGCTTCTGCTCTTATGAGCTTGACAGTAACTTTTCTGTTCTCTAAAACTTCATCCTATTTCCATCAGCCCTCACCCCCTGCTATTGGTGCTCTTTACTGCAGAGCACAAAGCAACACGGCTCCTTTTGGTTTTGTATCAACAGTGCTGTTGCTGTAAACTGAAGCAGCGGAGTTACAGGATTTAATTGACTAGCGCTGGATTTTCACGGCAGACCTCCTGGGGCACCCCAGCTTACTCTTGATGGCAGCTTTTTGTGCCATTGATTTTAAGTGTAAGACAGTGGCACAGCATGCAGGATATTGGAACAGCGTCGACAGAGTTAATTTACACTCTGGTTGGTCTTATTCTCTTGCAAGTGAAGGGTAAAATCATCATGAGGCCATGGGTGCATAGGAGGTGGGGGGCGAATCTATACTATTTGAGCCGGCAGTATCCCAGGAAACTTTCAAATAAATATATGGGCTTCTGGTTCTAACCAGGAAGTTCTAGGCTGATAAAATCACTTGATACATTAAATTTCAATAAGAAAGGTAAAACTTTCCTCTTGTCTGTGTTTGTAGAAATCTCAAATGTCTGGGAAAGGTTTTCCCTCGTGTCACAATTTAGGCTGGAATCCAATATGAACATCTCTACTTTAGGGAAGAAATGAGAGAGTAAGGCAAAACTGCTGTTCTGGAGTACTTGGAGGGGTGCAAAATGACAGAATCGACGTCTATAGATATTTCCAGACTAACTTTTTATGCCTTTGTTACTGGACACTCTGGGACCTGAGACTTGTCTGTGCCAGGTTTCATCTGCCACATGACCATCCTGAAGAATTTTGTCAATGGTTTAGCTGGCACTGCTCTAGTAGTGCCTTGAGGGTTTTTTGCACATCTATGCTTGCACCAGGTGTCCTGAAATGTTCTCCATGATCTCCATCCCACCTTCTTTGCTCTGCCCTGTGTCAGGGTGCAGTCAAGGTGCCCTGCGAGTTTTCTGATGGTTAATGTATGCTGCTTGACATCACTGTCTGGAGCCTTGATCTGAGATATGACTTCCGTCCATTCTCTGAGCAGGTTGTATCTGCATCCCCATTGGCATCTCCCAGCAGTAGCAAGAGCTCAGCAGACTAGACCACTTGCAGCGCGGACTTCCCAGTGCGTTTTGAGAGGCATGTGAGAAGAAAAGAAGAGAAAATAGGATGAATGAAGAAAATAGTCACCCTGAGACAAATGCGATATGATGGGCAAGATTAACATATATAGAGGGATTGACTAAGGTGATAGAAGCAGAAGCCAAGCAAGTTGTTCCTAATGTGGTGCACAAACCCATTAATCAGACTAAAATGTTGATGCGTAACATTCTGTGCCCTACACAGTATCCGAGTTCTATAAATCTATCTTATCTATATAGAAAATTTGTGGGTCAGGGTAAGCAGAGAATGCAGCATCAAATAAAAGAAAGCAACCACCAGTAAAATCAGTGATTAAGAAGTATTGAAACAAACACACAAAGACTACTGGAAATGACAGCTTTGGAATTCTTACAGAGTGGGCCTCTTCTTGAGGCACTCAGTTATAAAGTATAGTATTTCTTTATCAAAGCCTTGTAGCCATGCAGCTTTCATAGTATGCAAGTTATTGTCTATTTCTTGAGCTCACTTTTTGTTGTTAGTTATGGAAGACCCTGAGTTAGAGGATAATTAAATGAAAGGACCATTTCAAGGAATTATCTGGATAATTAGTTGTGATAAATATGATTTTGCTTTAGAGCAGTGAAATAATAGAAGTCACTGAGTTGAGACAGGAAATCATATGGGATGCCTTTCATGGAAACATATTTATTATCTGTTTTAATTAGCAAACTAAGTCATAACTGTGTAATGTAAAGTACTTGTCTGGGGTTTCTTTTTGTTAAATGACTTAATTTCTGGAAGTCCATTATGCTGCACTTTATGTGTGCATCTTTTTATGGCTACATCAGTGGCAGGGTTTTACAAAAGGACAGCAAAGTGAATTATGGAGCGATGTTAACATTTTGAACTAAGTTGGATTTTTTGGTCCGTTGAGTTCTGGGTTTGAAAAGTTTTGTGTATATTTGACCTAATTCTAGTGGCTGGAGCCCTTAGACTATTAAAGTGCACAAAAGCTACTACAAACAACATTAATTCTGTGATTGAAACTCACTAAAGCAAGAAAAGTCTGACTGAGGCTGAAATGCTTTGCTTAACTTTCTCTTTTATGCCTATCCCTGGACCTATGTGCAGAAGGTAAGAACACAAGCTGTTCTTTGGCACCAAAACGTTTCATAACAGGCATTTCTGAAGACCGTCAAAGACCTACAATAACCACAGAAGCTGATCAATTATGATCTTTCTTACTGGAATTTTACAAGTTTTGTATTTCTTTCAGATCTCAGCTTACAGTTTTTAGGGATCAAAAAGCAACTAAAAAAAATTTTCTTGCAATAAGTATCCAAGATCATACAATTCCATTTGCACTTGGAAGTTGGTCCTATGAAACTTTATGCTTTCTTTATTACTGTTGGAGAGGATTGTTGGAGTCATTTGGAGAAATTACCTGTTTTGGCAACCCAGATTACCTGGGAAATCAGAATCTCAGGGAAGTTCAGAGCTGAGGAATTTCTCAGTAATGCCCATTTTGAACATAGGTAGATAGTATCTATCTAAAGGGGAATAAGCATAATTTTCAGCAATGAGGCACAAGGGAAATTTTAAAGTCCAATAAGCAATTAATCACTGCTTTTCAGATAATTTGCTTGGTAGAGAGTGCCCGTTTGCTGTACAAGCAAAATAAGATAATAATAAAGAAAGAATTCCAAATTATTATCTTCAAATTGTATTGGCAGTATTCATAATTCCTAAATGAGATTAACATTCCAGTCTGTCAGGTACTGACAGTCCATGGTAGGAGACTGTCTTTGATTTTGAAAACTTCCTGGCTGAGTCAACAAGACAAGGAAAGGCCAGAAGGTGAAGTAGAGCCTCAAGGATAAAGTGATCCTGTAGCAGACCAGAGGCAAAAAACTCTCCCAGATCTGACCAAAGGCTCAATATGCAGCCATCAGCAGTGACTACTTAAAGAAAATTTATTATTAACTGGACAATTATGAGGTGAAAATCCTGGTATATCGTTATAGCTTCACAGATTACAAACATTTCAAACTGGATTTTGCATCATGGCAAATGATGAACCCATTCTCCATGAATCTCAATGAAATGGCCTTGTAAATGTAGCGTCACTGTAACCTCTGGGATTCAGTTGTTCTGAGTGAAAAAATGCATGTTTCTTTTTTTTTTCTTTTTTTAGACCTGCTGTCTGATTATTGCCATGGTTGCCTCCTATCTCTGCCATGTAAGAGTGGTCCCTTTTCTCCTTCTCCACAACATTTGTGATTTCATATGTGCCCCTTAAAGATCCTCCTCTCTGTGGTTAAGGACAGGAATAGTGTTTAAGTGTCCTAATTTATTTCCAAGCCCCTTGAGCTGTCCGTACAATGTTTATCTTTATTTTGATGTGGACAGCCATGAGTAGAAGTCTCTGGGCTGCCATCAGTATATTTGCTTTTGGAAAAAACCCCACCTCTTTTAGAGTTGTTACTTCAGTAATATAGCATTTGTCCTCACTCATTTTTATGTTATCCTGGTTGTTGGAAAATCTGACC
This sequence comes from Nycticryphes semicollaris, assembly GCA_013400055.1. NCBI lineage: Eukaryota > Metazoa > Chordata > Aves > Charadriiformes > Rostratulidae > Nycticryphes > Nycticryphes semicollaris. The sequence goes on from VXBJ01000273.1 coordinate 588,755, forward strand.
TGGTTTCAGAAAGCCAAAGAGCCTTGTCCTTTCCAGGCATTTTAAGCTTGTTCAGTAATGTAGCTCCAGTTTATGCACTGAAGGTACCTTCCTCATGGCTGGTAGGGACATGTGTAATTGACTCCATCTGATCCCCTCTACTACTGACATTCTTGGATCTCCAGATTCCTGCTTTAGTCCTGTAAATGAAAGGTTTCCCTTCTTTGTGTACTGGCTGCAACACACTGGAGAATGGTTGTTTGATAGCTTAATTTGCTTTTCTTTTTTATGGTAGCATTTAAATGAAACAACATGCTGTCAACAAGTGCTATAGCATTAAAGCTCTCTTAAATCCAGAGTCCTACCACTATTGAGAGTGTGGCCTATTGAGAGTTTTTAATATATTTTTTTTTGTGTCATGTGATCGGCAATAAAGAAACTGTGCTAAATAACTATTAGAACTTTTGTCAGCGGTAAGTTTAAGTTTAATTATAAGCCACAAATTCAAACGAGGCTGGCTGATACTTTGTCATCTTCTAGCAGGCCAGAAGGAGGTTTCAAACATACTTCAGCTAATTTCAGCAGAGAACTGCATGCTGTCTGCTGGCTCCTGTCTGAAACCAAGCAAAACGTGGCTAGATGTCGCAATGAGCTTGCCCCGCTGTGGAACGCCCACCCAGCAGCACGTGGAGTGCATTGTGGAAACCTTTACAGTAAGAGTGTCCTACTCTGGGCAAGCAGGCAGAAGTGAGCTCCCTTCCCACTGAAGTCTTACTTGGGTTGTATTTTAAGAACTTAAGTGATTCGTTGATCTTGCCTCATCCTTCTGCCCTGGAGTTAATTTGACCTTTTAACGCAGCACTTGACTAGGATTCTTGTAATTCCTGAACTCTTATACAGATCTGATGCACAGACGCTATTTTCACCGTGAATTTTGGGGTTTACTTGAGTTCTGTCTCAAAGTGAAACTCAATTTCACATCATTTCTCACAGTCATAACCAGGCCTATGTCAGTCCTTGGAAAACTGAGTTTATTTTTCAACAAAAAGAACTTTTGAAAGCTATGTAGTTTTGCAAAACATGATACATAGCACTTTTTACACAGATAGAAAAAAATATTTGACTGTTTTTCATGTATTTGCATGTGTACTTTCAGAAATAAATTATTTGTTAAAAAAAGATGGGGTTTGAAATCTTGAAGTCCAGTACTTTACTAATGCACTGCTTTCCCTTTGGACAAATTATCTTCCTTTCCTCATGTTCCCTTTTGTAGCATAGTACAGAACTTGAAGTTATTCTCCTCGGCACAGTGACGAGTAGAAAATATGTGCCAGGTATTTCTAAATTCTCATTAAAACATAATTTTTGTCAAAAAGATCATATGACAACTAATAAACTGTTAGCTTTTACAGAATTTATACTTCCAATTAATTGTATCTCAATCATTTTACTGCAAATTTAATGGACTATTTCATCAAACTTTATCAAAACTATTATTCAAATAAAATAATTTTTAAAGCTATTTATGAATTCATTGAGATTTTTATAGCACTTAATAGATATTTAGCCAGAAACTTTTATAATATTTTATGTTATTTTAAACAATGTTTTTCATAAAATAGTTTGAGGAATAAAAATGAGTCAAAATCACAAACAAACTTATGTGCAGTGTCACTAACGTATGTGTAACTACAGGGTTTTGGAAAGCTTATAGTGTAGGGGTATTGACAATCATTAGAGGAAAGTTCCATGTTACAGTATTCCCAATTAGAGCAGAGTTCTAAAGAACCCCTCAAGATGCTTGTTTGTGCGCTGCTCTATGCGTGTTAGAAGAGACCTTTCTGTGATGAGCACAACTGATTTATACATGCATGTTCAGCCTACTCTAGAGAGATCTCTCTAGTTTTTATGAGATACAGGATTGAAAGGATTTCTCTGTCTCGCTGAATTAAATCCCCCTGCAGTCCCAGACAGCCACCTTACAAGTTATCTCCACAAACCAATAAAACGTCACTGTAAAATAGCTAGATTTCCTGTTCCTTAGTCCTTCTCCAGAATTTCATTCCTCTGGTGGTTAGAAATCACGTTCCCAGCCTAACCTTATTTATGTCCAGCTTCTAACTTTTTGCTCTTGTGCCAATGCTGGCCTTTAGCTTAAATAGCTCTCCTCTTTCCCTGGTGTTTACCTCTTTGATATGTTTATAGAAAACAATTATATTCCCCTCTCTGCCTTCATTTGTTTGACAGTTTCTCTTCTTCTCAGGTAAGCTTGCTTTTCCCTGATCATCCTAGAAACTGTTCTGTGCACCTGCTTCAGTTTAAATAGCTTGAATTAATATTTTTTTGGAATGGACAAAGGACATTTTAGCATTTCCCCGTGCCCTGTGTCTTGTGCCATTACCTTTACTCAGTATCACCTGTGATAAAATAGCTTGTTCATATCTTTCTTCTCACTCTGATGTTCTTCCATCCTCTGCCTGCATTTCCCATCCATCCCATACTACTACTGCCTTCCACTGCAGTATTTCACCTCTTTTCTCCTTTTCTCCAACATAATTTTAATTAGTAGTGTTTTATTGTATGGCAATGCTCACAAGCTTTGTCTTATCAGCATTACTTAAGTGCTTTCATACTTTTTTTTTGCTGTGTCCACTAACATAAATATTGCTGAATAAGACTGGCTATGAAATCAGCCTTTGAGAATACCTATATTTACTTCCTTTCATCCCTTTGCTAAGTAGCTGTTACTAAGTCATATTGTCTACATAATTTCCCATGCAGTGTTATATCATGTTCTTCTAAAGCCCAAATATACAGTAGAAAGTAAGTTGTTACGTTAGGCCAACCTCTTTCAGATTAATCTATTTTGATTTTTTATTTTACCATTTTACCTTATTTCTGTATCTTTGATTATTTCTTTTTTCAAAATGGATTCAGTTATGTCACTGGAATGTATTACTGTTATTTTTTACTATTCCTTAAGTGCAGGTATTGTATTCACTATCGCTATCACAGGATATTTCATACGACAGTTCTCCTAGAGCTTTTTGATAGATTTGGACACATCAGTTGCATGAATTAATGTCCTTTGAGTTTTTGTTTCCCCTCACTTTAGCCTCTGTTTTATAATGACACTACTTTTGTGCCTTTTTTCCACATCATCCAAGTATTCTCTATTGTCATCTTAAGTGAAAATATGCTAAAGTGCTGTTGTGGTGCAACCCCAGCCAGCAACTAGGATCATGCAGCTGCTTGCTCACTCCCCCCAGGTTGGGATTGGGGAGAGAATCACAAGAGTAAAAGTGAGAAAAAAACTCCTGGGCTGAGATAAAGACAGTTGAATAGGTAAAGCAAGAGCCGCGCATCCACTCAAAGCAAAACAAGGAATTAATTGACTGCTTCCCATGGCAGGCAGATGTTCAGCCATCTCCAGGAAAGCAGGGCTCCATCACACGTAAAGGTTACTTGGGAAGACAAAATGCCATAACTCTGAACAACCCTCCCTTTCCTTCTTCTTCCCCCAGCTTTATATACTGAGCATAACTTCATATGGTATGGAATATCCCATTGATCAGTTGGAGTCAGCTGTCCCAGCTGTGTCTCCCCTCAGCTTTCTGTACACTCGCAGCCTGCCCACTGGTAGGGCAGCGTGAGGAGTAAAAAACACCTTGAGAGCCTTTTTTCAACAACCAAACACACCAGTATGTTATCAACACCATGTTCACCCCAAAACCAAAACATACCACTATGCCAACAGCCAGCAAGAAAGTCAACCCCACCCCAGCTAAAACCATGACCAGTGCTTCTTCAGTTCATAGGCCGTACCAAGATTATGTTTAATATTGAGGCCATCTTCAGCGTCTAACGACCTTGCTCTTTTCTTTACTATTTATGTATCAAGCTAAAAAATGTTTATTGTGCATTTACTTTTCCTTTGAACCCTTTCTACTTGCATTATGACAGTTCTTGATTTATCCTTTATATATCCCTCCAGTAACTGTCATCATATCTTCTCTCCATCTTTTTTTGTTTTATTCACTCTTTCTGTGTAGGTCAGATATTTCAAACCTCTGACCGTTCCAGTTGTTTCTCCTTGTATGCTAGTATATATCTTAAAGTATTTAAAGCAGACACAAAACTGAAGCAAAGACTTGACGCAGCAGTGAGAAAGTACTACTTACATTTCACAGGCTATCTTCCTGCTTACATATTGTCGTACAGTGTGCATTAGTGTCTTTTGTTTTAGCCTCACATTGCTGAACTGCACTTATTTCATAATCTCCTATAATCCTCATAAGCTTTTATGCTGAATTGCTACTTAACCGGTTGTTCCTCATCTTGTATTGTGCAAACTGATTACCCCTGCCTAAGTGTTGTGCTTCATGCTTGTCCTTGCACTTGAACTGAATCCCATTTTTTGCAAGATATGTATCCAATTTGCCACTGCAATTTGAATTGCAGTCCTGTCCTCCATTGTTCTCACAGCTTTAGTCGTCTATAAACTTAATAAATATGTGATGTATCCCATCATCTGCATCAGTAATGAAAATATTGAATGGTGTTGGACGGAGGACAAAGTTTCAGGACTGCAATAAATGCACTCTTCCATTTTAATAGCAACCTATTGTTACTGTTGTCTTAGTAAAAAGTTAAGAGGTGGTTTACTAGTCAGTCTTTGCCTCTTTCTTGTAGACATCTTTGTTATAATTTTTAATGCAGATTTCTAGCCAGCATGGTCTGTGAAGTCTTTCCTTTCCCTGCAATTAAATGCATATAGCAGATTTTATTTTGTTCATTTGACTTACAGGGGGTGTTATGCCTGGTCATTTAGATCCTTGAGATCTTCAGTTCAATTGACTTTAAAAAGCAGGTTTTAAAGCTGACCTGCTCAAAATAAATAGACTGCAATTATGAGCTGGGATTGTCCCACCTTTAATTTAAGTTGATTTGAATCATACAGTCCTTTTCTATCATTTGCTATTTGATAATGTCCTTATCATTTAACAGCTTATATTACATTGTCTTTTGTTGGTTTAATGACCGGTTAGTAAAGAAGTTTTTATGCTGTGAGGCTGGTAGGTCTAGATCCTTCTGTTGACAACAGAATTTACTTTCTGGTCTGCTTTGGGGAGTCTCTTGGCTGGGTTTGCATGAAAGTCTGCTGGTACAACATGTAGGTGTAGTCATTGCAGTCATTGGGTTACTTTTTGTGTGCTTGAGTGCAAGGGAGTCCTGAAGGTGTTCAGGCCTCACTGCAGGGTGCGACATGGGTGTGCTGGGGCACTCCAGAGACTGGTGAATAAAGCGGGAAGGGAAACCCCCTTTTCAGACCTGTGCTTGCTCTTGAAGCCCAGATAGATTTAAAATCAGTTAGTGTATTCTGGCCATTAGCAGTCACTTTGGCATCACCTATAATTGCTAGATGTTGCTGTACTGGTGGTGCTCAGGAGGAGATGCAACAATCTCAAGTGGGACAGTAATCTATGAGGTCTTCTTCAGTAATCTATGAGCTCTTTTGGGGCTTTTTTTG
>VXBJ01000274.1:1870-65211 GCA_013400055.1 Nycticryphes semicollaris
ACTCGTGAAGGGACTCGACTTCTTTGTGGGGAGGCTTGCGGGGGGCTGAGACCTGCAGAGCTACCTGGAGCCGCCGCCCTCTTTGCCCCTACCCGCTCGTTAGGCACATAGTGGTACAGCCAGGGAAGACCGGCAGGGTGGGGGTGCCGGTGCTGGTCGCGCATGCGTGGAGGACCTTCAACGCGGAAGTTGGTCGGTGGCGAGCGAGTCCCCGGGGGCCGCCCCCGCGCTGCTCGATGATGGGGGGGGAGGGCGGGGGACGGGGGACGAGCAGGCCCGCACCCCCTCCTCCATCCTCTTGGGCCGGGATCTGTCCGAGCTGCCGCGGAGGCTCAGGCTCTCGGCTGGGAGCTGCCTGGCCGAGAGCGGCTGGTCGCAGCCAGCCCAGGATGCGGCCTGTGCGCGCTTGAGGTCTCTCGCTGGCCTCCTCTGAGGGACTCTGGTGCGGCCGACCGGGCCTTGATCCCCGTGGGCTCCTTTTGCTTCCGTGCCAGGCCTCTCTTCTGACAGCTGGGAGGGAGGCCTACAGGCCGCGGAGGGCCTGGAGGATTACGGTCTGTCTTCTTCCTGCTGTCGGTGTTGGTCCTCGGTTTTCCTCAGTATAAAATAAAATTGGTTAGGTGTATAAGGCATGTGGGGAGCTCTTTGCCTGTGGTCATCAACACTTGCTCCCTGAGGACACTAAAGCTGAAGTCTGGCTGAAGCTGGGAGAAGGGGGCCACCTTGGCCCTTGTGTTTTGGCCCCAGAGAAAGAGACCTGCAAGAGGTAAGGTATGGCAAACAGGGAAGCCTGCAGCAGGAGCTGTGCAAAGGCCACTACTGGCTGCCAACTTTGGACAGGAAAGCAGAGGGGAATCTCTAGCATCTGGACTTGAGGTCTGAGTAATGGGGATTGTGCTTCTGGTATGGGTTTAGCAAATGGCCTTGAGCAAGTTACAGTCTTGCACTTGCTGTATATTGGTGTTATCTGTGAAGTGGAAATACTGCTGACCACCTGCTAGAAATTCTTTTTTGATCAGAGTGAAAAATGCTATGTGGAAAATACTGATGTGGCAATAATGAAAGTGGAATTTTGACAGTTCCCTGAGGTGCTGTTACCCATCTTCTACTTCGATTTCAGTGTTGCTCTTAAAGCCAAGATTGCTGAACGTTAAAAATAACAAACATCTTTAACAAAGCTCGGAGTATGTAGGTCTTTGTGAGCAATGAATTAATTCTTCCACCAACCTTTTGACTTGAACATGCAACCTTCTTAAAGAGTTTATCAAATTAATTCACGGGAGAGAAAGAAGTAGTAATGGAATACATATACACAGATGCTTAAAACTTTTAGTAAAAAGTTGGAATTTAGTTGACATCATGTAGGTAGGCCTCTTTTGAAGAGACTGCTTTATGACAGAGTTTATTAATACTATGGAGTCTGGGGTTACCTGACTCCCTATTGATGCATCAAGTGGGCTGTTAGTGCTTCAGTAGCTCAACAGATCACTGCTCTTCCTCAGCGGCCGCTTTGAATGTAATAACATTATTGAGTGTAAGACTGACATGTCATGATGAAGACAGGATGTGCATTGGGAGAGTTTTCGTTGACACGTAAACTGGTACAACTGCCAGCCCTCTATGTAAAGTGTCTGTGGCTGCATTCCACCCTGTGCACAGAAGCATGAGAGCTTCTCTTGGCACAGCTTTCCGAGGAGCTTAGCTGCTGAGGCAGCACTGCTCAGTGCACCAATAGAAGTGAGTGCTTGAACAAAATAACCCTAGCCTCATTAACTTAGTCCTTTAAGCCATTAAGTCAAGTGAAAATTAAAATTGTCTCATATGCTGGCTACCTGTACTATTACCCAAGTCTGTAAATTCCCCTCAGATAAGGAGTACATACTGGCTTTTTAAAGATGATTTAATAGTTTGCATGTCCTTATTCGCTATTAAAGTGAGCTCATGTTGAGTAAGCTTTCAAGTATTACAAATGTCATAGAGAAGCATTTTCTCTGCTCAGTACTCCTGTGCCATTTCAAATAAACCTTTCTTGATTTTGTAAAGTTGTGTTGGGATAGTATCAAAATTCTGGTTTTCCAAGCAATTCAGATGTTTAAAAATCCTGTGGTGGTGTGGTAATTCACCCTAAAGTTAAGCATAAGGAAAACAGAGTTTAGGGGTAGTGTTATTACACAAAGCCAACACATTTGAGTGTGATGATGGTGATGAAGACCCCTGCACAACTCTTAACTCTGCCTAATGCTAATGCCCGCAGGAGGAATAGCTGGGGGATGAGGGAGAGGAGGGAAGGGGGAATCCTTAGGATTACAGAACAATTGAATGCTATGGGACAGGGAAGAGGGAGCATGTGTGCTTTGATGCTGTCATAAAATATGTTTATAATGATATATTTGGTCTTTTAAGTATAACTTTTACAACACTGCATTTGTATAATTGTGGTATTTCCTACTTTGTTTAAACAACACTAAATTTAAATTACTGATGTACCCATCCGGTGTTGTTCCCTGAAAATTCAGTGCATTGATCTTAATCTATACCTGCTTTTCTAAACATTTTAATGTTTTGATTTGTGTCCAGTTTCTTCTAATCACATCCATCCATTTGCAACCATTGGAAAGTGCTTTTGTAGTGCATCGTGGCAGCAAGGGGAAGTACTGATGTGTGATGCTTCTTTGGAGGCTGGCAAGGGGGAAACTGGGTTCAGCTGATCTGAAACGAACACAGTCATGAACAGGGCATCACAACCTCCATTCAGCGCTTGGGTTCACCTTCCAACAGATCTCCTGTTGAGCCAGGCTCCTTGAGGAGTTTCAGTACTGACTGACATTTTCCCAAGTTTGTTTTCATGCAGAGAGTGCAAGCTCTGGATGCTTTCTAAATTAATGTGTGAGCATCCAGAGACAAATGGATAAACAGTATATGCAGGGTATTAATTGGAGAGGGCTGGGAATATTCATACTCAGAAAGTCATCATATGGTCTGGATATAGCAAAGTGTGTTTCAACCCTGGGAAGCAAACATGTGTTGTAAACACACATTGGGGTGTGGAAAAACCTATTCAGTGGTAGGAAAGCAACTTAAAAACCAGTGATGACTGTGGAGGACTAGTGAGCAACAGTTTAACTCTCTGACAGTAGAAACAACTGATGGAAATTTTGTTCTGCATATCCAAATGCATGAAACGGGGAAGGTGGGAATCCTTCTACGCAGCACTCTGTTGGCCCTGCAGCTCTTCTCTGCGTATCTTTTTGCAGACAAATCAGAGAGAATGCAGAAAAGAGCAACCAAAATACAGCTTGCAGGCACAAATACTTTAAAAATAAAATGTTTACGTTTTGGCCAGGGAATGATTGCCTTTGGGGAGAAATAATAACCATACATTCATGTTTAAAATTATAAACAAAAATTGAGGGTATATGCCAGCAGGACACATGGATGATTCTAAGGGGAGAAACACTTAGGACATATACGGAAAATGTTCTTGTGGTGAAGTCTGATTCTCGCATCTCATTGAGGTGTTTCTGGCTTGTTCTTCATGCAGCTGCATTGCAGGATTAAGTGCGGTAAGAGACCTCCCAGGATCAGGAGGCAAAACTCTACCAGATTTACAAGCCACAATTAAATACCATTGCTTCTCAAGTACTCCCTTTTTTCAGATATACTAGAAAACGTTGTACCTGTATATAATCAGAACATTTGGGGATTGTTTATTTTAGTATAAACATGATGGCCCAATTGAGATACACGTGTACAATCGTAAAGTGGAACAGGTGGAGAATGTCACAAGTATTGTGCATCTTCCTTCTCATCTTGAGATCTAAATTACCATAAAATGATAAAAGTGACTCATGTGGTGCCAATCTGTTAGAGAGACTCTTGAACTGATTGAAATAATCACCACTTTTCATTCCATTCCAGTAGGCAGACATTCTTAGTGAAATCTTTTCTTTTGGAAGATCATTCTTGTTAAGCCCTGTACTGAGGCTGAAAAATTAAATGAGTAGGTGGGAAAGGGTAGTGGAGAGGACATGGCTGAGCTATAGTCATAGCTAACGATAAAGGTGAACAATTACGATGTTTTGCTAGAGCCCAGGGCATAGGCTGCAGACCATGAAGACATTAACCTGCAGCAAGTCAACAACACAGATGTGACCTCAAAAAAGTCAACTGAACTGTGCCAAAGACAGCTTGAATCGGGACCAAGGCCGCCAGGCTTCCAAACGCTGGCTCTTCCATGCATAGCTCATCTCATTTTCTACGTTTGAAAAGCATAACTTTGGGTTTTGTGTGCACATGGCATAGCAGGGCGTGATCCTGCTGAACACCTCAAGATTTGCCTATCCATTTCATTTAAGTTAGGTGTCAGTGCAAGCAATCTGAAGAGAGAACTGCCCGCACCTTAGCCTCTGGCTTGGGCCTCAAATTAATCCAACTCCGGATTTCTTTGCTGCTTGGAGGAAGTCTCCGGATTAAAGAAGGTGAGCTGAGTTCATCGTGGCTCTCAACATCGGTTGTGTTGACAAAGGAAAAAAACAACAAAGAAGTAACCAGCCATGAATTACCAATTTGTGAGTCATGTAGATTAGAAGGCTTTCGTGGCTGCGTCTTTTTAAAACATAAAACTTAAGTCTGAAAACTAAACTGAAGGCCAAGTTTAAGACATTACAGAGTTACAGCACAGAATTTGGAGTCAGGACTTTGACATTCTTCTGGTTCTATTAAGTCTCTCTGTGCCTCAGTTTCATTTTCTGAAATGGAAACAACATTAAACTCGTGGCCAATCTGGTAAATGAATCTTCATTGGATGGCATTTTTAGAAATAAGGAATTGCTGTTGTTATCATTACTGTGACTAAGAGAGTGCCATTTCTTTGCAATGAATGGCTGGATGGTAGGTCCAAGGTGAAAGAGAAAACTATTAACACAGCCAGTTGCAATTTGTATGGATATGACTAACCCAGAAGCAATTATTATTAATAATACTTCTATTTATTTCACAGATGTATTACTTCCATTTTCTGTCCCTTATGTAATCCAGGGCACTTTGAGAAAAGCACAAATGCAGAAAATTGAGTGCAATTAAACAAACATTCCAGGCTAATCTAAAAATGTCAAATAAAATATTTAAAATTTAAAAAAAATCAAAATATTAGACATGATTTAACAAAAGGAGAGAGGATGCCTAGAAAACAAAAGTGGGTAGTGACCCCCCACAGATGTGACAGTGACTAATACTGAAACCACTCACGGTAAAATAAACCTGCAAATGTTCTATATAAGCCAAGACTTTTATTATTATTAAAAACTATGAAACTTATGAACAAGTAATGATGATCACATTGTGCTAGGCATTTCCTGATGCTAGATAGCATACTCAGCAAAGACCATTCTTAGCCTTGGAAAGCTCTTTTTAGCAAATGATCTCCAGCACCTTTTGTTTTTAGAAAAAGGTAAGCTTGCTTTTTTAGAAAAAGGTTTGCATTGTCACAGCAATTTTACCAGGAGGAAAGCAGCCTTGGAAACTGAAACGAGCTGCCCAGGGTCACAGAAGGTGGCACCTGCAGATCTAGTAATAGCATTCACATTGCTCAACTCCCAATATAGCAACCGATGCAGAGTCTGTGCCCTCTTGCAGAGCTTGTGCTTTGGGTCCTCCTTTAGCAACCCCCAAGAGCTGCCGCCTCTGCCCCAGGGCCCAGATTCACTTAACAGTGGCATCCTAAATCATCTTCAATGCAACTACTTGGTTTAAAAATTAAAGAATTGAAAATAAATAAAGCACTATACGTGTCCTTCCATTACAAAGAGGAAGCTAGGCCAAAAGAATATGGTTAAATGGAAAGGTAGAATATCAGTGTTTTTTATATATATTTCCTCTGTTTTCTTCACCTGGCTTCTCTTCTGCATTTTCATAATGCCTAGCTCAAAGGGTCCTCATCTGCACCTAGGCCTTCTGGATCCTACTGCAGCACAGATAAACAAGCATAATAAAACTCTCATCTTGTATAAATATAAAACAGTTCAGCCTTCATTAGACGGAAAGGTTCCTGGCCCTGGCAATCTGTTTGAATATAAGCTATTTCTGCTCTTTCCTCAGCTGCTCTGAAGATGTCAGACCAGGAACTCAGCAGCTGAACGCATTTCCAGGAACCTCAATAGGTTTATCAGTTCTCTGACTTCTGACCTGGTGTTTCTGAGCATGACTGAGATGAGCGGTAATTCCCTCATAAACGCTCCAGTGTCAGGGAGGCTTAATTGCTTGGCGGCATGAGAAAACGTTCAGGAGTTCAATGACAAAAGGTTTTAAGAAAATGTGAAATGGGAGCCTTCAGTTCTCCCTTGCTGCCCCTGCCTGCTCCCCTCCGTAATGTATTCAACATTTAGCTTTTTCAGGTCTGTAGCACCAACGTTAGCTGAGAAAACCGTGATCTTGCTGTTTATGGTATCTGTGTGATCACAGCAAGATCAGAAGTTAGAAGTCATAAGTGCAGCCCGGGTAATTCTGTAAACAGCAGCAGCACCACCAATTTCTTTTACAGCAAGTAAAAAAAACCCAAAACATTGCTGCTGGAAATGAAGAGCATACAGAGCAGCTGTTTCAAATTTGTCTGACGCTGTTATAAAATAAGTTTCAAGTGTTAACGGTTGTACCCATGGCACAGTTTCCCCTGCTGTGTGCACACTGATGGCTTTGCTTTATGCCATATGACTGAGCTGCCACATTTGTGCTCAGACCGCTTCCCTTGGAGATCAACTCCTTCGAGAAACGTTTCCCCAGCTGCTGGCTGCAAGTGGCCAGGCAGACTCCAGGTGGACATGCAGGCTGGCGGGGAGGAGGATGTGCAGTCAGCCATAACTGTCACGCCGTGCAGGAGCATCTGATGGACAGACCAACGCTCATGATGGTGCTCAAACCTTCTGCCCTACCCTGTTAAATATGTGCCACCTTCTGACTCCAGGCTGGGAGTGCCAAAGTTTCCCACTCTGCCAGTTGCATCAAGGAGATGGCAGAATACAAGCAAGAAAGGTTGGAGGAGGTAGAGGCCTTGAGCAGCTTGGTCCTCCCCAGACCAGGGTAGCAGACACTGGCCTTGAACGGAGGCTGGAGAAGGAGGAAGAGGAGGTAAGTTGTTGAGGGGCTGCTGGAGAGTGCTGGCCTGCCTCCTGCAGTAACACAACTCCTGCGGCACTCTCTGCTCTCCTCTTCCCTGGCTGGAAATGCTGAGATCTGAAGGAGTCTTTTACCCCGAGGGGAGAGCTGCAACTCCAGTTTGGAGAAGCTGGGGTACATGCCAGAGGGCAAGGAGGTGATGCTCTTTGAGGGTAAGCATAATGCTGAGGTTTTGAATTTTCCTTAGAAACACAGCAGGGGATCTCTGTATCTCCCTCTGTCAAGCTGCAAAGCATTTCACTTCAACAGGATATGTCTGGAGCCAGGATTCTCAATTTTTTTTTCAGTTAGGCAAGAAACTTGAGGAGAACCTAGAGAGCAAAGCAGGAGATAAGAAACTAGAGCAGCAAGCTGTGAAAGAATGGTTTTTAGGGAACTGGGAGAGTTAGGACTGGGAATCTGGAAGTGAAGCAGTGTTTAGGGAGAAGCTTCTGACAAGGCACCAGCCATGTGAAGAAACCTTGGTTCAACTGCAACAGGAAGAAATTGAGTTGTGCAGCAACACTGAAGTTGTAGACAAGACAGAACGTGGAGAGCAGACTGGATGAGTGAGAAGCTGTAGCACCTGAGCTGCATGACCACGACCCCTGGCGTGAGCAGCTTTGAGACTCCAGCTGCTGATCCTTATTTTGTTCCCTCACAACTCTGTTGATGCTACCACTGTTGCAGAAAGAGGGATGGACTGTATGGTGTGGGGCTAATGTTGGGAGCCCTGATGTAGCACAAGGAGCAGCCTTCCTTCTCCTTCCCACAGCTGCAGGCATGAACATCTTTTGGACTCTCCATCCCAGATGACATAGCATATAACACACACCCCAAGCACATAGATGGTCCTGGAGTCCCAGTCAGCTCCAGTGAGAAGGAGGACTTCTTATGAGCAGGTGGGAGCGAAAGTGGCTGTGAGCATTTGGGGATGTAAAGGTCCTGGAACAGGGATGGGAGATGAAAACAGACTCATTGCACTGTCTTAACTTCACTTTCTGAAGGTGGACTGACCCCTCCAGCTTCCTAAATGCATCTTTGACTTCAGCAGTGAGTCTGATCTGTATGGGCTACAAATGTGTGGAATCGTGGGACAAATGAGAATGTGAGTGGAGCAAGGGTCTGGACAGAAGAGTAGTGTGAATACTCACACTCAGGTTTGGAGCTTACTGCCGGCACAGGAATGAAACACTGGATCATGTATGCCTAAGCATCCCTAACCCCTATCCTATCATGTATAAGAGAGAGGTCAAGTCACTATTTGGGTTTGCAAATGGGTTTCAGGAGGATTATTACAGACGACTTTTCAACAGAGGGACAGGTTACCGGGTACATCTTGAAGGCTGCTGACAGAATGAGACAGCAGGAGGTGGAACATGGGGACAGGTCAATGGTTAACAAGCTGAAAATAGTCCAGCAAAATACCACAGGTGGAAACCATAGCAATGGAGAAAAGAGTAACAGGATGATGGGAAAAGGGAATGCATCAGCGAGTTCATGGGAAGCAATACAAAAATTAAGACACTTCTGAGCAGGGATCCTCAAGCCCTTACTGTCGCAATTAGCCTCCCAAAGCTGGTCATTGTTGCTGGGACTGACACTTGTTTTGCCTGCTGAGTTTACTCATTCTTTTATTAACCCCCCCAGCAGTGGTTAACAGGGACATGGGAGGTTTAAGGAGGCCAAGGAGAAAGCTGTCACAGTGGCTTTGTCTGTAATAGCATTTATTTCTGAAGTGATAGGACAATTTCTCTCTAACACCTCAAAATGGGATCTGGGACAAACTGCTTTATTTTTCCTATTCTGTTATTCATAGTCAAAGCTAGATTAAGACCATGTCATTGTAGGCCTATTTCTAACCAGTTCTCCAGGGAAGAAAGCTTTCTGCTTTTTTGGTTTCAAAGAAAAGCTTGAAAAACCCTATCCAGGAATTTCTACCAGCGTTTGAAGGCAATTTATAGAGAGCAGTTCTGAGTTGTGAGTTGACTGTGCTTCTTAGTGAAGTGCTGTTGTTACCTGCAATTAGTAGAAAGGTCTCTGTAATGTGAGCTCATTCATGTGTGTGATCAGGAGGGGACACAAGTCCTCCAGACAGCATGATTGGGAGTAGGTGTTGATAGCCATTACTCATTGACAGTGTGGCTCACTGCATTTCTCAGACAGGCACATCACCTCCCTACTTTCAGCCCCAAGGGAATACTGCACACTGTGACCCTCTTGCTTCTAACCCAGCACTTTCTGGCCATGCTGAAAGATTGCAGAGAGGGACATGGCTGCTCCCACACCCAAGGTCTTTCACCCAGCCCTTGGTTTTGTGAGGAAAAGGAGAACTGCCACCAGGCAAGGGACTCTGTGCTGCATATACTCTTGCTGCTGCCATTTTTCCTGTTGCCTCTATTCACACCCTGTGTAGGAGTGTCTCCCTGTTCCCACTCCTCCTGCTCCTCTATCCCCTCTCTCTGTCCCTCTCACCCTCCTGGTACTCTGGACTTTCCTTGCACCTCTTTCCCTCCAAGTTTGTTTGCATTCCTCTTCCTGCATTACAAATCTCTTGCTGAAAAGTCAGCATGGCTGCAGTAGCCAGACCGAGGTGGCAAGTCCTATCAAAGCAATGAAATGTTATTTTTTTGTTTAGAGAAAGGAAATACTATTTCAAGTCCTACAGCATGGCATGGCCACAAGTTCGTGTTTCTTCTTACTAAGTATGTGTGCATTTAATTGCTTAGCCTGTGATAAAGATATTAGGAGCCCAGTTACCAGCAGCAGCCACACCTATGCTATTGTCATGGGTTCAAATGGTTTCATTAAACAAATCTAGGAAAAAAAGGCAAGAGAAATAGTTTGAAATGTTAAGGTGATCAGCCACAGGGCCCTTTGCCATGGCTGCCCTACTGCTTCTCCAGGCTAGGGAAACCCTGCCTGGATGGTATTTTCCTGTAGACCCTTGAACAAGAGAGTGGATAACTTTTCTTGAGCTTTTGATAGGAAACCATCTACTTATTCAGAGGGAGGATTTCAGCACCTGGTGACTGAACATCATATGAATGAATGGGTAGAGCTACCTGGCAGCTGTTGGGCATTTATCCTGCATATGAATATCATAACTTGTTGCAGGTCTCTACTCTGTAAAACATCAGAAGCATCCGATCAGGAATAAAGAATAACTGGAGTGAACATCCAGGTGATGCTGAACTGAGGTACCAGAAGATGGTTAAAAAAATTATCCCTTCTCCAGCTTCCTGCATTATTGCCAAACAGCAGGCTGTGGAAAAATAATCTCTGGAGACTAGTATTTCTGTCAGCAGTTTCATTTCCTATAGCCCTGGGATTTACAACAGCCTGTGCAGGACAATGTTACACCACTAGTATTGGCACATCTGTCTAACTGTGTACTGACCTGCTAAAAAGAAATTTACCCATGTAGACCACGGTTCTCCGTTTCCTTCTTCATGCTAACAAATATAGCAATAGCTATCTACATAACTACAGATCCAGCCCGGCTGCTGCTTCTATTTGGAGCCCACTCCCTAGGAGATCTTTAAAATACAATTATCTTCAGCTCCACTTAATCACACAATCTGTCCCAAGGTCTGTTCCTGATTTTTTTTGGTCCTCCTGTCGTCAAGGTCTTGTCTCTCCCAAGGTACTCTATTCTCACTTCTCTTTGGCCCTGTATCAACACTTGACCAGGTGTGTACCTTGTCAGCCACCTTGCTGTGGGACAACCTTGTGGCTGCTCTTGCAGTTGCAGTACTTTGCCTTGTAAAGCAGATACTGAGGTGATCTAATCCTATTTAGTCTACCCCAATGCAGGACATCCATCTGTCCGAGCCTTTAATTTTCCAGCCTCCCATGGCTGTTTTCATGTAGGTGTCAATGTGTCTCCCCAAACCATGTCCTTTCCCCTTCTCTCCCCAGTGAGCACCCAGGGCTGAGCACTCAGGCTAGCGAGCAGCCCATTCAGGTAGTATCTTTTTAGGCTGTTGAAGAGAGCAGAGCAGTGAGGAAATGGCGCATGTTGTGATATTTTGGGTTTCAGCTTTGCTAGAAACGAGCAGGTGGCTTCTAGTAAGCTGGAGGAAAAGGAGGTGCAACAGAGAGGCTGGAAAGTGCAGGTTTAGGAGACATACTGGCATTGAAGGACTACTAAAATTAAACTCTGCTCTCTAGGTTTCAGCTGTGTCTAGTTTGGGTTCAGCTTACAGTGAAACTTAGGCTCTAATTTATACCCTTGCAAGAGGACTATGGCTAGCTTTTTTTCAGGAGAATGAAAATGAAGTTTCAAATAAAATGCATGAAGACTGCAGCCATAGGTGAGGCAGTACTAGAGCAGATGAGAGACAAACTATCAGTAGTTAGCTGTAGCTTAATCCATAGTTATTTGCTGCAGAATCTCTTACACCCATGTTTGTCTTGCAGTCTATTTCTGGAGACAGGCTGTTAGACATCAGTTAAGCAGGTGGTTTGCTGATGACTCCCACATTATATATTGATCTGTTCTGCACTCCGTATTCCTGTCTGGTAACTTTATCAAGGCAGAATTGCCTTGGTGGTTTATGTTTTGACAGTGTCCAGCAGTAGTGGAATCCTGAATGAAACACATAAAATCCTCTATGTGTATAAACGCACTAAAAAGAACAGGCTAAAGTACCCACTTATTAAACTTCTTCTCCCCACTCTTGCCCTCTTGTGCCATGCAAACCCTGGATAAAACCTAACAAAAAGTTCAGCTCTTCCCCAGACAATCTGTGAGTATCCATTTTCTTCCCTCAAGCTGCAAAGTACCAAAGCTGCTTCTCAGTCCCTCACCAAAATGCCCAGCTGGCAGCACCTGTCAGGAGATGAAATGCCTCTCAAGTGATTAGACATGCCAGTCCTATAAAATACCTGAGTTTTCTTCGTCCCTTCTGCTGTCTGATCCTTTTGGCTGTCCGTGACCCATCCTAGACTGATTTCCTCCTTTACTGAGTACCATCATCAGCTTCTTCTTGGTGACTCTTTGCCCCAGCTTGGATCTGATGACAGAAAAGACAGAATGCACCTATTTTTTACTGCTGTTTCCCAGGTTGTGCAGGCTAATGCATGAGCCGAGGGGAGAGCTGCCATGCAGCGTGCCTCATGTTTTATGCTGTGCCTCTGTGGGGCTTAGGCATTTAGAATAACACATCTCTTCATCATTTTCCCGTTTGAAGGCTGGAAGGAACTAGCACTAAGACTTCATTTTTTGGGTCTGTTTAACCCAAAGAAGTACCTTCTGCATGGGATAGCACTGAAAGTGACCCTATATTTTCTTAAAGTGACAGAACTGGGCTTTTGATATCTGTTACCTGATTTACCCAGCTGGGTTCTCCTGACACCAAACAACTGTAGGAGTGCCCAAGGGCATTTCAGCATTTTGGTTTCCAGAATCAGGTCCTCTGTCCATAGGTGAAAAGAAATCGTGCTGCAAATTTGTGGATTAGGTGCAGGGCATAATTGGTTCCTATCCAGACAGAGCTCAGTCAGAGCTCTGTGCTTCCTTACACCTCAAAAATCACTCAAAAAAAAAGGATTGTAAATGGGCTTCTTAGAATGCAGAAGGAAAGAATGACCTTGGGGAAGGGTGGAGTTCATATATTGGATGATAAGAATAGATTGAATCCTCAGACTGGGTTTTTTTTCCCCCACTGCTTCAGTTCGGTTATAAACTTTCTCTTTCAGAGAAAAGCTCTTTTTGCCTTTTTTTTTTGTGTGCGTACTTTTTGCTCAGTCATACTCTTTCCTTCCAACAGCTTATTTTACATGTCACCTTTTGCCTGGCAGCAAACTGTCTGAGAATGGTTTTAAAATCGAGGAGGGCAATCTTAGAGCAGAGAAATGAAAATGCCTTATTTCCAAGCTCAGTTCTGCGTAGTATCTATAAGATGCAGTTACTTATGCTGTCTGAATCAAAATAATTTATAGCCATTATAAAAAAATATTTTAGGAGTTTCAAAATGGGAACTTGTAGCTCGATGCACTGATTGGTGTTCACAGATTTATTAGACATAAGTAACTTGAGAATAAAAAGCTAGCTGTAATCATTTTAAGGTGCATTTAACTTTTAAAGATATGGAACCAAAAAGTATATATTGGTTATAATGTTCAGAAAGCATGTGCTCTATTTCCCATTGGAAAGTGTGACCTGTCTTGAACTTTGCAGCCACAGTTCAGAAGCAGCTTTCATCAACTTGTGCGGATAGCTAAGTAGGTTTCCTATTCCATTGAAAAGAGGTAAAATCTCTTACCAGGATCTGTTAAACTGTGCTTATAAATGTTCTAAACATTTCGCCATCTCCTTGTATTCTTATTTCAGGTGGTCTGCAAGATGTTTGCAATTTGGTTTTATTTTTTGCTGAAAAAACGGACAGTTCGGGAAATACAAGGTTTGTTTCTTCTGCTTCCTTAGCTTTAAAAGCATGACATCCTATTGATGAAAGGAAATGACACTTGCTTTACACCAGCTAAAGGCTACAATTATTAACATTATAGTATCCTTAATAGCACGTATAAAACCCTTCTTAGGATTAGGAACAAAGTGAAAGAGAAGTAATGTATTTGACACATTGGCCTCTTGGAGTTTCAGAGAGCTTCATTGTCTAAGGAGTAAATGAGGAATATGAGAACCAACCAGTGCTCCTGGGTTTCTACTATTAGCACTACTATGAATCCATTTGCAGAGATCATTTGGTCTTTATGTGTCTTGGTTTGCAATAGCTATAATGCTTTTTCTACCAGAGAGGTGTAACCTGTTAATAGTTGTAGAATGCTTTGAGACCAGTGTATAGAAGGTACTGCATGAAAGCTCAAAATTACATACAGAAAGCCTGACTTCACACTTCCTGTCACTTTTCTGGATGACTTATTTTAATTACAGTGGGTTAAGCAGCTGTACACTTGCAATTGTTGCACGTTGAACAAAGTTTTTTGTTCCTGGGTTCCCATCCAGGTGCGTGGTTGTAAGTTGATCAATGCTGTCTCTGCTGATCCTTCCCTGTTTTCTTCCCTACAATCCATTCCAGCAGTGATGAATTCACCTCTTGAAATGAATAATGTCAAGCTTGTCAATATTTTAAAACCCAAACTTAATTTTGCTCTCTTGAGTCTTGCCTTTGGCTTGTGAAAGCAGAAGCTTTAAACTCTATTATTTGGGAAGTCTACTGGGATGCCTTGGTATGGCAAGTGCTATATAAGTTTAGTGCTGCATTGCTACTAAAGTCCATTAAGAAGGATCTTTCTGGGGCTGTCAGCACACTGCAGATTAAAACCAGAAAAATAAAGGCACACTCAACAAATGCTGCTGTAATGGTTCAGATAGCTGCAGAGAGAGGACTCATCTTTGGCTTGTGATCAGTTTATTTCTGGGTTCAATGGAAAGGTTGTTTGGCTTCCTGTGTAAGCTCTGAAAAAAAAAAAATCAATATGGAGAAGCTTGGGTGAGAGCCAGAAGAAATGCTATATTGAGATCCAGAATATAGAAATCCTTCACAATTTCTATATCCTGCTCCATACCAGCTCTTTATATTCTAGCAAGAACTAAACTTTGCTATCATGACTCCAGTACCGCTACAAGGGTATATAGGATGTGAACAAATTGTCAAACTTTATTTGGTTGTTTAAAAGCACATATCAAAACCCCCTACTAAGATACCGTTAAAAAGGGAAGGTGGATAAGAGGGCTGGAAACAAAACATAGGAATAAGCAATCAGTTTTTAAATTGATAGAAGTTGGCAGCGAGACCACTCCTTAATCCCTGCTATGGCCACTGTACCATTGTTTGGAAAAAGGAGAGCAAAGTAAACTATCTGAGGTGGATGTGACACTGCCGTGGATTCTCCTCGCATCTAGAAGAGATGGAGCAATGGCAGAGGCAAGCTACAGGAGGAGCTAGTGGTGGTGATGCCATTGCACAGACAGTGCCTCCAGAAGGGATAATGGAGGGCGTTGAGGCACCTCACCAGTTTTTGGTTGAGCTGTAACACCTCAGGAAGGGAACTGGGGTACCACAAGGAAGAGCGCAGCAGATTCCCTTGCTCAAGGCCTAACAAGGTGATCAAATATGCAAGTAGTGTCAATCTACTTAAAGTATGGGGCAAACTGGTCTGCAATAATGGCAATGCCATTGTTTAAGTCAATGGCACAATCTTCTTCCCCTGCTCTGCTTTCTCGTTTTGGTAAGGATGCTGAACAAGGCTCTCGGATACACATGGCAGAAATTGAAAAATGACATGAATATGGTACATTAGTGGGTGAGGTCTGGAAACACTGAAAGTTGGACGTCAGAGAGAAAGTCTCTGACTGTGAGGTGGAAAATGTGAATTAGGAAAAATAGATGCTCCTATTCACTCTCACAGAATACAAGGACAAAGGGACGTTCAATGGAAATTAAAGGCAGCAAATATAAAACTGTTAAAGGAAATACATTTTATACAATGCCTAATTACCTCATTCCCATAAGATAACATTAAGCCTAAGAGATTAGTAGGATTTAAAAAAAGGATTAGACATTTATATGGATAATGTAATTGGGGATGTTCTCACTAAATAGAATACATATTTTCTTTTGTTATGAATGGATAAAAACCCTCTTGTTTCAGGGTCTACAGTAGTTGCTAACTGATAAGAATTAAAAAGGAACTTCCCCCCTTGGCAAGTCATTCCCTACTTGTCTTTAGCTAGGTTCCCTGTACTTAATCTGAAACATTTCACCAGGCACTGTCACAGCGGGATTATTAAACTATATGGTCCATTTGTTTGGTACTGCACAGCAATTCTGTTGCTTCATAACCAGATGTCTCACTGTGACAGATCACAAAAATCCCAGCGGTCTGAAACAGAATCCCTTTTCTCTTCTGCTAGCTTCATGCGAGGGTTCACCTGGAGTGCCCATCTATTAGACACCACCAAATAGGCACTAACAAATCTCATTTATCTGTCCTAACAATGACACCTTCAAACTCTCCTGCAGGGCTTACACGAGATCAATTAGAGAGGTGGCAAGACACCAAAGACCCCACAGCCTACAGCTTTTGAGGGCATGTCCTTCTCCCACACATGTGAATGGGATTGTCTTATGGATGCTGCAGGTTGCCAGAAACTGGAACAAAACACGTTCAGGAAAAAATGAAACAATAATAATCAGAAATAAAAATACTTCAAAACTCTGCCTCTGACTTCCAGGAAAGGTAGGAAAGATGCTGGTAGTAGCATAGCCTTCGCATTTAAAAGCATCAGAAGGCCTTATCTAATAGTGCTAAAATTCAATTGTCTTGCATTTTGATTACTAAAACACCCTTCTCTTCGGTCTTGCCAAATGTGATTTCAGTCTGTGCACATCCCTGCGAAATATTGCTGTAAAGATCATCCTCCTAATCCATCAGCTTGAGGATTTTACACATTCTTTGCTCCTCTCCGCTACATTCCTCTTCTTTACCCCATCAAACACAAGCTATTTATCTTTCCTGTCAAGGCCCTTCCCACCCTGCCAAAGAACTCTCCTTTGCTATGACAGTGTCGTTTCCCTTCTCATCATTCTGTCAGTCTCTATTTCTCACTAGTTAACATTTTCATAGCAACATTTCTGTGCCTTTTCCTTGCTGTTACTGGAAGGAATCTTGGTAAAGAACAGTGAAAGACCCTCATTAACTTTCCAAATCTCTGTTGAAAACCCTCCTTCACTATGCTGCCTATGAAGAGTTTGACGGTGGTTTGGCCACTTCCCATCATACTGACAACAGGAGCCCATTCATCCTGTCAACTGCCTCTGTCTGCCCAGATACATCCACCGCCGTTTTAATACTCACATCTGGAAGGTAGGGATAGTCTTTTGGTTCCGCAAAGTGTCTTTACAATAGCCTTTCCATTGCTGGTTAGGATTTCTAAGGACCACTGCAAAACAAACACTGATATTCTTTTTCTATCAAAGTTCACTTGAACAGTTTACCTGAGTCCTGATGCTGCTGTACTAGTGAAATACCCAGGGTAGCAACTGCTTTCTATAGGTCACAGACACAGATCTACATAGAAGGTCATTGTGCTCTGTAGCAGAGGTCTCTTCCAAAGATACATGCAGTGAAAAGTGGGCTCCAGAGCACAAGTATTCAGTTTAGCTCTGTTCTTGGCAATGTTGCTCTTCCCTCATCTGCTAATGACTCCTGTAAATCTTCCAATCCAAGAAGGTGTCTTTTGTGTACTAAGTGCTGCCATTATGTATAAAGGACTCTTGTATGTGCTTAAAGTCAGTCCTGCAGGACAGTTTCAATCAAATTCTGTTCAATTTATTCCAGCTGAATAAGTATGTAAATAAAATTACATTAATGGTGATGTATTTGTATCCTGTTACACATGTAATAAGCTTGGAGTAATGCTGACTGTCAAGAGAAGACTGTAGAGTAAAAATTAGCCTCTAGAAAACAGCACAAAATTTGATACCTGGCTTACAAGAACAATCAGGGTTACATTTAATCCAGAGAGTCTTTTTAATCATGTTTGTTCATACTGCTTCTCTGCTTCATTCTAATAAAAAGGCTAGAACAGCTTGGTCACTTGTAGTGGTTATGTTTGGTTTAACAAATGTGTAGAATACCCTGTATCTGTTCCTAGCTCCCTGTTTTGAGTCTTTCAGTGATATTGTTATTAATAATAATCTTACATTTACAAGACATGTTTAATCCCAAAGAACATTATAAATAACAGTCAAGGCCCAAGGTGCTTACTTAGCACTGTCAAAATATGTGTAAGCTCTTCCAATTATTCAGTAAAACTTCAGATTTGGTACTAGAAATTGTAAATACTGATATACACATGGCCGAATATCTTATCTATTGAATAACTCCCTAGGAAATTTAGTCCCCAGAAGGTTTAGAATTCCTGCCAGATATTTTTGGATCATTCCTGGTGCAAACATTACCCAAAACCACTGGGGAAAACCTAGCTTTCACCAAGAGTGCTACGGAACGTATTGCGGGCATACTAACCAAGCACAGCCTCAGGATGTGAAGGTCTCATCTAGAGCATTAGAGACAGGAAGATATGTGGACTATTCTTAAGCAACTGGGAATAGCTATCTGAAATGGCCCTGCTGGGACTCAAGCCCCTGGCTCTAGGGAGCCCAGGTATTTTGAATGCTGCCATCTGTTCAGCTACCAGCTGCTCTTTTTCAAGCTGCTGGCCCAGGGAGTAGTTAGGAGCCCATCCAGTCTCTCACATAGTTGTTTTGCATATTTTATGTGATCACCAAGGGCTTCATGGTATTCAGGCAGAGGATTCAAAAGATAGAGGGAAAGGATGCAAAAGTATCAGGGACAGCACAGGGGGAGAGAAGGGGGAAGTGAGACTGAGCCAACACATACTCGCTCCCATCCCATCCCAAGGCACGCAAGCTGCACTGGGGGGTTCAGAGCCTTTTTTACCCTTCCACCCCTGCTGATTTGTTTTTAAAGGCCCTAAAGCACAGTGCAGTAGAGTTGTTCCCACAATAAACAATGTTCCAAATGGTGGTGGATCTTAGGTCTTCACCAGTTACGGCAAGAGCCACCTCTATGTGTGAAGCAAATTCTCTTTGGTGAGGTAATAGATATCAGGTTACCACAGACAAACTGAGATTGCCAGAGACTGTTCTGATTTGTTAACAATATTCAGAGACATAAGGTTTCCAAGACCTTTCTGACCCTGAAGTGCTTGGACAGCCTCCTTCGAAAATTCTGTCAGATCAACTATGAATCCTGATGTTTGAAGTGATATGGAAGATATTAAATCAGGGTCAGTGTCGATATGTTTAAAAAAATATTGGTGACTTAATATCCCCTCACATCAAAACTTTGCCTAGAAAGCTTTCCAAATTCATCCATACCGGACTAAAATTAATGAAGCTACAGTCATACCTTTCTTTCTATTTCATTTCTATTTCATGCCTTTCTTTCATTACTGCCAAGCACAGTTACATGGCCTCAACAAGACAGGGTAAAATCAGCACTGTAACAATAAGGTACCTCTTGGTGGAAGGTGCTGGGATTAAACCAAGACCCCATTCAGCCCAAAGTGATGAGTTATGGTATCCTCAATATATCATCCAAGAACCACAGAGGTCTTTCAGTAATCTTTTAGTTTGAATTAAACAAAGAAGCGGTCAGTGGGTTAAATAAATTCTTAAGAGGAAGAAGCTCTAACATTCATTCTGATCCTCCTTTTTTTTGTGGCTCTCTCATATGTGCTGCTCACATGCTTTCTTCAGTTATTCACAGCCACATGACAGGAGCTGCTTAATGACCAGATTATTCTGCTTGTGCTTTTGTACTGCCCTCTTCTTACAAACCTGAAACACTTTGAATTCACACAGTGAAGTGCAGCAAGTCAATGTTCACTTTTCACACACTGGATTAATTTAAAAAATGGTTTATGTGAAAATCTTTGGATGTTTTGTGTGGACACATCTGTACTTTGAATTTCTGCCTGGCTTCTTGCTGATGTCCCATATGATATTGCGCCATGCCAGGGCTGATTTAGCTGATTGCCTGTAGGCTCTCACTGGATCAAAGGTCAAGCTGATGGGATTCGGCCAATGTTGCATGTACTCAAAAGTAGTGTGTGAATATATACTCTCAAAATCTCCTATAGTATGTCATGCCTCGCAACTTCCTTGCCAGTATACATAAGTAGTCATCCAGAAGTCATCATACACCCAGGGAAAGCAGGCTGTTCAGACTAGAGATATAGGAGAATATGCTAAAATGAATGAGTGAAGAAGGATCTGCTTAGGATTTACCTCATTGCAACAGTGAAGAAATGAAACTCTGGCAAAAATGGGGGAAAAAACCCCAGGGCTGTAAACAAGGTGTCTGGCAATGTTCCATGTACCTATTTCTTCTCCAAGGCTTTGGGTCTAATATTTGGTGCAGGAGGTGGTGTGCAGGCTGTGGCCTGTGCTGGTGGCATAGAGGAGGTATGTCCTAACTTATCCAGGATAGAAAATTCCTGTAAATCCAAGATCTTTTCCCTGTGAAAAATGCCAGGGCAGACCCAGACAAAGATGCTCTCTAAACACAGCATAAACTTGCTGTACCACTGCAGTAAGAGGGTTCTCAAGACAGTGGCAACAGATTTTATGTTAACGTATATCTTTGGGTTATAGAGCATGGATGAAGGAAGGCACACAAATGTGTTCTGCACCCCCTGCAGTTGATGCTATTTTAGGCCAACAAGAGTTAGGAAGTTACTCCAATCTGTTTGTCTTGTAACTCCCATTTTGAAGCTATGTTTGCTGAAAGCAGCATCCATACTAGGGAAGTTTTGTTTGGTGATGATTATTACCCTAAAATTTGCATAGTAATTGCACACCATCACTTACCATCCTCATTCTCCCAGCCTTTTGCATTTTCATACTATCCATGCTAATCACTGAAGCACATGCCTCCATCCCAAGCAACCTAATGACAGCACAGCACTTTCAGATAGATAAAATGCTTAAAGAGAGGCATCCAAGACCACTGCTACTTCTGCAAGGGAGAGCTTGGACAACAAAGAAGGCGTTTTGCTGTTTGATGGACACTATCAGCTTTCAGCTCCCATGGCAATTTATGAGGTACATTTCCCAAAACAAGATATGTGGAAATAGAAGATTAAATATGCCTTGGCTGGTCACAGTCGCACTCTTGGCATCATCAGAGCTTAAGTCTAGTAAGGTTATTGCAAGACTCTGCTTGCCATTGTGCTTTGAATTGTCCCCTAGTGAAATAAGGGACAACAGCTAGCAAAGGCTGTGCTGCAGCTTCTCACCAAGAATGCAAAACAAAGCAGATCCAGGAAAGTTGTTGGTGAAGTGATGCTACACCTGTGGGAGAGGACTGTTCTGCCACATGAAGTAACCACATCTCCCTCATCTATCTTCTGCTTTCATACAAGTCCCTTCTCTGCCCTTCAAGGACTTATTTGTGCCAGGGTGAACAACTCCAGCATAAGGACAGCCTACCTCAACATGCAGGCAGAGTTGACTGTACTCCCTCTTGTGTCCTAATCTTCTTCCAGCTCTTTACTCCGTGGATTTCTCCTTCCTGACTTCCCAATGCCTCTCATCCCCAACACACCCTTCCAACTTTTTAGGGCTCTTTTGCAAAGGGGAAGTAGCGTGGGAAGCATTTTATTATTGCTAAGCCTTCCCCTGCCTGGGGAAGAGACTTGGGAATGGCACTCCAAAATCATCATTCTAGAAATATTTTCATGGAGGCTACAAAGATCCCAGCTGGCGCTGTAATGACTTAATCAGTTCCTCAGCTTGTCTTGCTGCAGTCTCCAAGAAAGGGGAGAGTATCAGTTGCCGAGTACCAGGCAGGCCTCCTAAGTAAGAATGAAAAGGGAAGAGATCAAGTGTTTCACCTCACCTTGATGGTACTGTGGAGGATGAACAAAGGAAAAAAATGAGGAGCAGAAATGAGCTCCTTGAGCAGAAATATAAGGCAGTTTTTTAAGTGCAGGGAGCGGGGAAAGACAGAAACGAACAGCAGAAAATAAAAATCAACAAAACCAACAAAGACAAAAAACTGCAGAAGGGGCTTCTGGAGTTGAGATAGAGGCAGAGACCCGGTGGAGGATGTGCTTGTGGCTTGTTCCTGTGCCGTATGCCAACCCCAGCCAGTTGTGCTCTGGAGCCTAGAGGGACAAGTGCTTATCATGGACAGCAGTACGCTTGCTGAAACACAGTCTTTCCTTTCTACTGCAAGAACTAGGGCAACAAAACCAGCAGATGCCCTACAACTCCCACATTTGTAGTCAGGCAAGGACATCAGACAGAATTGCCACATCTGTACCCACCTGGGAGCATCACGGCCTTACTGCCTGCACCCAGCAGCTATTCCACTGCTTTATGTCACAGGTTTCATTGACAGTATTTCACAGATTGTTCCACGGATGAGCCTGTGCCTTGCATGATGGAAAATTTTGCCTGGATTTGTCTGATAGGATTTTTACTACTTGCATTATTTGATTTTCAGTAAAGGCTATTTTTGACAAAAATGTTGAAGTTTCATAAATTTATATGCTATCTCATAAACACTATAAAAAGCCTTTTTGACAAATCTAATAAACATAACAAAATGGCCTTTCAATAAAATCACTGAAGTCTTGCCAGGCTGCATAATAAAGTTGCATTTCAGCGTGGTTAGCATCTAGGTTTAAAGAAGGAATGCAAACCCCCCCCTCACCTTTGAGCCATGATTTGTTGCAGTTTGTTGACCTTAACATGTTCAAAGACCCTGCACTTCACCTTTCTACCAGCCAGTGAGGCCCAGGGTTGTTTAGCTATGGGGCAAAAAATACAGTAGGTTCTCTTTTCATAGGACCAGATATTGCTCAGTAGCTTTCAAGTTTGTCATGCTTTCACCAGCCTTCCAAATATATATTTCATATGCATTCCACATTAAGTCATGCTAGACTGGAAGAGGTCTTATAGAAGTGTACAGGGGAATGTTTCATGACCTGGGGAAGATGATGGGCAGGTTGTTTTCTCAGAACAGAAAAAAGTCACAACACCCTTGCTGTCAAAGAGGTGTTGGGGTGAGAAGAGATAAATTTCTGTGTGTGTCTGTGTGTGTGTGGGGGAGAGAGAGAGAGAGAGAGAGAGAGACCACATACTAGGTAGTTACTAGCTGGTAGTAGTTGGGAGAAGTGAACTTGCTGTGTAATGA
Organism: Nycticryphes semicollaris; assembly: GCA_013400055.1. Lineage (NCBI taxonomy): Eukaryota > Metazoa > Chordata > Aves > Charadriiformes > Rostratulidae > Nycticryphes > Nycticryphes semicollaris. The sequence goes on from VXBJ01000274.1 coordinate 24,719, forward strand.
TGTAGTGACATCAGTTGCAGAGAAGGAATAAACCCTAGATACGCGTCTGGAATTAGGGAGCCCTATTTTGCAAGAACTTCTACAGTCTTGTAGTGCTGTGGGGGCACTGATGCTGGAGAAAGCTGGATGGGTGGACATCGAGTGCTTGGAGCAGCTACACTGGCAAGGGTTGTGGGCAAAGAATGAGGTGTGAAAAGAAATCCCAGCAACCCTGCTTCCTAAACCAAAACTATGTGGATGCAAGGCATCAAAGTGCACTCCTTTCTTCCATTCTCAGCATCAAGTCCTATCATAAATAAGGGCAAATCCTTGTCAGAGAGGACTCAGACAATTTAGTTAAAACCAGGGCAAAACTGTTAGACACACCAACACTCTGCTCAGCACCACCGGGCACCATGTGCAAACTAATGCAAGGAAGACATGCCAGGAATAAACCCACTTCAGGAGAGGACCCAATCTGAGCCAGCAGCTGGACCAGCACTCTGCTCCTCTCCCTACTCTCATCTCTACTCCCCAGCACCAGAAACAAAATTCAGAGCAACTGCCTAGGGCTGCAATGCACAATCCCAAGTGAAGGCAGCTGCCTTGCTGCCATGCCTGACCCGGAGCAGGTTGCAGAGCTGCACTGCAGGGAAAGCTGCTGAAGGAGTGCTATGCCATGGGGAAAGCTGCCAGGAGCTTCTGCCAGATGGCTTCAGGAGGAAGAGCCTCTCAGTCACGCCTTTCTTTAGATACACTGCTTATACACACACCTTTCCTGGGACTCAGTATATGCATGCCTTTCCTTGTTTCTTTGCCTCACCATTGGGAAGGCACTGAAAGACCCCATACTTACTTCAGTTTCTGCCACCTGCTTGTGAATCAGGCATCCTGTTTTCCCAGTTCAATCTCATCCTGTTCTTCCTTTTATCCACGAAGTGGAGGAAGGTGATGGAAAGATGGGAAAATGGGGAGAGAGGTGTATTGCGAGATAAACAAGACAGTAGGAGCACAGTCCCAAGGGACATGGGCAGTGCTTGGGTGAGTGCTACCACATTTCCCCACTTGATTTATGTATGAACCTTATGGCCTAATTCTTAAGTTGGAGCATCTTCAGCAACTTCCAAAGCTTCTTAGAGAAACAGAAGAAGACTATCAATGTGACACTGCTACAGAGGCAGGATCCTATGGATGCTGAAGTGGGCTCCCTTAACTTCTCCGTGCAATGTGAGCACTTGTCTTCTGGTCTTCCCCTGTGGGTGGTCTGCTCTGCATGACATGGTTAAGAGAGGTTTGGCAGGGGCACACCAGAGTCACAGGATGCTGTTAGTAGCACTGTGCTGTTCATTTAAAGGAAGTGTTATTTCATAGAATCATAGAATCATTCAGGTTGGAAAAGACCCTTGGGAACATTGAGTCCAACCATCAACCCTACTCTGCAAAGTTCTCTCCTACACCATATCCCCCAACATCACATCTAAATGACTCTTAAACACATTCGGTTATAAGTGATGGGGACTCAACCACCTCCCTGGGCAGCCTATTCCAGTGTCTGACCACTCTTTCTGTGAAGAATTTTTTCCTAATGTCCAGTCTAAACCTACGCCGTTGCAGCTTGAAGCCATTCCCTCTTGTTCTATCACTAATTACCTGTGAGAAGAGACCAGCACCAACCTCTCTACAATGTCTTTTCAAGCAGTTGTAGAGAGTGATGAGGTCTCCCCTCAGCCTCCTCTTCCTCAAACTAAACAGTCCCAGATCCTTCAATTGCTCTTCATAAGATTTATTTTCCATGTTCTTCAGCTGGCCTGATGAACTGGGCGTAGCAAATCAATTGGAAGATGAGTGTCACCCTTGAGCTTGCTGAAATGTGCTCCCCACTAATGAAACCAGTGAGTCCTTCCTAACATGTCTTCCCTAAGTACTGTCTTCTTGGTGTTAGCCTTCTTCCACAAATACTTGCAGAATGGTCATGGAAATAATTTGAAGTTATCTCTTGCTCTGACAGATGAACTGCCTAGTGTGAAATGTTTCTCTGCTGGTGGTGTTTATTAAGATTCTTCTAGAAATGACATGCATCTTCCAGTGGGCTCTAGGTTGGCAGCTGATAGCTGAACATAAATGGGAACTCCTGCTTGCAGAGCAAAAGATAAACAGCAGGAAACAGCAAAGTACATCTCTGTCCCATGAATGAAGAGATATTCTTCAGCGTTCTCTTCTGCTTTCTCCAATTTCATGGAATGTATTTAATTACTTTCCATTATAAATGATACTTAAATTAAACAAATGTGCTCAGAAAATCTTTCCTTCATTGCACAGCTATATTAACTTTATGATGTCACAAATGTCAGAATAAAGCATTTAAACTCTTCTCTTTATTGGCTAAAATTTGTCTGTGGTTGTAAATCTATGGAATTCAATTAGATTACACCAGATAGCAATTTGATCCTGTTTGTCTAGGTTCTGAGGTGAAAAGATTTACTAATGGCTCTAATTCCCTTATTTTCAGAGTTAGTTATCAAATTCACTTAAATTATATTCTGCCTTCAGTGTCATGAGAGCTACTACCAAAAGTGAAAGGAGAGGAGAGTCAGACCCTACGTAGAAGATTTTCCTTTCTGTGTTAGATATTCACGGCTTAATCTGAGAATACAACATGATAAAAATGAACAGCTTTTGCCTGGCTTCCACCTGACCTAGATTCTCTTTTAGGCTGGGTCTCTGTGTATACTTCCAATTTCATATTCAGTAAGTCAAGCCATTTATCCATAGTTTTGAGATCCATGACCCACCGTATGCCTCACAGTATAGTGCAAGCAGTGAGATTTGTCTGATTTTCACCTGCAAAGCGTGGCTATTCTCTGACAGCTTTTCACATTCATTCACAGCTTCAGTTGGAGGTGTTTGCTGGATGATCAGTGGGTGACGTTGTTGTCCAGAGCTTCAGACTGAGCTGTGTAGGCACCAGAAAGCAGTGGAAAGCAGAACAAGGCTGCAAGAGCTGATTTTGAAAATGTCTTTAATTAATTAAAAGTCCTGTGCAGCAAAGGAAAGTAAAAGCCTTCCACTGAAAACCTCTAAACTGGATTCCTTGCTGGCTTCTTTGGGATGGAAGGTACTACAGAAATGTATGATGTTATTGCAGTTGACTGCATCGATATGGCTCAGTATGATGCAAGGAGGCATTGTTTAGAATGACAATGCAGTTTTACTTAACCTTCACTGGTAAAGTCATGCCTGTCCTGGAGCTTTTACGGGGCATCTGGGGAGGTGATGAGTAATGCTGACTCGAGTTGTCTGTAGTTCCCTCTCTCCAAATGAAATAGACACAAGATATATGATTATATCAATGTAAGTCTGCAGTACCACAACTGAATACATGAAAACAGCCTACGTTACTGTAAATCTGCCAATGGTTCAATGAATTCAGTGGATTTATTTCAGCTTTACTGTCACTAGGACCAGAATCTGTCCTAATTGTTAGTCATTGACTAGTAGGGTCAAAAGTGCCCTTTGTCTGTGGGAGTCTGCATTTATAGGTAAAACTATGCTACTAAGCTAGCCATAGAGGCATTAACAGTGCCTCACTGGTACATCTGTAAGAGATGAGCATCATTAAGCCACAGTGCTCCAAAACAAAAGAATTCTGGAAGATGTCATGATAATATACTGCATCCCTTGGCCAATTATGTCTCTTTTGACCTAGATCTCGCTGGTCTAGAAAAACACTTCTTCCAAGTTCAGCTAGGATCTGCTTTCCCTGCAGCCAGGCTTTAATTGAGCTAAGTTTCCTGAGCTCATTTCAATGAATATTGAGTGGATATGTCAGCGAGTTTCTTTTCGAGCCCTCAGAGATCTCATTTGCTCTGGCACTTGTAGTCTACATCAATTTTACTTTGTCTAGCCTGGAACATATTTGTACCCATCCTTTCACCTGTTTATACATAAACAGAGGGTAATGGCTAAGAATGAACAAAATTCCAGGAGAAACATTTCATACTCTCTTTATCTGTTTCCTATTTACGTGCTCCTTATTTAATTGTGATTCAGCTCTTTGTCTAGAAGGAGGCTGAGGGAAGACTGAGTCAAAACTGAGCTACAACCTCAGAAAATTGTGCAGCATTAAATGCTTTGTTCTGTATATATAACACCGTCATATAGATATAGTGCTGACACCAATGAAAAATTAAGCAAGAAACTGACACAAGAGAGATTGGAACAAAGTGGCAGTCAGGTCCTGCAGTGACTTCTAACACTCTTATAAGGACTACAGACCAGTCACAGAAGAACATCTCCTTTATTAGTTTCTAGGTATCTGTCATTTTCTGCTATGTGTATTACTGCTGATTATTATCCATAAGTTCTTTTCAGGAAAAATTGAGGAGAAAAAGGAGAATAAAAGAATGGGATAGGAATGCAGAAATGTTCATAGTGAAACATAACGATCTCTTTCATCTTCTTCAAACCTCTTCCTAGAATAGATGGCCTTTCCAAGGTTCTCCCCTAGACTGCACATTTTCTGCACTTCCTCATGCCCAAAAGCCCAAGGAAAGTGTTTCACAAAAAAATGAGTTTCTCAAAATGAGCAAGGAAGCCCCAGGAGGTTGTTTAATTCAAATACCTGAAAGTATAAGTGTGCCATAAACGAGTGAAGCAAACTTTGGAAGCTTCTGAACACATTCAGTCACGTTCTCACCTGGTGCCCTAGATTGTGAGAGGCTCTGTCTTCCATGTATCTTTTTTTCCTTCCATCTAAAGAAGAAACCTACAAGAGACATCACCTACCTGCAAAACTCTCATATCACTAACTAGGTGGATCTGTGCGTTTTCATCCTGGAACAGTTTGCTGCTTTGCTGCTTCTTCCTTTCTTGCTCATAGGGTGATGTCAAAAATGTCATTCCTTATGAAAGCCAGGAGGAAAGGACAATGTCAGTGTGTGATGTGTAGGGACTGTGGCAGGGAGGGAGGGCACAGATATAGGTCTAATGTCACTAATAATACATGAGGCAGCATAATAGGAGGTCTTTGGAGAGAAATCACCCCTTAAGGGATTCTGGACAGGTGGAATTCAGTCCTCCTTTGGGAGTTAGTTACAGCAATTGGCCCAATATATCCTGATGTTTCACCTTCTTTGATATATTAGATCATTTCAAATGCTTAACCTTGAAATGACAGAGCTGCTGTAGCTGTTCTTGCATGGTTCTGCCTAATAAGTTGAGACTAGGGTGGGTCAACTTGGAGCCTCAAGGTCTGTCTGAGTCTTGCAGGGATGCTGTTTTTGTTGTCACAGGAACTTCTTCAGCTAAGGCACAGACTGGAGAAGATCAGTAATGACTCTGATACTATAATTTATAAGATATTCTTGTTCTTGATTCAACACTACCTTAACCTCTCATCCTCTCAGACAGCGATTACCTCATCAGGAGGACCAATTCTGAGCACTGCGCCTGAGATATACAGCACTCTGCTGCATTTTCACGTAACAATCAGACATTTGTGGGGTAGGGTGGTTGTGGAAGAAATTCCAATACAACTTCTGCCAGCCAGACCCACTTCCTACACATCACACAGGGACAACTGCCAGAGAGAATGCAAAGATAGTAGAACAGTGTCTGTTGTCTCCTTTTCTTGAGAGGATAATCAAAGAACCCAAGCACTCTGTCATTGTCTAAGCGCTGTACAAATATTGGTAACTAATTTGTATTCTGTGCTATTCTAATAAAGCAAACAAGTAATTTTGTTTATACACTGAAGGCTCTTTCCTGATCTGGTTATATTAAATTAAAGTTTGGACCAAGATGATCTGATGTTCTTTAAATTAGAGGGAAAATATGGATGTCACATTCATGATTGGATTGGCACGTGAAATTCGTGATTGTGTTTATGTCAGTGGGATTATATTAAAGTATTGGCTTTATTTTTACACTACATAAGATCTCACACACTGCAGGGCTCTGACACACTGTTGTCAAGATACAGACGTCCTTTGCTGCAATGGCACTGGGACTCCTGCGGGACAGCCAGCGCAATCCACAGCCTTCTGGTACCTCCCCAAGCAGGCCGGTACTGAATGATGCTGTTCCAGTGCAGTGCTGATGCTTTCCTGGTTACTGGGTTTTTTTCCCTCTGCAGTACTCTTTCCTCCCACCAGTATTTCTAGTTCACTGTGCACACCACCGGCAGGGCTGAGCCCTGACCCCAAGCTCCTTCTTGAGAACTTCCTGGCATTTTTCCTGGGATACTACTGTTTGGGAGTGAAAAATGCCTATTGCATAGAGGTGAAAAGGCAGAGGGCAGTGTTCAGCCTTCCTCTTGCTACACCAAACTTGGCTCCACCAGGCATGGCTTTGCTTAAGGTCTTTCAGTTTGTTCAGTGAAAACCAAGGTCCGGCAATTGCATCCCATTGAAATCAATGTCAGGGACTCAAAGGCAGCTCTAACATTTGGCATCTGAGCAGGAAGTCCCAGATTTACATGGGAAAGGCACCGGGCAGCATCCAGCTTGGAGCAGCAAGCGCCACACAACAAATAAACATTGGTTTATTTAGCTTTCAGTAGCCTTGGAGCTAAACGCTTATCACCAGATGCAGCTCCCTTTACGTAGCACTAGCCTTGGAGAAGGCTCTCAACAAATCACGAGGCTCTTGTCTGCGAGGCTCCTGCTGGCTTTCTATCTCTGTGCTGCGCTCAGAGATATTGCACGGGAGGAATAACAATAGCTCTGACAGCATTTGCTGGGGACCCCTCGATGGCTGGCTGAGCAGGCATGCTGGGGAGCTGGCATTCCCAGTGTGTTTTTCTGGGTAAATCTCTGGGAAGGTAAGGGCCGTGTGTAATAAAAAAGGGTGGGGGAAGGGGGGTATTTTGTACCTGGGATGGGCCACAGGTACAAAGCACGTTTTGCTGTTTGTTGGAGCAACACTCACCTTTGGGGTCACAGGTGTCATTCCCTGCCCCTTCACGTGGCTCCCACACTGGTCAGCAGGTCACTCCCTCTATTCCCCACTAGCAGGTGAAAACAGCACTGATTAAATCTCACATGCCCTGTGTTCAGCACGATGGCTGCCTCCTCTGGGGCAGAGTGACTGTCACATACTGATGTTCCTGGTTGAAAGCCCTTTACGGTGCCGATCCTTGCAATACCCCAGACTTGCTCTCTTCAAGCTTAATTTGACTGTGTGTCAGCGCCAGACACAGCTCGGCTTTTACAGTGAGTCTTTGTCAGAGATAGATCCAGCACTGGGAACTCACCCCACTGACACTTCCCTCCTAAATCCATCCTTTTCTCAGAGTGTGCTTTGAAACAAAACCATTGTAACCACATATTTATTCCTTTCTGACATCTCCATTGCTCTGCTTCTTAGGAACACAGCACATTGTTTTGGTTTTTTTAATTATAAGATTATTTTAATAACGTGTTTGTATTGTATTCTGAAATGCTTTTGTTGTTGCTCTGCAGTGCCCCAAGTGTCCTGGCTGCAAAGTGCCTTACATACAACTGGATTATTACTTTGCTTAGGTAAATATTGGAAAAAAGGTTTACTGGTATTGCCAAAGGCATTGGAGCAAGCCCCAAATACACATATAAACACACATGCTAAAATTCATGTAAGTAATCAGCAGGTACATGCACACCCACACATACACCACAAAATTGTATTTGTGCACTTGAACTTCTAGCAGACAGCAAGGAAACATGCAGAAAAGATCACCTCAAATTTTTCTACCTTTGAGGACTTGAAGTTAAGTTTGGATGCAAATCTGAGCTCTGTCATTGCATCTCCTGATTTCTATGAAAGCTTCTCTTGCTTTTGTGTGGCTGCCTCAAACCTAGAAAATATTCCCCATTTCCAGCTTCCGTAGGCTGTGCCCACCACAACAGGCATGTGGTAAATCTTGTTAAACCAAGCAAGTTTTCTGTCCTTGTGAGAGAAAGTCTGGGGTTAGAAATGCTTATTAGCTTCTGGCAACAATAATTCAGAAGACAAACCAAATCGCCTTCCAGCAAAAGTTCCAGGATGAGAAAGTTTTTCAGGGATGTGTAAAGGTGTGAGAGCAAGAGAAAACAGGAGTATTTAAGCAACGTCTTGTTCATGTCAGGCAGTGTAGCAAGGTTGCGTTCTGTTGTACTATAAACTGACTGTCCTTGGCCTCTTCTTTTCCTCCACCTCAGTAAATCAACTCTTGCAAACCTTTAGATCTAGGAGATTTCCAATCCCATCTATATGGATGGTTGACCTCCTTAGCTGGTGGTGAAGAGATATCCATCTACCTTCGTGACAGTTAGAAAAAACATATGGATGGAGAAAGACCTCCGGGTTTATTTCTAAGAGGGCGAAGCAGAAAATATTTAAAGGTGATTTCCCAGTACTGAAATATTCCTGTGGCTCCAAGCAGAAAGTTGCAAACATCACTGTTAGAACTGGTGTTCTTGGCACCTGGTCATGAACCTTTTTCCACTGTGGTCAGTGAGACAACTGTTTTCACCAACACCTTATAATAAATAAGCCAGAAAAGCAGAGCAAAGACTGAATGATGGACGATAAATATGAAGATTTAATTCTTGACCTTTTGTGTTTTGACTGAGGGTCTCTGCTTACCAAATTATTAAAATTGAACTGAAAGACCTGTGAAATATCTTAATAGCTATATTTAGAAAGCAAAGTTGCATTTTTACCATCTCCTCATGAGAACCAAGTCACCACCATCTTTTGGGGCACTTTTTGCTAAGCAAAGTATTCTCTTCATTCTCTCACATCTGCAATACTCTGTGTCCTGCTTTAGCTGGCACAATTATTCTTCATTTGTAGGACTCAGCCTTGCTCAGGTTTGCCTGAACATGTAAATTCTGCATCTCCCTTTGGTTTTGTAAACCTGGCCCCACAGCTGGGTTTTCTGAGCTAGCGTTTCCAGACCTCTTGCCTCATCCGGGACACTTCATCCCACAGCAGAGATTTTTCTTCAGTTCCTCACTAAGCATAATGTGTCCAACTTACCCAACTGGTTAATCATGGAGTTTGTGGTTTAATGTGTTTTTTGTGGCCTTGTTTTGTCACATTTGGCCACAAATTGAGATCTGCCAGGGCTGGGCAATATGCGCTATTGCTCAGCAGCACTCAGCACCTGCAGAGATAAAAAGGGATGAGGGCTGGCTCTCAGGGAGAGCTCTTGTCCAGAGTTTGGCTGCTGAAATGGCTTCAACTTTGGGTGTCAAAAGTGGTAGAGGTTAAGTGAATCAACAACCCAAATTTTTCACCATAAAAGCCCTAGAAGCAGCAGCCCAAATCCAATCCAGATGATAATTTTCTTTCATAATTTATTCCCTTTGCACATTCTTAGCTCTCTTTCTCCTTGAGAGAAGTCTCTTGGAGGTCACATCTCTCTTTGTCTTAACAACACCTGAGTCCATGGCATACAAGCCCCTCTTTCCAAACATCCTTTTGTAGCTCAACACCTGTCAGCTGGAGACGAGGATTCATCAGCAAATAGGTAGTAGAGCTAAAAATGACCCCAAGAAAGATCTAAACTAAATTTTTCAAAGCTTTCAGATCATGGTGCTTTAATTAGCTAACAGAAATCTAAGCACTCTGAGCCCTTACAACGTCACCCTGCAGTTGGCTACTTTCCTGGGCCAAGAGTCTTACACTAACAGAAATTTGGGAGATTGGAATCTCCTATCTCTCTTGCAAACTTTGCCATCCATTTTGAATGTGACATTTAGTAATGTAGCAAGAGTACAGCATAAAATTAAAAAAAAAAAAAAAGAAAGAAAAAGAGAGAAAACCCAGAGAATGCTCCAGAAAAGAATAGCTCCTGCCATTTCCCTTTTGTATCCACTGCTGAGGTATTTGAAAAGAGCAGAAGATAAGTAGCCTTATGACTACTACAGATTAACAGGCTCTGAGGTACTGAACGTGGATTGCTGCTGCTAGGAGTATAATGGCTATTGAAATTCACATTTATACAGACATTTCCATGGTGGCACTGCAAAGAGCAGGGTGTATAGAAGGCTGCAGACCATAAATACTGAGGCCATGCAAAATAAGACAAGGAGCAAAACTCCTGTCACTGGGAAGCAGCAGGGCACTGATCAGTTCCTGCCCTGTAGGAGACCCACTCCAACTTCAGATTATGGATCTTCCTCAGAGACAAAGGATACACTAAAGCTTGGAAAATTCCCTCCAGAGACTTTCTACAGGGGAGAGAACATGAGTCCCTGGCCTGCAACACTGAGTGACAAACTGCCATGAGCTGTCTGATGTTCTGCCTGGTTGTCTGCTGCAAGGTCATAGGCACTGAGGGACTTCTGCCAGGTGATCCAGGGAAGCTCTGGAAGACAAAGGCACAATGGAGTTTTTGGGTTCTCTTGCAGCCTTTTTTATTATTTTTTTTTTGGCTTATGGTTTGTTTTGCAGAGCTCATTGAACAGGGAAGGGGCTTCATGCATGATGTGCTATGGCTTGTCACCATTGCAGAAGCGTGTTTTGCGGTTGTGCTTGATGTGTGGGCTGCAATGTGCCATGTCATTGTTTTCCAAGGTGTGTATCAGAAAACACAAGCAGGGTTTGCTCAAGTCTGATTAAAGCAAGTCTGACTTTTGCTTTCCTTGCTTTAGCACTAGAAATGAGAGGCTTGGAAGCAGCAGCATTAGGGTTGCACCAGAACAATGACACTGTTAATTCTCATCCACGAGCTGTGATGGAAATCATGAAGCATTCTGCATGTGAGCAAATCGGGCTCTCCTGATCTTCTGAGTTGTAAAGTCAGTAATGTTGTTCCCATACTATGGCTGGGGAAATGGGTGAACTGAGAAGAAAAGTGCTTTTTCCAGCATCATCTAGATCAGGGATAGACTTGGGAAAATAATGCAGATATCCTTTCTCCAAGTCAGTCCTCTTTGCATGTCCTTGTAGTGTACAACATCTACACCCACAGCCTCCAAGCACCTTCTAAGCATTTGTGGTGTTACCCTTCCAGCATCCCAGTGAAGGAAATACTGGAGTGCTTCCTTTACACCTGAAGGATAGCAATGCAGGGGGTCTAAGATATATCTTATGCCTTTGGTTTGAAGAAATCTGAAATTATATAGGAAGCTGAACTGGTCATAAACAATAGTTGTGTAAGTTCTGGAAGAAAGTGCTGTAATATCCTGGTTTTTTATATTTAGTTGCAGAAAAGTTAATACTTCCTCTGCCAGGGAAAAGGGGGCAAACTCCCAACCAAACTTTCATGTCTGCACCTCTCTGGAGAGTAGAAATTGCACATAGTTGTTAGATCTCAGTTATATCCACACATTTATCTCCAGCTGCTGCTGTTACTCAGTAGAAAGGTGAGATGTTGATTTTCATCACTTACGTGCTTTTGATTAACTGATCCCCAAGGAAAAGAAAGATTTAAAACCACATCTGCAGATTCCCAACGATATGTCCTGGACAGACCCGGTCCTCTTCCTCCCTCCTGTCCTACAGCTTTCCATCCTCTAACGGCAGGGACATTTCAGAGCAAAGGCAAATGATTCCAGCTTGTGTGATGATTTTATCCCATCAGAAAAGCGTGTTGTCTGCATCTCGTAGGGTGCTTGGTGCTATAACAGTAGGTGGTGTAGGTCATGACAGCAGCACTGGCAGAGATGTGTGTGGGTGGCACTGGAATACCAATGTGACCTGGAGGTCAGCAGTGAAGAATCTGGCAGATTTTGGTGTGTGACAGGTTTTGATACCAAGTATCTTTGTTAAAGAGGTACGGCCTTGCTGCATTCCAGCCATCAACACTGAGAGCAAACTCATTGTGCCAGAGAAGCTGCAGTTTCTTCTAGAATTGCTAAAATTCAATATTAAACAATTAAAGGTTAAAAATAGCTCCACGGCTATGTCTATTCCTTTCTCTAAATGTTTGCTTTCTTTGTTTCTGTGTTAGTGGCACTGGCCAAGTCAGCACTCAGATGTGCAGCAGAATTGAATAAGTTATTGCTTTAGCCCCCAGGGTCATACAGAGCACATGGACATGGCTGCAAGAAGCTTATAACTTATTTTTACTGGGGGGAAAATGTGGAAATGATCCCCAAGTCTACAAATAGAAGGAGTCGGTCCCATAACAGTTAAGGCCACCAGGCTTTCTTATTAAGGTCAGGTCTAGTGTGTCATGTTGAATGTAATTATTCCACTGCTTATAATTTCAGTACATTTGATTCTGAATATGAAATGAGGCAATTTTCTTCCTGAGGATAAGAGAAATGTGTGCCTTTGCAGAGCATGAGACACAATCAGTCTCAGACTGGCCAGCTTTATTTCTTCCTGATGAGGCACTGACTCCCCAGGGAATAAGCTGAAAACAGTATTTTCAACAGAGAGGCCAAAATACAAAGAAGAAAGTTTCTCCTCTGCTCTCAGGGGTGTTGTGCTTGGATGGTGGCCTGTTGCTAAGTGGCCCCATGGGAACGATTCCCAAAAGGATCATAGTTCTCTGTCCGGGGATTTCATTCCCTTTAGACCTCTTTCATCTCTTCATTGAAATCCTAATGCTGAGTTTGACCCTGTAAGCTATTAGTTGCCTTCAGCTACCATTCTTCCTGTTTTAAAAGCAAGGCCGATAGGAACATTAAAAAAAAGAACTCTTCAGACCTGGAAAATTTTATCATTAGGTAAGTGCAAAATACTCTTCTCTTTTTTTTTTTTTTTTCTTTTTACTTTGTGAAGTGAATGGGATTGGATTCTTTGTTGCCTTGCACTTTACACTGAAATGTATGCTTGTGCCAAATGCTTATAACACGCTGCCAAATCCAAAGAGTAGCATTTTGTATGTTCTTTGTTCGGACATGAATGCCTGTGCAAGGTGCAAAGCAAGACTAGCTCAGATGCTACAATAGTCCCAATCACAGAATGTTACTACTAAATGCTAAAACATGGTAGCACATTTCCTTAGTTCTTCTGCCTCTTGTCTGAAAACAGGATCACTGAAACTGAGCACAGTACTCACCCTACAAAACTGGCATAAATTTATAAAGCTACTAGGTATAAAACAGCACTTCCCATGGCCTTGTTCACTTGCAACCTGCAAATAAAATTTAATTTTTCAACAGCTGAGCCCATATAGAAATTATAACATTGCCAGTTTGTACCCTCAATAATTTTCAGGTGTCCTATGACCACCTACAACTGCAGCACAGAATGGATGGCAAAGGATTGTGTATGCACGCATAATTAAAACACTCGCTACCTCTAATCCATTTCATACTTCAAACAGAGTTAAAGGGTTTTTTATTATACAGTGGTCCTGCACATTTACGTTCTCTGTTTTTCCAAACGCTTTGTAGTCCCACTGTGCTGACAGAAGTGTGTCCTCCCTTAAGGATTACCTTCAAAATGAGCGCTCTTTGTTTTAGCTACACAGGGGCTGGGGCCCAGGTTGCTAAGAGGAGTGATATCCTTGGGGGATGACAGGATGTAGTACTTGTGGAAGAACTCCTGAAGTGAGTGTCTTTCCTACTTCTGCAAGTGAGGTTATCTCCCTCTGGTGTCTTCAGAAGGATGTGTATATATTGTCTGCCAGTCCAAATCTGGAGGTTTTGATGGCACAGTTTCTTGAATTTTTTGGTGTTGTCATCTATTGTTCTTAGGAAAATGAGCGTGATCTATGTGATCAGAGCACTTAGGAAGAAGGACCTTACCTGTAAAAAGGCACAGCTGGAGCTAAGGGTTCCCAGTGCTTTTTTCTTGGATGTACTCTGGCCAGCTGTGGTTACCCCAGGCAGTGCTGGGCATGACTATCAGGGAGGTCGAACACTTGTGTTTCTAGTTCTCCTTTCAGCTCCTCACAGCAGAGACAGAGAGAGATCTGTTCTACGGGAAGGATAAATAAAGTTATATTCTGCTCTTTCTTGGAAAACAGAAGCTTTATAATTGAGTTTGTCCACACAACAGCAAAGTCTGAGTATAACATCTTCTTCGTAGGTTCCTGAGCTGAAAGAGCCACCACCTTTAGCTCTAAGCTCCTGTATCAACTACAGGGACACTCCTTCACCCCATCCAGTGTGGAGAAAGATGGCACTGAGAAATGGAGAGGTTGGAGAGAGCAGTGGCTTGAAGACCAATCTCAGAGTATAGAGGAACTCTCTCAGCAAAAATTGCTGGGCTGGGATCCTGTGACTTGTGTAAAAACGTGGTGTTGAATTACTGCTAAACACATGACTAAGTAATGATGGGATTCACTGAGAGCATCAGTATCTACCACAGGAGCTTGCTGTGCTTGGTTCAGCTGTGCTTGGCAGTCTGTAACCTCCCTGGAGATCAGCTGGCATTTAATTCTGATCACTGCAGAAAAGGGAGGCTGAGCTTGCAACAGTGACTGACTTAGTTTATGTGTGTGAAAATGTTATTGAAATGGGAAAATGTCTCTCCAAATGGATTTTGCTTTGCCGTTTTAAAATCCCATGTAAATGATGCACAAAGGATTTGGAGTGGGGGAACTATCAGAGATAATAATAAACTATTAATACGAACTAGTCGAGTTTCACTCAGTAGGATTAAGACTCAGTCATGTCTCATTTAGGAGTGTAGTATTAAGCCGTCCTTCAGATATGACAAGTTTTATGTTTTCCCTGAGTTGTTTCTAAATGAGGAGGGAAATCTCAATTAATTTAAATTTTTGCCTGCCGTCAGTCCTGCCTTTATGGGTTTTGGAGTCCAACCCGATGCCATGACCTAAAGTGGCAGTGATGGATGTAGGAAGCAATAAGTACCAAAAAGAGGTGCTGAGCATGGGAAGGGTTGTCTGAGGAAGGGGCACTAAGAGGAGTGGGGAACATGCATTCTCTGGGAGTCATAAATGTTGCCATAGAAAGTGAATTTGAAATGGTAGATTGTTTTACCCTCAGGAAAACAGACTTTTTTCCTAGCACTGGCTGCTAGAAAATCACAGCTATACATGGAAAGACCAGCTCAGCATCCCTCTGGCTGCCTCTGCATGCAGCAGCTATCAAACTGCATGTGTGTGTCTCAAAAGTGTGGTTCCTACTCCTTCTCCCACAATTTTGCCCCTTGTCTTGCCAGATCCTATTATTACAAGCTCTTTGTTTCACGGTACCTCACGTTAGATATCCTCTGTAGGATTTTAGTAGTTTATTTTTACAACCCATCAAAGCAGCTGAATCAGGGAACTCACCTGTAATGTGGTTAAAATGTATGGCATGTGTCACAGTTACATTTGCCAACTTATCTCAGCTTAGCACAACACAGACATGTTGTTATATTTAGGTACCATTTACACTGACCTTTTCAACTCTGCTATACATGATCTTAGTTATTTTGTCCTCCTTAGATATCACTTAACAAAATTCAACACTGGCAGAGCTGCAGCCACTTGCTGCAGTGTCTGCATTGTTGTCATTATCCCAAATATTGTGGCATTTAGAGATATATTTCATTAGGAGGATGGGATCTGACCATCCTTCTCCTGTACAAGAGAAATGTACCATCTGAAATCAAGATACCTCCAGTCATTAACACTGGAGCAAAATCAACCATTTAAGGGATTCCTTTCATGAACTTGCCATTAACATTTGTGGTTTCAAATGAACTTGCTATGATTGGCTTTGCTTAGGATATCTCTTCAGGTTATCCAAAACATCTATCTGAAATGCCTCCCCTGTCAAGTGATGTAAACTCAAACTGCTGCTCTGCCCACAAGTGTGTCCTTCATTTTGATTTCCCTACTCCTTTGCTGTGATGGTTGTGAGCCCTCCCTTCTTATGGGACTTGGTTTTCATTGTCCCTGCTGTGTTCCCTCGAGAGCAGCTGGAAGTCAGAGTTCCCAGGATCACACAAGCACACAGAAATTTTATAAAATGGAAGCATTTCCTTGCTTACAGTTTACTGGGAATTTTAGCTGGCGTGTGAATTTTTTTTTGGACAGTGAATTTTGAATTTGTACTAGAATCTGCCTTTGAAAACCAGTATTAGCAATTAATGAGGTACAGCAGTTAGGGGCAGAGAAGCTTATTAAGTCATTTAGAAATCTAGACAAAACCAGTGCAATTTAAGGTACTGAATTTTTGCAACAAACAGCTTGTGAATGAACTGCAGATAATTTGATCTAATTAACAGGTTTCCAGATACAATTTCAAAGGATGAATTAATTTCAGAAAAAAATCTCAAATCAGTGAACAGACACTTTGTAAAGAATAAATAGATCAAAATATAAATTTCATTTAAGAAATTATTTATATTAAATAATTTGCTCATCTCCACTGAGGCTTAGCAGTTCCCACTCCTGATTCTAGCCCCACGCACTCACACACATGCTCAGTCATGCACTCACTCTCTCTACGTGATTTAGGTCTTGCAACGTCTTGTCATTATCAGTAATCATTAGAGCCACACTCATTTTGCTGTTCCAGTTCCTCCTCTCTCACCTTTTGTGGCTCTGCTGGTGTCTACTCTGATTCTTCTCTGATTAATTTTAAACAGGGAGACTTACATGCTTCAGTCTTTAGGTGGCACCAAAACTGAATGCACTAATTAGGGAAGCTTTATGATTTCTATTATTTTGTAGTCACAGCTAGGCCATTTTTCCAGAGCTTGTGAAGGTTCATGAGCTCTGATTTAGGAACGCTTTCTATGAGTTCTACATATATGCTATATGCTGTCTGTAATGCTAGATCTTATGTTGATTAGACGGCATCATCTAAATAGCAACAATTGCACCAGCAGCTTTGAAGTGTTCTGTATGTTGGTAACAACTGTACTGAATCAAATGGCAAGAGTTTGACAATAAAATATAATCAGAGTCTTAAAATATAAAATTAAATGGTGAGCTTGTCTGATGTTGGTAGTGGTCCTTTCAATTCCTTCCTATTCAAGTGTATGAAGTAGTCAAATATTTTCTTTTCATCTCAGGGCATTATTATCTTTAAGGAGTTTGTGTACCGACTTCAAGCTGTCTAGGTGGTATTGACTGAAACAAAGCAATGCATGCAATTGCATTTCTAAAGAACTAGTGCAAAATGATATGAAATTAAAATAGATGGAGGCATTAAGTGCTCCCCAAGGGCAATAACACTGGTACTTAATGGTCAGAGATGTATAAGAGACAAAACTAGGAGTTAATTACTACATGAATATCTACAGACTTCTGGTAACTGGAGCTGTGGTGGAGGAGGGTCCGAAATTGTTGCTTTCTTTCAGTGCTAATGCTGCAGTGGTTTACACCCAAACTGATCCTTTCCTGGTCCTCAACCCTTCCCCTGTCCCAGTGCCTCTTCCTTGTTTCTTTAACAGCAGTTGTTAAAGAATAATGAGAAGACCATAATCCTGGAAAGCTCAATAGCTTTAAGGAAGACTCTCCAGGCTAATTTTTCTTTAACTGAAGTTGCATTACATATATTATCCTTTATTTATTTATATTGCACATGTGAGCAAAGCACTTTCATGGCTAATGAGCAAGTGACCTAGAAGATTTTAATTTAATAATTTTTAACTTTACAGATAAATACTGAAATCTTAGGTTTGTTGATGCTAGAATTACTTGAACAAGCTCCAGTGTGTACAAGCCTGTTGTAACGTCTATTCACTCTGCCTGGATCAACTCATTGTTTCAGTTAGCTCAAAAGAATGAATCACATCCATTTTAAAAAAGATTCTAAATACACATTTAGTAACAACCATCATGTAGAGCAGAAGCAATCCAACCAGTCTGCTGTAGTATTGGCCTGAGCCAGCAGCTAAAATTTGATTTCATTAGAGAAGCAGCAAGCTTTTCGTTATCTCAGGTGTTACTAATTTGACAAAAAAACTACATGTGAATTGCAACTTCTTAGAAAAAACTCGGTTTTCCCTGTGAATTAAAGAGTCTGATGCAGCCTATATATGTGAAAATATAATGGGGAATGTGATAGGAAATCCACTGCAGCCATGTGCAACACTGTAAGACTAATAAAAACTTTGGTAGTATGCTAGTTGATAACTCCTTAAATCCTCTTGGTTTTGAAGTGCGGTGTAGTCAGTCCCCTGATGAGGGATGCTGGCCAGGAATTGCTGGATTCACAAGAGTTGCTTTTCAAGGCGGATTGTGGTACAGATCTTTTCCGCCGAATACTGTCCAACAAATGACTGTACAGGCTGACATATGTTCCCAAGGAGCATACACATCCTTGATGTAGTTGAAGAAAAGATTGAAACACTAAATCACCAGCTCCTCTTGTTGGCTATAGAGTTTTCTTGGGTAGATGCTGACCCCCAAGCGCATACTGGCTACACCCAGCCCTGCTCTACAGGTTTTGCCCTGAAATGATAGGTCAAGACAGATACCAGCCAGAAATCCCTTTATTATGTTGCTGCATTAGCCTGCAAGTTCAGTGGTCAAGCACTGGAACAAGCTGCCATAGAGGCTGTGGCATCACCATCCTTGGAGGCTTTAAAAACCCCTGAACAAGGCCCTCAGCAACCTGATCTGCTTTTGAATCTTGTCCAAGCTTGTGCTTAGGCTCCTAACATCCTTTCCAATGTGATTTGTTCTAGATCTTAGAACTCCTTCTTGTGGTTTGTTTTGACTCATCATCTGCTTTCATTTCTTCTCTGTCTGGTCTCCCTTAAAAAAAAAAACAAAACCCTTAATTGTTATTTTCTTTGTCCTGAAAAAAGAGATAGTATCCACAGAAAACACAGATGACCCAAGTGGAAATTTTACTGGTACCATTACATCAGAGGAGGGCTTTAATTAGTAGGCCTGAAGTAAAGATAATCAATTCTGCCTGTATCTGTTACAGACACACGAGAGGGATGCTAAACAGATGGAGGCCATCATTTGTTATAGTGAAAGGTGTCCTCTTTAACCTTGCAAAGTTCTCTGTTCCAATAGCTTGTTTCATTTCTTGAGCAGCTCAGCAGGGCAGTAACGGTGAGGGAAAGAAGGAAAAGAAGGATACAGAGAAGTAGAACATGAGGAAGCTGGAAACTATCACACTTAATAAGTAGGGGGTTTTAGCTTTTAATTTGCTGTAGGTTCTTTGTCTGGAAATGCACAGATTTACCTTGGCCCATAAGGAAGAACTTATTTCCTTTTGGATTCAGAAGGATATAAGGAAAGCACTGTGCCTTGCTCTTCTGTGGAAAGTCTGGGCAGGGCCACGCATATACTTGTCACTGGAAAGATGATTCCTATCCATCAATGCAATACGGTCACAGAAGCTGCACAACATGACTTTGGATCTGCATTGCCTCAAAGAAAACTCCTACCACAGAGATGAGAGTGTTGTGGAGGTCAGCTTTGCCTGTCCTTAGTGTCACCAGCCTCTCTGGGAATAGCCCATCCTCTTTGCAACAGACTTGAAAAGGACACTTTGGCCAGGCCAAGTGCTCCCAGGCTCACAAATGCTCATTGCCAGGAGGTAGCAGCCTGAAGCATGAGCAGGAATTCCCATATCTGGTTAAGATTTCCACCTTACACTACCTTGGATTATCAGATATTTATGATCCTCTGATTCTAAATGCTCCCTGCTGTTGGATCTCTTGGGAAACATAAGAAGCCTCAAAGATGCAGAAAAAAATGGGAATGCTGTAAGGAGAAAATGAAAGAGAAAGGCAAGGACTGTAAGAGAGACGGGATCCGATTTTCCTAAGTGTCTAAGGGACTTAGGAGATCAAAAGTCTAGCAGGTTGAACTCACTTGAGGCACTAGTTACAATTTATCCAATATACCAGGAAAAAAACAAGATATAAAAAGCTCAGCACTGATTATGCTGGAGGCAACACAACCTTACTGACAAGGTCTCTTGCTAGACTCTGTATATCCTAACCAGGGTGGTGGGTCCTCAGGGAATTACCCCTCATACACATCCTTTCTTAGTAGTCAGAGAGCAACTAATGTGTGAGAGTGCCTGGAAGGAGCAGCTAGTCACAGGTTTTGAGTGACAGCATGTAAATGGTACAGTCTCCAGTAGAAAGGCTGTCTGCTGGTATTTCAGATCTCTGATTGGGGTTCTGTTTCCCATGCAGTCTGGCCTCTCCTTGTCTGTTTGTTTTGTTATCATTTGTATGGAGATCATCAGATCCAAGTACGTTTGACATATGGAGATAACAGTCAGGAAAGGAAACAACATATGGCAGACAATTCATATCCATCAAGATCTGTCATAAAACCATTTTTAGCAATAGAAAAAGAAGAGTAGAAAAAGACAGGAGGTTTGAATTTAAAATAAGTGTGCTACTCTAACAGACAGGAAGGCCTAGGGCTTGCTTTTTGAAATGAGACCACTGGCTCACCAAAGTGAGCACTTGCTGGTACACAGTGCTTCAATGATGGGTTAAAACTCTCTGCAGTGCTTTGGTCAATTACTTTTTGACCATCATGACTGATAACAACTGGTCTCAAAGCCATGACTGAAGTCAACTGCACTGACTGTCTATCCTGTTGAATCACTGCCTTGGGGTACTTCTGGGGTAATCCAGCTCTTCAGTGCAGGTAGCACAGGACTGTACAGATACTAAAGGGTGAATATATCTAGAGACCCCTGTGTGTGAGGTACAGCCCTGCTGTCATCATGGATCATGTTTGCCTGGTAGCAACATCAGTAATTGTTTGGACAGATGAGATGCTCCAAGTCCTTCCTTGCAGGGCATTAACACTCCTGGTTGGAAAGGTGGCAGGATTTGTGTGTAGCATGAGTTCAAGCTGAATTCAAATCATCTACAAAGGTGCTGATGATATATAAGCACTGGGTATCAAGAGCATCCCAGGCTTCAGGCTGCTCCTCAGACTAAACACATTAGGTAAGGTCTGGATGTACATCAGAAACATGGCATTTGGTTTCTTTAATAACAAAAATGCTAGTCATTCAGTTTGGCTGAATTGAACTGAAGACGCTTTCAGCTTGAGAAGAGTATTTTGAGGTTCTATATCTAGTCCAGACATGGCTGTATTTGGCTTAAAAGGATATATTAGGAATTTTAAAAGGAATGAGGATGCTCTCCAGGATAGAAAAACATTATGTATGTCACTATACATGTAAATTATTTATTAGTAATAAATGGGATGTCTTCTGTAATCTATAACCATTTTTCCCTTTGACGTTTTACCAAAGAAAGTGGCCTTTGCTTTTGGTTGGTTTCTTTTTTATGACCCCGTGGAAGAGTCCTGCAGGATTAAGAGGTTGTTTTAAGGATGAGGAAACCTCTGCGACAGTTTTTACATTGCCTAGCCTTATGTTGTGGCTCAGACCTCAAATCAGGACACCCTACAGAGGTCTCACAGGCTCAGACACAGTACCCTCAATGTTCCAAAAGGGAAAAGGAGCCCCAAGCTCCTCTCACGAAACAAAAAGCTAAAAAGCAGAAGAAGAATAGCCACAGTGCAGAGATATACTTTCAAGGAGGATCTGCTTCCAGCCTTTTTTCCTGATGTTCTTCCACATAACTTCCAGTGTGGCCAACCCCCTTCCTCCTCTGCCAGTTGTCTTCCCATCTGTTATCTCCTCTGCTCCAGGAGCAGAGTAGTTGATCTGTGATGATGGGGTTTGCTAGTACTACATCTCTGGAAGTAAAAAGATAGCAAATCTTACAGGAGGAAGAAACAAACGCTCTCGAAGATGGATAAGGCCTATTTGATGATCCAGGGCATCTCACTAGGAAGGGAATCAGTCAACCTCATCTATGGGTTAAAGTGCTGAACTGAACAGAGGGAGAGAGGAGCTTGGCCCACTCCTGTCTGGGTGAACAGGAAGGATGAAACCTTTGCCTGGTCTAATAGGGGGTCAAAGCTGGGTCCTGCCCAGAGCCTTGCCACCGTGTCAGAATAAGGACGTGGTGTTGAGCATAGCAGTCCTTTACAGGTGCCAACTCAGAGGGCTTAAAATGCAAAATGGCATTTCAATGTTTAAGAATAGCAAGTAATTTGATGGCTGTAATAGAAAAGCTTCCAATCCTTTAGCAATGTGTTCCAGAGCTGCATAACTCTGCTGATAAAATTGCCTTTGGATTCCTTGTCTAATATTCCAGCCTTTCTCTCGCTCAGCAAAACACAATAGCTTGTACTAAGCCTCCCTGGGAGGGCGGCTAACAGCACATTTACTAGACACTTCAACATTTGATCATATTTCTCCTGAGTGTATTTAATATCTGTTAATGTCAGCAGCCCCAGCCTGATCGAAATACCTGCATTGCTGGGAAAAATGTTTAATATAAAAGATGACACGGGTAAGCAATCACTTACTGATGTCTTTTGGAAATGAATAGGTGACTACCCAGACTCTCCCTATCCCCCTTATTCTGCCTCCCCCCTCCCCAGCCATGCTCTGTTACCACCCTGCTGCTGTGTGCTTCTCTGAATGCATTAGAGTGGTTATTCTGAGTATGCAGGAGATGCCAGGAATAGTCTCAGGTTTCCTGCCTCATCAAACCAAACTCAATCTGTAAAAAATTAATACACCCAGAAGGAACAGTTAAAAGCATCTCCAATCAATTAATGTTAAAATGGGGACTAGAAGGTTGATTTGTTAAAGGAAACCCAATCCAGCTCAGAGCTTGAGAGGCTACTGGGACAAGAGTACAGTTAACAAGTCAAGCTGTAGGGTTTCAAAGGAGGGTGGCAGATAAGGTATAGGTTAAAGCTATGAATGTATCACTCACAGTTGCTCATTGTTTCATGTCAAGGACCCCAAAGATACACCCTGTTTTCAGCAGACCAAGAAGTCTCAGCAGAGCTAGTCTTCTCCCCAGCCTTCCCACAAGGCAGCAGATGGCACATGCCTAGCTCTTTGCACTGGCCATTTTCATCTTCTGTCTTTACTTCCAGTAGCAGCTGGAGTGACAAATAAAGAATGCAGCCAACAGCCATAATGGATCTGCATACTTAAAACAGCCTCGTGTCTACTGCACTGCTCACTCCAGCAATTCAGAAGACAAGTTGGTACACCATCTTTATGAGTTTGCCTTTAAAAATCTTAAGTCAAAAAGGCATAGAAGAGGGTTGTTTTTTCTCCCTGATATCTGAATCTGCACGATCACAAGTGTCAGGCCTCAATTTCATTTGTCATGGAAGCTGAGGCTCTCATATAATCTGTTGACTCCAGGGCCTGGAGCTTTAAGTTGCAGTTTGAAAGGCACATGGATGAGTTTTAAGAACTGGCAATGAAGATCCTCATGGTGAAATTAAACAGAAATCTCAGTAATTTACACACACAAGGGTTCAGTCTGCAGCTCTTGACTGTCTCTTGTCTGGAGTGCCAGTCCTCATAAAGGTGAATTCTATTTTTTTCCCTCAAATGCTGTCTTTTTCCAAAGTGTAGAAAACTTCCCAATCATGTCTGAGTCCACATTTGAATTAAACCTTTTCAAGCATGTTTTCTTGCTACCTGATGTCTTAAAAATAAATAAATAAAAAATAAATTACACGACCAGCTGAAGCCTATTGTCACTATTTTGCCTCTGATTAATGTGGGTCACACTTTCATTCCTTCCAGCTATTAAGTATTTAGATCCATTTATACTTTAATCCCTTGTCTTTTTCCTGGTCCGTTGTTGCTGTGTTACATCCTCACAGTCAGAGAGCATTGAGATAAGTGTTAGAAAAATGGGGAGAGGGAGTTAAGGCAGTAATCCAGCTTTGAAATAAAAAATTGGCCTGAGGTTAGTGCTTGAATGTAAAGAGCTTACTGAAAGCAGAAGGAGAGAAAAAAAGAGTGGCAGGGGAAACTGAGGCGATAGGACCTGAACCAATATTACTTCTTCTCTGGAAGGTGTATTTGAATGCAGTCCTTGTGAGAAAGGGTTAATGAAACTGTGTTTCCTAGAGTGTGGACTGGGACAGGGCTGAGTGAAGGAGATTTGCTGAAGGCTATGATAGGATTGCTAGGATGAAGGTGTAAACTTAGTTTAGTTGGTGATGGAGCTATGCTGCTTGTTGGGCTGCTGTGTTTGGGGAGGGCTTCACGTGCTCAGGGGGAACAATGAGAGAGGCCCATTGCTGCTGAGATAGGAAGGGTTCATATTGTGCTTCCCACCTTCCCCTGTATTCCTCTGCCCAGGCAGAGGAGCACTGTACCAGAGAAATACCTGCAATTTGTTCACAAATCTTTGCCCCTGAGATTTAACCTGAGTTCTGGGCTTGATCTTTTCTGAAAACTGTATTACCTTTGGAGGTGGGAAGGAAATTTTGTAGACACCAGCAACAACTCTGATTGTAGAGAGGAACTGTGTCTGCCTGCTAATTGACTATCGCTTCATCTATTTTCTACTTTCTCTTAGAAGGTAACAGGAACATTCTTTCCAGTTAAAATATAGGAAATTGGCTGGAGAGAGCTCAGGTAAAGCCAGTTGAGATATTCTTATACTCAGTAAAACAAGTTTACATAAAAATACAATTATGGGTCTCCTCTGTCAATTACTGGGCATGCTGACTCTGTAATGCCATAGGTTATATTTCTAGTTCTCTGCTGTTTGAAAATACAAATCAATTTTCCTATGAAATTTTGAAAATAAAATACAGATTTAAGGAGACTTCTTGGACCCCATGTGTTTTATGTCACAATAGGTATAAACTGGATTTCACTGAAAGGAGAGTGTGGTTGTTGTGTTTATCCAGGTCCAGGCAAAGGGAATGATGTTTCTGCAGCCAGGTATAGGAGACTGCATGGTTCATCTGTGCCCTACGCTAAGATACAATAATACACAGTGTGGTGCAGCTTTAATTTTAATTAAAAATAAATATTTCCATAACCTACAAAATTCCTCTAATACACTTATCTGGGAGAACACAAAGATTAAAGAAATCCCGCTAATTCCTTTATCTTTCAGATACAGGGCACAAAACAAAGACATCCAAACCTTGAGCCATTTAGAAGAGGAAGAAGCCAAAATCTATGCCAGAGGTTTGACTGCTGGGTTTACTCATGGCTTCAGGTAAGCTTCTTTCCCTGGATTGTTTAGCATTTCAGAGGCCCTCTGTGTTCCTCAAGGAGAGCTGTGGATTACAGGCATAAAACCTTGCATAGCTTGCAGCCAAGGCAGAGCAGAGGGAGTACAAACAAGCTAATCCAGGGTGCCTTTCCATCCAGCATCCTGCCTCTGACCCTGGCTAGCACTATACGCTTCAGAGGAAGATGTAAGAACCTCACAGCAGGCAGATGCAGGATAATCAATCCTTTCAGCCTTCTTCTCAAGCCCCATTAGAACTCATCCTGATCCCTAAACAGTTAGAGGTTGGATTAAACCTTGAAGTATGGCATTTAATATACTCTAAAAATTGTTGTTATCATTAATTCCCATTACTCTGGAAACTAGTGTTATCCATAGACAAATACATTTTCATTTTGAATCATCTTGTGTCCTTGGCCTACTATAGCAATGAGTACCTAGGCTTAAACACCTGTTTGCAAAAATAATTTAATATTTCTTTTTATCTGTGGTGATATCCCTGTGATTTTTTTTCACTGCATGTTGCTTTTCCTGATATTATGAAGTAAGAGGTAGGGATAAAGTGAGTATACTCTAAAGATTGCACATTCCTTCATGATATTATTGTACAAAAGGTCCCAGGGGACAAATTCTTTCAACAGCTTAAGCATTGGTTTGGCAGCCTGTTTCCAGCCCCACTCAAAAGCAGAGACAGGCTTTGCACCTCTCCCAACACAAACCCTAATCCACACCTTAGTCCAAATTGCTGACCTTGTCTGACTTTTGTCCTAGCTTTCCCAGTCACGGCTAGGATGCGCAAGCTCACATAGAACTATTTTGACAATCTATTCCTTGGCATCCCCTTTCCCACCTAGTCCAACCAGAGTAGTAGCTTTTGTCTCTCTTCCAATGCTAAACCTAACCCTTTCACTTGCCGTTGTTGTCAGCGGAGCCTTACCAAGACCCTCAAGCATCCTGGAGGTGAAAAAACTGTCAGTGCAGAATGCATTCTCATCCTCCTTGTTCCTCTGGCGTCTCTTTTTCTGCCTAGCTCCATCTGTAGCGTTTTGATTGTTGCCATTTTTAACCCTAACCTTAGCCATTATCCTTGTCTGATGCTCTTTCCTAGGATGTCTTCTTAGTATTTTGCTTTAACAGGAATTTTTATTTTTTTTTCCTCCTTATTGCATCTGATAACTCCATTTAACTTGTAAAGTATCTCTGAGGAAATTTTTAGAGCCTAAGAAGAGATGTTAAGTGAAGCATTTCAGCTGGATGTGTAGTGCTTACGTAGAATTGCTCAAATGTTTTCCAGCATTTCATTTCTAATTAATTTTGGTTCTTTGCTATCATTTGTACACATACTGAATCTACATGAATATATCTACAGTGATGTCCTGGACTACTTCATTGTATCACCTGCATTACATCTTTATACCACTTACAGTGCAGCATCCTCTCCCATGCCCCTTCTCTTTACCATTCTCTTTCCTGCTGCATCTTCTGTCCTCTGCTCTCCCTCTTGGTGGCCCTTGCTGATACAGTGGCCAAGGGGCACCTGAGGGACCCATGTAAGTGTGGCAGGCAAGAGAAGGCAGAGGAGGACTTGCTTGCGTGAACTGTCAGATCCACATACCATGAGCCAGGAGGAAGGAGACAAGCAAGGGAAGTGTTGCCCTGCTGTGGGACACAGCCTCTCCCATGGTGGGATATGGGCAACTGCTGCTCACAGTCATGGTGGCATTCTGGGCCAGAGGTGCTGGGCACGTGCTTGCCATGGGGATGTGCTGTGCAGCAATGAGGGGCCTCAGCATTCTGGGGCCTCAGATTGTGGGATGGATGTAAAGAAATGGCTTTTTTCTTGGTAGAGAAAAAATTGACCACTTCGTTTTGATTCCTGTGCAAGCTATTTTTTCCCCCTTTCCAATGTTACATGTCCTTGGTATTTCAGCACTGGAATTGGATTACGTGGGGTAGTCATCTGGTTGCCCAAGGCCTTCTGCATGGCATCGTAATCGTTCCTACTACTGACCCATCTGAAAACTCATGGTTGGTGTCATTTTTGCTATTTCAGTTCCATCCCTTTCTAGATCATTCATAAACATAAGCAAAATGAACAGTGCGGGATCCAGGGTGAAGCCTTGAGGCATATGACATTTGCCAGGGTGAAAATAGGCCATTTGGTTCTTAATTTCTTTGCTTCTTTTCTCTTCATTAAGGTTTCTTCCTGAAAATATTTTAACCCCCTCCATTATACTGTCTTAATTCCTAGAGTTTCTCTTTTTTTGCAATGTTTGCTCAAAAGCGTTTTGGCAGTCTGAGAAAGTCATGCTTTTCCTTTGACAGGGACAGAGATGATGACAGATTAGTGAAACAGTTCCACTTTCCGTGTGTATAATTTTAAACATCCTGATACTATTTTCTTCCCATTCTTAATGCTCATTTTAAGGAATAATAGCTAAAACATTCCAACCAGATGTAGCTCTGCAGACTCCCAAAACCTATTTCTATTACCGTGCTGATCACATCACCCCTCAGCCCTACCAGGCTTTAAGTGAGGAGATCAGTAGTAACTGGAAGAACATGAGAAAGGGCAGATTTCAAGAGCTTAGGGCTTGATTTTCCAAACAGATCAGTGCCTAGGACTAAAATTTCACAGACCTAATGCAGTGGGAGCTGAGCTGTTTTGGAAACCCAACCCAGGGCTGTGCCGTGGTGCCTCTTAATAAGCTGGTGAGCCTTCGTGGCACAGACCAGTTCTGTGCAGTGCAGACAACAGCTCATCTTCCAGAGATGCAGTAGACTTTTCAGTGCCCAGAAAATTAGCCCTGCTACAGCAAAGCAGTTTCACTGCTATTCTCCTTCCAATTTGGGAGATGGTAATTAGAGTAGAATTAACTTGATGGTCTTTGCCCTGTGCACAGTTGTGTGAAGCAGACTAGTTTATGCTTTGTGCTCACCACTGCTGTTTGGAAGCTCAGAGAAAGTGCTTTGTGGGGGGTGTACAGGCTTGTCCCCAACCTCAGACAATGAGGGAACCTTCCTGCAACCCCTTTTGCATGGGGTGAACCCCCAAACCAATGGAGGCTTCTTTTCTTGTCAACCAAGGGAGATAGTGAGGAGGTGCTAGATGCCATTGCCTCAGCAGCTCATTTAAATCCCTCTCTGACCCTCATGGCTTCTTCAGGACTGCAGGACCTCTAAGATCAGACTGTTCATCCTGCTTCTCTCAGTGAAGTGTGGCTTGTCCCGTGGCATGTGTGTCTCACTGCAGCTGGTTCTTCAGGCTGTCATGACTAATAAAGTAGCCCTTGTTTGGCTGCAAACGTGGATCCCTGGTGTTTGGCTACTGCGTAAGTCTATTGAGAGGAAATGGATGCTGCATTTGATGATGTAGCCTACTCAATGGACACAGCTCCTGGAAATAAAAAACCCAACACAATAAAAAACAAAACAAACCAACCAAACAAACTAAACCACCAAAATACCTGGGAAGTGCTGTCCCAAGCGATCTCAACTGTCTTGTCCGGCTGCTAAGAGGAGCCAAGCGGCTTCTACAGAGACATACAGGAAAATGGTGTTATTAAGGGCTTCAGGTATTTGTTCAGGAGGCTGTGAGGTGCAGCCATTCCTTGGGCACTGCAGATGTATTTACAGTATTAAAAGGTCAAACAATCTTTCTATTTCCCTGTTTGCTTCAGAGAATTTTGTTGAACATTCTCATTATTCGTTGTGGTATTTCTTTGATTTAAGAGGATTTGTCTACATGACCATGGTTATTAGAATGCAGTGTGTGTGCAGTGAATGTGTTATTACTATAACAAGCTTCTCCTTGTAGTAGGTATTTATTCTGAGTGCAAAGCTTTTAGTTCAGTTGTGCATGTGGCAGTGAAGACAAGATGGGGCAGGTAATTTTGAAAAAATAGATTGAGTAGAATAGGAAAAAGACACAAAATTAATAGTTTAGAGCAGTGACTTCTGTCTCTGTCTTTGTTATGGGCTCTGTGCCAGCTGTTACCTTAATTTCCTGACCGTTTTTGTATGGAGAGCTTTGTAAAACATCATGGAGACCCTGAGGATGGGAGCACATTTTTCTCCTTGTGCAATTTCACCCTAATTGCTGGCAGTGTTTTTGGCCTTGTTAACCTTTAGGTGAATTGCAGAAAGCCTCTGAATCCCTAGGCAATTGTTGGGAGTCCTTCCTGATCCTCCTCCAGGACTTGCTTCCTGTTCCTTGTCCACAACACCCCTTCACTGTCAGAGAGAGGAAAGGGGCAGCAGGAAAGGGATCACTGGGGGCCACCTAAACACAGCACGTAAACCCTGCAGCTTAGCGAGAGGAGTTAGAGACAACAAGGACTTTCTGTCGGTTTGGGAACAGTAAGAACACTGGCATTATCGGGGAGAGATAATTAAAGATATTATAATGAGGCCAGGAAGTCAAAGGCATTATGTCATGATTTCCACTCTATTTTAAAAGCTGTAGCATATGGGCTTAGATAAGGGTGATTACTTCCAAGAAGTAACTGAAGAGTCTGCTAAATATCATCTATTAGGATAACATATACCTAGGAGTCCTAAGAGTGTTGGCTCAGGAAACATCTGGTTTTAATGAATCTGGAAGTGCTGGCAATATTACAGATGACTGCAAAGATTTTAGATTTTGCCAGTGCTTTGGAGGGGTGTAAGAAGCAGGTAAGATAAACTGGCCAAACTGAAGTCGGTGTCTGGCAAAATACTGCACAGGGAAATATGAGATTCAGTTGCGAGATAGAAATATAATTAATATCAGGAAACCTAGCCTTCAAGGAGGTAGTGCCTGCTAAACAGAACAACTTTCATTTTGTATGTGATTGCAAATTTAGTTTTTGACAGAAGCTGCAGAGAGATAATATGCTTTTTCAGTGTGTTCAACACAGGCCAGCGCAATATTTTGACTTGAGTTAAAAGATGCAGGGAATTCTGACTGATGGGAGCGAGTTTTTTTATAAAATAGCCTGTGTCCGGTGTTATTTCAATTTCTCTATCGATGATACAGAAATAAATATAAAAGTGCTACTGATAAAATCTGAGGATGACACACAAACTGACAGAGTAGCCAATATTGATGGGAACAGAGTGGTTACACAGAGAGATAGGATGGTGCCGTCCACAGTGCCTGTTTCAATCAAATGCTTTTTAATGTAGCCAGATGCCAATTCATTCACCTGGATTGCAGGAACAAGAAAATCTTCTGATTCAATGGAGTCTTATTCATGGCAGCCCTAATACAGACTTTTTTTTTCTTTTTTCAGATTTCTTTTTCTTTTGAAATATCTGTTACATAAGGGTGATACATTTGGATCTTATCACTGACTATTTTGCCAATGGTTTTTGCCAGCACAGGCTGTTTTTAGCTGGTTGCGTATGTTAGTGTTAGTCTCTTACAGGTGAGGGTGACAGTGTTGTACCAACAATGAGTGAATCAGACTCGGTGGGCGTATAGGTAACTCTTGAGAGCTACTCTACTCAGCACGTGTCACTCTGCTACTCTGAATCCCTTCTCCTTGTGTACTTTTTCTGCCCAGGAGCAAGCTGATTAAAGAGGCTTATATCCTCCCTGAGCTTGCTGCTGTGTTTGTGACTAAAGATTCATGTGTTGGCTGATAAATTACATATAGTCAAATATACATTTAAAGTTGCTTGAAGTACTTTCTTGGACAAACTGTTCTTCCCAGATCATTATTTGGGCATTCTTGTACCGTCTGTCCAAACCCTGAGCCCAGCTTACTGCAGCTGGATCTTCATTAATAGACTCTCAAGAGTCAATCTTCATGCTGTGAGATTTGAAGGGTGATTAGCATCTCTTACTGCCTTGGTCAGAGTAGGGAGAGAAAGTCAGAGTAGCAGAACTT
The DNA here is from genome assembly GCA_013400055.1 of Nycticryphes semicollaris. Lineage (NCBI taxonomy): Eukaryota > Metazoa > Chordata > Aves > Charadriiformes > Rostratulidae > Nycticryphes > Nycticryphes semicollaris. Next base: position 55,474 of record VXBJ01000274.1, read on the forward strand.
GTCCAGCTTGTGCTTGCTCTACTGCATCAAAGACTCATATTTCTATAGAACAATGTAAAGACAATAGATGGGGAGTCTATTTCCATTTAAATTTTAGGAATATCTTGATTTCATCCGGGACCTCAAGTGAAAGTAAAAAAAATAATAAGGGAGAGGTTGCACATATGAAGATGTATACACTGATGGTCTATTTTAGTAGCTTTTTGGCCCCTCAAAATCAAACAAAAATCACTTAAGCTAATGTAAACCCACAAAGTTTTCTGGAATCTTTTATATATTTTGAGAACATTGTCTCCACATCTCTTTTCACAGGTGACTACACCGGGCAAACAAAAACCAGGGTGCTGGGCTCAAGTCCTGACCTGCAGAACTGGGCAGCTTTCCTCCATCATTTCTAGGTGCTTCTCTATGCACTCCTGGGCTCCCACTGAACACATTGACAAAATTCCTGCCACTAAGATTGTGAGAACTGATGAGATCACAGCCTAGGAAAATGGTTAGAGTTATTAAAATAGAGAGTGGAGAATTGAATCAATTTCTCAAATTTGTTTCTCTTGCCATTAACCCTGACAGATCAGTGGGTTTAAATTTCTTTTTCTAATGTATGAATGCTGAGCAGGCTTTGATAAAAACCAAACATATCTGTGAACTATTATCTCTTTCTTTCCAGGAGACTGCATGATACATACTGAGTTATAAATATCATAGTCTTTGATATAATTTTTTTCCCTGTGACGGTCTCATATTGAAGGGAATGAGAGAATGTTAATTGTACTAATTATGCATCTTTCAGATCTTATTTGGTGGATTATGTACTGCCTCCTAGTTCTGAGTAATCAATGATATGGGTATACCTGCATTTGGATGTTTTTTTAATGTCTGATAGACCTGATAAGGTCTAAGAGAATCTCCCTTTGCAGGACAGGCTTTGCTAAGAGTCTTTGTATTCCTTCCTGTGTTTCTACAGAGAGAGCAGTGACTCAAGCCTGTATGGCAGGATCATGCCTAAGTCTGGCTGTCCTCTTGCTGCATTAGAAATGAAAGCAGTGGTGTAAAATTAATTTAGGTGGTGCAAAATTAATTTACGTGGTGCTAGTGACAAAGGAGGTAAGGTCCCTCTCTCTGTAAGTCCTCAGCCTATGGCTGTTGTGCCAGGTCTATTTACGGAAGAACTGAAAAGTATGACAAGAATCAGAAGGGAAACACGAACCTGCTTCACATAGTGATGTGGCAAAAACATAAGTTCCTTTAGAGACCTGGACCTGAACTACCATCCCGGGGTTAGGGGGACTCCGCTCTGCTGCTGCCTTCACCAGCTTGTGGGAAAGCAACAGGGACAAGTCCCCTTTATCAAGAAGGACCTCACAGGGCAGAAGTCTTTCCAGGCTCTCACTTCTCCTTCCATTTGTTTGTAGCAGATGTCAAATGAGTTGCATCTGACCATCATCAAAGGGCCTGGTGGACTTCCCACACTTTGCCCTTTCCCTCTGTACCTGCTGCTTGCAGGGAAGCTGAATATCTTGTGGATGACTACCTCAGTCCTCTCCTGTCCTTGAGGTGAAACTGCCTGAGCTGCTGCTTGAGGCTCCTCTGAGGGGCCTCCTGCTCTTGGCCCGTCTGAACACATGATGCCCAGCAAACAGCAATGAAGCATGAGTCATCGGGCCATTTAATCTTGCTGGGGGTCTTGTGCAGGCTGGGTGGGTGCCAGCATCTGTGCCCCTGGCAAGTCTATGAAGTAGGAAAGTGCATGCCAGAAGGATGTGAAGTTTGGGTGACAGGCACACGAGGAGCAATTTTCTAATTTCTCTGAATTTGTTTTGGGACTCACATTGACAGTGACCTTCCTGCACTGCTCCAGCACCCAAAACCCAAGCTGGAACTTGTGGGCATGAGAAGTAAAGAATAGTTTTGGCTTACCCCGCAGTGTTGGCTTTTATGTTGACTCTCAATGGCAGTGAAATCTCAATATCTGTAAATATTTCTGTTCTCCAGAGAAGGTATTGCCTGTGTAGCTTATCTATGAAAAATCTTTGTTCCAAAACCTTATTTGTGGCTCCATTAACCTAAAGAACTTGTCTGAATGCTCCATTTGCCTTTTAAATAAAGAACAAGTGATTGTTGAGGGCTCGCATCCCTATCATTTTGTGTTGCTTTCCTCATTATGAGAGGAACATAAGGGTCCCCGATCATTATTTCTGACTCTGTCATTAACAAAGGTCTAGAAAGCGTGTTTTCACTCCATTAGCCTTCAGAGATAAAAAAAATGATTGCATAAATCAAGAATAATTATTTCAACCAGCTTTCCTCAATGTTTTGCTGTGGGACTGGCTAGGGCCTAAACATGGGCTGACAAATTAATTTCTATTATTTGTATTTTCTAGAAAAAACACCATGTTCAGGACTCATTTAGCAATAAAAATAGTTTTATTTGTGGTTTTACGTGCTTCTTTGGTCACTCATGGCAGAAATAAGGAAACTGATAGTTTCCCTTATGATGTCTGCCAAGACTCCTGTGTTTTACCCCTGGAGCAGTGTGTAAAACAGATTCTTAGTTTTATCATAGTCCTTTTGTTTCTCAGAGGTGTGTGGATACTTGTGTTAACTAGGACCTCTTTCTCTAATGATACCCTACTGTAATGATGTTGAAGCTCACAGTTATATGACTGCATAATAGCATGTGGGTCAGGGAGTAGTCCAGACGATCTGAACAGGGTTCTCTCCACGTTCAGTACAATTTCTGATGGAATGTCCCTAACCTTTCCTCCTGTTAGAGTACCAAAACGCGGCCATTTTTAATCTGGATATAGCACTAATACTTGCTAGACCTCTTATGAGATCTGGAATTACTTAGTGAGACATGCTTGCCACAAAATAGGGCTCATGCAGCAAGGCTTCTTTCATGTTGTCTTCAGATGAGATAGCATGAGTGTGTAGGAATGGCAAGTGAGACAGGGCCAGTTGGATGGAGTCTGTCTGTCCCACCGCTGTTCATTGTGAGTGGAGATAAGCTGCTTGACAGTGCCTTGAGTCAGCTCTTTCAACAGCAAAAGAAAGGCAATAGGCAGTAGGAAGATACGATAAATAACTCAGGGATATTAGCAGTGTTGGATAGAAAGTACTATAACAGTATTATTTCTTATTTTGACTGAAGATGCTCTTCGATTGCTGGAGATAGTAAAGGTAATTACAATACAGCTGAGAGCCTGGAGTGAAACAGGGTTGAAGGAGACTATTTAGTCCCCTTTTCCAACTGAAATAGACTTTTAAATCCTTATTTTAAAATGACTAATGAGCCAATTGTCATGAAGGAGAGAGTCTCCTATAAATCTGTGCAGCTCCTTTCACAGCGAGTTGTTCAACTGAAGATTTTTGGTGGAGGTAGAAAAGATCACATTCTCCTTGTCAGTGAAATGTTGTAAGTTGTTTTCGTGGGTTTTTTCTTAACAGGTGTATGGTTGGTGAATGAGATGTGGATTATAGCTTGACAACATAGGTATTCTGTGCACAGAGGGCATTCAATAAGAGACAGAGGTGATAAACACAGAGAAGAAAACCCAGGTAATACAGTGAATCATGATATTGTGCCAGAATTTTATGTTAATTGCACACCTTGTTTTCCTCACCTCTCAGTGTGCTCATTCCTAGGAGAGGAAAGAGTTCAAATGCTTGACTCCAGCAAACCCACAGAAAGCCTGCAGTCATTCACACTTAACTATTAATACAAACCATAAGCTGAAAGACAAAGGAAGATGTCCTCTATCTGACAGTGCTGTAAAACAATGATCATGGTCCCTATCTTCTCTGGACAATCTTCATGGAAACCTGACAAGAGCATCTAAGATAGAAGAGGCCGCTGACCAGCAAAGGTCAAAAGGACAGCATCAATCCTGAGACAAAGGGATTCATCTTAGCCTTGAAATTGACCTGAACTTTAAAGGATCTGAGCACAGGCATGCAAAGAATAAGAATCAGTACATGCCACAGTAGCCTGTAAAAGCAGGCACTATAAACGCTGACATGACTGTCACTTTTGGTGGAGGATTCATGGTAAAGGCAAAGACCTCATCAAAATAGCCCAGAGAAGCTACAGTGCACACTTAGGGATCTGTGAGATATGGCCCCAACCTACAAACCTACATGAGATGGGGCCTGATCCCATTCCAGAACTGTGTCAGTGACAGATCAGCTGAGGAAGTGTTTTGAAGCATTTGGATTGTAAGAACCAGGAGATCCTGATAGACATCAAAGCTAAATGACAATTATAAATTTAAATAAACATAAAAACATCACAAAATAAAGCAGAGTGGAAGTAAGGGTGCAAGATGAGATAAGGAACACCACGTTAATGACTTCTACCAGGACAGACTGCCCTATTTAATGGTTTCTTCTGGCATGGATTCCACCTCTCTGTGCAAAATAGAATAATCTTTTCCACCCTCTGGTTTACTGTGCTCCAAAGAAATGTTTCATCCTCAATTTGGAGATGATATTTTGCTACAGCAGTCCACCCACAAGGCCCAGAACTGTGAGGAGATTCTTTGGATTGTGACACGAACCCACACGTTCTCATCCTCAGGTTGCAGGACATATCCATATGAGCTTCCTCTGCTGGGAGATTCGCATCCTGGGTTGCTGAAACAGCCTTGCTGAAACATGGTGGCATTGTAATTAATAAATACACTAATGGAGTCTTCATTGCATTATTAGGACATTTTGAAATTTACTCTGGGAAACCTTTCAACTCCATTAAATCCACCTTTGTCACAAGATAAAGTGCTGTTCATAATAGGCTCATTAACATTCAGCCTGCAGTTCAGCCCCATCCATTAACAGCTGGCAGGCAGGAGTTTCCAAAAAGACCCCAAGCCCTGACCAGGGGCTGGCTTACCTCAACGTGTCTGCTAGTCCTGTGTTGGATGTTTCAGGACATCAGCCTTTCTGCTGATTTCTCTATGCCATTTAAATGTACTGCCAAGACCAGATGTCATCAGTTAAGGATCTGGAAAAATCTGCCAGGAGTTGCCACCCTGCTGCTAGGGTGTTTATTTGACTCAAAAGCTGCCATGAGTAGAAGATGCCAACCCCATGCAATGGCCATGGGCATTCTCCTCCTCCCTCCCGCTTGGCTGACTTTCATTTAGAGCCCAAGTGTTAGCTGCTTTGATTAAGTGTGTTAGAGCCGGGCGTGATGATTAACAGTGAATGATAACAATGGCATTTCAGCGGTGGCTAATAGGCTTCCAAACTTAATCTCTCGAGCTCTCATAGAGATAAAGAATAGATAATTCTTCCAGCAACAATGATTACACAATAAAGTTTGTATTTGCTCCATGCTGATGAGCTATGAAGTCTAGTTTCACCCAGGGGTTCTTTAGAGGCCCCAGGGCTGGGGTGTTGCCAGCTCAGGGTTTTACTGGACTTCTGATGTCTTGCAGGTCTGTCTCCTGGAGCTGGGTGATTACAAGGAATTAATGCTTTTGTTCTTTCCTTCTTTCTAAAAAACCCAAATCTCTAGCCAGCTACTCATAGGGAAATGCGGGCGAAGGGAAATTGAAATAGTCTCGAAGTAATCTATTTGAGTTTACAAGTTTTGGACAAAACTCATGACTTTGGGGCACCATTTATTAAGTACTGAGTATTGTCAGTTCTGGTTCTGGCACACCCACAGCAGGGGAGAGTGCTCTAAAATTGTCAGTGGGCTATGAGGCTCAGCAGAAAAGCTAGGACTGGGCTGTAAGGATTACTTTCTAAGCACTGAGAGCAACTTTCCTGAGTGGGATGAAAGACTGTCAGTGACTAAGATAAATGAGAAGCTTGACCTGAAGATCTGAGGCTCCAAGGTGTTGCAATTTAGCAGCCCAAATGCCAGGATGATAGCACTTTCCCGTCTGCCCAAGCACTGATTCAATGAGTAGCTGAGCATGGGTGAAACATGCATTAGTGTTCACTGGAAAGGATCCATGGACAAAAGTAGACTGGATTCAAGACAGCAAAGCTCCTGCTGAAATTGTAAATGAAATATGGGCAGCCTGCTTTGGTTCAGGACAGTGACTGCCATGAGAGGAACTCTCAGTCCCTCAGACCTGTCCATCATCCCATGGCACAGACAGCAGTAACCTGTGGGGAAGGCACTGTGTCACTGGAATCAGTGGGTGTCCCGCAGCTCTGTGTTTCAGGAGTTACCCTTTGCTTCTTGAATTCTTGCAAAAGAAAACTTGTTCCTTTTCGCCTCAGCTCAAGTCCTGCCTTTTTGTTCCTGAGCTGCCTGCCAGGAGGATCAGCTCTTTCAAAGATGTTTCTCACATCCTTCTTGACCAGCCCTAAATACAAGGTCTGGAACAAGAACTGTACAATGCCAGTGGTGCATTCACTGGGGACAGGCAGGACAAGAAAGCAGAGTATACATCCCACTGCTAGACTGTAATGTGATTTAGTGGTCGAACAGCAAGACATTATAGTTAGGCTTTACAGCTGCTAAATGTGTTAGTCCTTAAACAAACATCTAATGGGATTTTAAGCCTTGATTCTTTTGAAACATCAGGCTTCAGAGGAGAGAGAGCTATTTTCTTCTAGCATCATGTCTTCAGGCTGTGGGATATTATTAAAAAAAAAAAATAAAAACAACAGTCAAACCAGAGTTCATCTCTGTTGTATTAAGCCTCATTCAGTGTGGATTTTTGCATTTTCTCTTGCACAGAATTCTTGCTCCCTTTTGCTCTGCCTTTGGTATCCCAGCTGTTCACATTTCCTTGGCTCAGGCTTTATGAAATGAAGCCAAGAAGCAGATTTCAGTGAAACCAAGAGAATTTGCAATTAACTCCACCTTTTTCAGAGAAAATATTATATCTGTGTCTTGAAGTATGCTTTGTTGTAGCAGCACAGCACAGTTCTTGTAATCATGTCTTATCAGTTTGTTGAGCCCGTATCTTTATAGGAACTGTATCCCTACAGATCTCCTATGGAGGAAGCAAAAGATGCTCATTATATTCACAGCTGGGCTGTCTTGAACCTCCCTTTGAAAATCAAAGCAGTTCAATTATTCTTTTTATTCTTCAATTTTACCCATTTCTGCATTGCTGGTTGTATCTGGGGTATAAGATGGTCACCCAAATACAGGTCAAGGTTGGGATTTACTTAAGGCTGCTTTCTTACAAAATATTGAGCCATTTCACCAGGCTTTGGCATGCTGCTATTTCCCTTTGAAGAAAGATTTATTGTTTCTTCCAGCTGGATCTGTCTTCCTGTTACCTCGCATGTGTCATTACCATAGTGGCTTTCATGCAATAAGGTAGCAGAAAGCCACCCTAGAAAATAGGATCATACCCTGCCAGGCTAATGATTCACTTAGTTCACGGGAGGGTTTGGTGAGCAACAAGAATTGGCTCAAGGGAAAAGATAAGCCCACAGGGCCAGAAGAAGTGAGGAGGTAAAGAAAGACAAGGGGGTGAGGGAGAAGGACCCTTCCTTTCAGAAGAGATATCTGTGTTGCCTCACGTGACTGTGTACCAAGACTTAGTTTCACCCACGGTGGAGGAAGTTCAATAGCCCCTTCTGGTTATGGGGTTCATTTTTTTTAAATGGAAAAGCTGTTTTCTTATTTCTGACATGCTATTGGAGACAAATAGCAATCCTCCCTGCAAACCCTTCTTCTCTTATTTACCCTTCCTCCCTTTGCACAGTCCCAGGCCCCTCCTGTTTACAAGTGGCATCAGGAAGAGGCCCCAAGGTCTGCATTTAGAGCCAGTTTAGCACTTATAACTGGACAGACTTTTCTTCATTCTAATCGACCTGCAAATCTTTTTTGTATAATGGGGAGGCAAAGCCCATCTACCTCAATAAAACTCTGCTTCCTGCACTTTGTCCTCCAAGGTTTAAATTTATCACGTGTACTTTGTTTCTGCTCAGGCTTCTCCTCAACACTCCATGTTGTCTATTACTGTGTATAAAAATGATCTGTGTTGACACAGGACTGAGTGGGCACTTTGTATTATCAGCTCCTGCATTTGCCTGTGTCCTTTATTTCAAGCAACAAAAGCGTATTTCACAGCAAGGTGATTTCTTGAAAGGTTTTCCACTGACAATTTGTCTAAAAAGAGATGCTGCTAGAGAAGGCAGAAAGCTGGATTTCTTCAACCCATTCAACAAAGTTATTGAGGAAATTGCTCAAGCATTGGCAACTGCTGCTGTGGACCTGGCTGCACGTTGTACTTGCAGGGCTCTTGGTCCTGTTGGTCAATGGATGGGGAACAACCCCTCTTTCAGGGCTTACTGGATGGTTATTGCAGAGGCAGGGGTGGGTGGGGGCTGGGATCTGGGACAGCAAGCTGCAGTGTTTCATACAAACCTTCTGAGAGCACCAACAGAGGGGCTGTGTCCTGCCTTACCCTGCCTACAGTCCAATCGTGCACACCAGCATTGCTGGTCCTCAGCAGCTCACATCGATCCACCATATGCAGGGATGTGCTTGCTCTGCACTGTTCTCCCTTCTGCAGCAGAAGCCTCTGAACTGTTGGCTGAACTGTTTTTAATTATCCTCTTTGGACTTTTGTGCACAGTAATCAACAGTTAATTGCAAACAATCAGACAATTTGGTTGTTCTGGGGAAGGAGAGAAGAGTGACAGAGAGGAGCAGGGATTAAAGGAGGAGCCAACTCCAGTGATGGGCACAGCTGATGACAAGCAGCTGTTTGGAGTAGATGGGCTTCAATGAAAGAAGGGTTGCAGCAAAAGCCAAAGCATCTCTTCTTTCCTCTCTTCCTGAAACATCTCCACTTTGCAACTCACTTCTGCAACACCACCTCTGCAGTCAGACAATACGGATTGGTTTTGACAGCAGTATCACTAGATCCCACTAGTCTGTAGGAAAAAAAAATCCACTGGAGAATGACAAATTAAAAGGCTTAAAAAGTGTGGCAATGCTGCTGCTTTTCCTGGAGTTGCCCAGATGTTTCCAAGTGTCTTGGAGGAGACCTGTCAGGCTGGAGATGAGCTCCAGGGAGGTGAAGAGCTCAAAGTGGTGGCCCAGGACTGCGGCACCATTCCAGCTGTAGCGAGGTCTTTCCAGCAGGATCAGACAAGTGTGGAAAAGACTTCATGAGACTAAGGCTGGTGTTTCACTTCCAGTGCACAAGGGCTGGCACATTTTGTCTTTCTCCCCTTAAGTGCAGTTTGACACTAACATTAGCAATCAAAGGGAATTAAGGGGTTGCGTCTGTTCATTTTTCATTATTTTCTGGTTGCCATATCCTTGGGTGCAGTTGGCTATCTTTTTTTTTATTATTTTTTTTTTTTAATTAGGGGAGAGGCCCCCCCTTTTTTTAAAATCACTATTATTTTTTAACGGTGCTTGTTCCGTGCCCTGAAGGTGTGCGGAGGGAGGCAGAGCTGTGGTTACATCTCCCCACCACGGAATATTGGAGCCGAGGGTCCTGGCCGTGTCGGCGGGCAATTCCCGCCCGCGGGGATGCCGACGGCTGCCCCGGTAGGCGACACGGCCGGGAGATGATGGGGGGTGGTGGATGGGACGGGACGGGCCACACCGGGGCCGGTGGCGGGAGTCGCTGAGCCCAACCGTTCCGGCAGGGGGCAGCGCTACCCCGGGCAGCCCCGTTGAGCCCCGCCGAGCGGTGCCCCGGGGGGCTCCTCCCGGCACATCGCTAGGAATCAATTTTCCTGGCTGTGCTGCAGGCGCTCGGTTAAATTACGTGTGCCCTTGCGGTTTTTCCCTAGGGCCTA